>JAGFPH010000839.1:129349-162943 GCA_018207615.1 Philaenus spumarius
CTGTACTGTGAAACCCTTTGTTTACCATAAATAATTTATATTATGGCTTTCTATATAATTTATTTATTGAAATTATAATTCAATGTCCTAATGAGAATAAGAATAGTACGGTATCGAGTAGGACTGAATGCTTCCGAATGCATATTTTATCTTCAATGCTAATTTTGAATGTTGGCTGGTTTAAAGCTTATCTATTTCCAGTTTGTAAAGATTGTCAGGATATAAATAGGAAAAAGGTAAAAGGTACTCAGAGAGAACATAAAAGTATGCCATATAGAAAAATATTTTTATTGAGAACTCGGCAACAATAAGAAAGTTAACACATGTCAGATATCTAAGTAACATATGACAAATTTTGTAATATATTTGAATTGTCTTAGTATAACATATAAATATAATGTATATAGCCTAGTTATCTGACACTTCCTCTCAATTTAAATCATATTACAAAAAAAAATATCTCTTCCTTTTAAATCATTTTTTTGAGTCAGTCTCGTTTTTCATAAAAAAACATAAAAGAATAATTACAATAAGTTAAGTTTATTAAGAAAAAATCTAAACTTCAATGAATTTAGAGATTTAGTAAAAACATCTGCAACATGTCTTTTGACTGCACATATTTCAACTTAAATGAGATTCTTATGAAGAAAGTCTTTAATAAGATGGTATTTTATATCAATATGTCTCGCGCGCCTGCTATTTTCATAACTCTCACAAATGTTAATAGCACTCTGATTATCAACCAACACAAGAGGAGTAGAATTGCCACACTTTAGATCTCCAATTATGCGCTGAAAGTACACAACATCCATGGCTGCTGTTGAACAGGCAATGTATTCCGATTCAGCTGTTGACTGTGCTACACAGGTCTGTTTTCTTGTATACCAGGATACAGGACTTCCACAATGGTAAACAACACATCCACTGGTAGGCCTACTTTTTCTTGTGTTAACATCTCCTGCCCAATCAGCATCTGAGTAAGCCTCAATACCAGTATTCTTGGCTTTTATAGAATTTCAGTGGCAAGTTGTTAGTACCCTTCAAGTATCTAAGAACCCTCTTAGCAGCTGTCCACAGTTGCTGAATAGGTTTATCAAGATATCTGCTGAGTATAGATGTAGCATACATTATATCGGGCCTACTGACAATACTTAAGTAAATCTGAGACGCAACCAATTCTCTGTAGGGTAAGCTTCTGTTTACTGGTAAAGATAAATCAACCTGAAATTTATGTTCCATCGGTGTTTCCACAGATTTGCAATCACCCATATTGAACTTGGCAATAACTTTTTTGATGAAGTCTTCTTGAGAAATACTGACAAATCCACAGTTGAGTTTGACTTCAGTACTCAAGAAACTTTTGATGGTACCAAAATCTTTAACATTGAATTCCTTTTTTAAGAAATTAATAAGTCTTTCACACTCTATTTGATTTCCGGTAATAATGATGTCATCAACCCAGATCAAGAGGTGAACATCATTTCCAATGTACAAACAAAAATCGTTTTGGGATCTGGATAGACCATACCTTCTAACTGCTTCATCAAACATCTCGTTCCATTTTCTTGGTGCTGAACGAAGACCATATAGACTCTTGTTCAACTATAAGGCATTTGTAGGACACTTGATTCCTTTAGGCACTTTAATGTACACGTCGTCGTCCAATCTACCGTTTAGAAAAGCTGACGGTATATCGAGTTGAAGTATATTCCATCCTTTCTGTATAGACACTGATAATAAAATTCTAATCGTTGAAATCTGAACAACTGGTGCATAAATATTAGAAGATACCTCTTCCTGAAAGCCTTTAGCCACTAAACAAGCTTTTTTCAGTCCATTTGACTTTATGGTAAATACCCAGCGAGTGCCTATGGCTTTAACATTCTTTGGTAAAACTGCAGGCTTCCAAGTATCATGTTCATGTAGCGCTTTGATCTCTTTCTTTATAGCCTCTTTCCACTTACTGCCAGAACTTATAGCTTCTTCATACGTTGAAGGTATTCCAGTGATTAAACAATAAGCTAAATGTACTTCCTCTTCAGAACTATTGTCTTCAAGAGCATCGTCCTTGTATACGACATAATCCTCAAATTTCTTGGGAACAGACTTGGTTCTGTTACTCCTGCGAAGAGGTGCTTCTGACATTTCTTCCTCAATTTGACCATTTTCAATGACTTTATTGTTATTGACATTTTCTTCACTGAGGAATTTGAGGAATACTAGTTGTGGAAGTTTCACTCTGATAAACATAGTCCTTTTTATCAAAAGTGACGTCTCTTGAAATGATTATTTCTAGTGTCTTAGGTTTCCAGAGTCTGTAGCCACTCCTTGCATAACCAACCATTATACATACATAATTGGAACCTTTTTAACTTCCCGCTACCAATAAAGGGAAGTTATTGATTTCGGTCCGATTTTCGAAAGTCGAGTTTTCATTAAATCTCCACGTTTTGAGGTCCCAGGAAGCCATTCTGACTATTCCCGCCGAGATGTCCGACCGTGTGTGTGTGTGGATGTATGTGTGTAAATAAATTTTTGTCGTACAGTTTCTCAAAAACGAATCAACTGATTGAATTCTATGACATGTCATTCGAAAGGGTGTATAAAAACTAAGATCTGATTAGATTTGAGAGTTAATCCATCGAGCCAATCCGAAGAAATTAAAAAAAATAACCTAAATTCTTTTTGGAATTTTTATGTTTTTTAAAAATAACTTTAAAGCGTGCGAAAAAATCATAATAAAACCATGTATAAATGTTTTGTGCTTAAAAAACTGCGTCGACCGCTTTTTTGAAAATGAAAATCGGACGACGCATTCAAAAGTTATCGTTTAAAAATTCACAAATTTTCGTTTTTTGGTATTTTTTAGTATTTTTTTAACATATCTTCCAGATTTCTCAACCAATCAATATAAACCTGTACATTTTCTTTTTGTGCTTTAAAAACTGCGTAGAATGCTTTTTTTAAAATGAAAATCGAACGACGCATTCAAAAGTTATTGTTGTTTAAAAATTCACAAATTTTCGTTTTTTGGTATTTTAACAAATAAACTCATTTTTAAGCGTTTAAAATTCAAACTAAGCGGGAAGTTCTAGGGTTGGCCTGCACGGTCAACCAATTTTCAGATTTTTTTCTAATTTATCTGCTGGCACTGGCAACGTATAAGCCCAAGCCTTTGAGCCAAAAACTTTTAGTTTCTCATAGTTAACTTTGCCCAGGAAGATTTCAGCAGGTACTGCATTTTTCTTTAATGCAAATGTTGGTGAACTATGTAGCTGATAGACTGCACAACACAATGCTTCGCCCCAAAGATATTTCGGTAAATTAGTCTCTGCAAATAGAGTTCTTACCTTACTCATTAAAGTAAAATGTATTCTCTCACTGACACCATTTTGCTGCTTTGTATGGGGCAGTGTAAATTCATTCACAATTCCTTTTTGTTTACAACGATTCAAGCATTTGAGGAGTATTCCCCTCCGCAATCTGATCTTATTCTGACTGAATAATAACTTCTAACCTTTAATTGCTGAATATAATTAATAATATTATTACCTTCTGCTTCGCTCTTATGTTTCAACAAGAATACTTGTCAGAAGTTGAGAGAAGTGAGAATACTTGACAGACTAATTGTCTGGTAATAACGTTCACCGTTCATTGTGTGAAAAGGACCAGCAATATCACCTTGTATTAGTTCACCAATAACCTTTGATCTCGGCTTGGTAATAAATGTATTAATTTATCAGTCTAGGCCTAACCTAAGAATTTTTTCTGACTGAATTTACAAATATTAAAATAATAAAATGTTTTTATCGAAATAAATTATAGCCTATGTTAGGGCCTACTCAGGCAGTGGCGTAGCGAGGCATCGTTCGCCCTGGAGCAAAAACAATCCAATAGCCCCCCCCCCCACCAATTAAACCGGCAGGCAGGTGACTCATACTTACAACCCACCTTTTATCCTCCAATCTGCAGCTCAGGAGAATGTTTATCCCCCACGATGTTCAAAATTCATATCATAATTTTAAATTTGGCCTTATAGTTTTAGTTATGTAAATATGTTTCAGAGCGGTAATTAGGTAAGTATAGCCAGTGCTAATGATCTTAAAATTAAATTGAATTGTTTTGTTAATACATTTATAATATAACGTTACCTTAAATGTTTGATAAATTATCAAAATTGCTGTTTTTCTCACATAATGTTTTTTTTTTTAGTATTTTATAAATGTCTAATATTGAAGAAACAAAATGAAAACTTTACATTTACAGCTCTTTCAAATTCAAAATAATGTTTCCCTTTACTTTTCAGCTGCAAATGTGGTTATCACATTACTAAAATCAATACTCATCGCTCTGTTAGTATTGTTGCCAAACAACTTCAACGTTGTTGCGACATTGTGTTTCGAAGATAATTTTTAGCTTAAAAAGACCTTTGTGCACTTGCAGAAGTCACTGGCAATGTTAGGAAGATTAAACCTGCACTTACAATACTGTATTGGGAAAACTGGTGATCCTACCTACCTAGTTTTTACCACCACCATAAATAACATATTTTTGTTACTCCTCAGCACTCATTACAATGATAAATAAGCTATGCGCAGGACTCCAACCGCAAGTGTGTAGCCTCCAGCCGGGTTAATTACGCTGTACTGAAAGCCTCACAGCCAGACCCGTGCGTGCAGTTGGTCCTACTAACTGTGGTTCTTGTCTCAACAGCCAGTTATGAGCTTGCGCCTACGACTCGTTCTAAAAAATCTTTGATGTACTATTTCAACAATTTTCCGCCCCCTCTAGGCCAAGCGCCCTGGAGCGGCTGCTCCACTCGCTCCATGATCGCTACGCCACTGTACTCAGGAATAGTGTAGGTAGCTTTTTATTAGTAAAACTATTTTTTCAATCAGTTCAGTAGTTCCAGAGATTCCCCTAAATACAAAAAAACAAAAACTTTACCTCTTTATAATATTAGTATAGATAGACTAGGCTATGCCTATTTGACCAGCTTGAAACGCTACTTTGACGTATCACATTTTGGTCAAATTTTAAAACATGAAAATTGCCTCTCTTTTATATAAAAATCACTGTCCTTATCAATCGTCATTCCCGAGAAAATATAATAGTATGCCATAATGTGTTTGCATTTGCTTCGTCGAGAGTCACCGCGGGGTAACCGGGGTTGGTGAGCGAAGTCGGCAGGGAGTGGAGCCCTCTAGTATTAAATAAACATGAGTGATCAAATAAAGTGAAAACACCTCTACTCATCAGATGACTCCTTATCAATCTCATGACGCAACTCATTAAAAGTCCTTTCCTATTGTAGCAAGGTCCATTTACACAGGACCGTGATGCAGATGTTCTCAGCATCTACCATCAGTTTTCATTTCCTCTAATCCTGCTCTAGATTTTATTTTTGAACTAGTAAGCCCCCATGAAAAATCACAGTCAGTTTAATTAGATGACATCAAAAAAACATAATTTAAAAAATACTACTTAATTATAACAACATACTTTATCTAGGACTATGCTGACGGGGATTTTTAACTCAGCGGTAAAGGTGTACAATTTATATGGATTATAAAACTGTAGACCTAATTGTTCAAATTTGTTATTTATATACGTTATTATAAATTTAAAGAAGGTGCAAATATTACTTTAAATTGCTTTTTATTTCATATTGATAGATCAAATGATTTAGAAGTTATTAATATATTTATAATTGAATATCTTATACGAAGATGTACGAATGTATCCGAAGTTAAACGAATAGGAATATATTCTTTAAATTCGTATAAACGAATATTTTGATTATAAAAGGTTGTGTTTATACACATTTTATAACGCCAAAGCAAATATTATAACGTATTGGCATAAATTAGTAAGTTCTATAGGCATAACTCATTTAAAAAAAAATAAACTTCAGAAGAAATTATAATGATTGAAGTTGTAAACATAACCCCAATCTACGTGAGTGGATGGAATCAGCTGTTATATTATATGTTACTCAAGTACGTACGTACGTATACTGAAGCAGCACTGACAACACTGATAGGACGTCTGGAAACACTCTATTCAAATTCGCAGAATATTGTTTTCACTGATACGGAAACGCTACGGATCTGTTTAAATGGACAGTCTAGAGACATGGACAAACTTTTTAAGGGAAGGGCCAGATAAAATAAAAAACTACCTAGGCGGGCCGGAAAAACAATTGAACAAACACATTTTTATAAGTGATAAACTTTATTTTTGATTTTTACATTATATGGTACAGTGGTAAAAAACTTAGAAAAAAAGTTGCAAAAATGTATTATTCCTTAGGCGTCACGTCACAGATGCAACTGTGACTGAACTTCCAAAAGTTGTTCATAATCTGGTAGAAACTGGGATGAGCTGAAACAGTGGAGAAGCTGAATGGTGGATCTAACGCTGTTTTGGCGAAGCTTCATGGTAGAAAACACCTGTTCACAGTACACAGATGTAGAAAGATGCAAACATCGCAATTGTCTTCTGAGCGTGAGATTTCAGGTTTGGGAAGCTTGATTTTTACAGGGCCTTGTAGAACTCAATTTTAGAAACGTTGAGAAGTAGTTGCTTCAATTCAGTGTTACATTGCAACTCAATCAGTTCGAGCTGCAATTCTGGTTTGACTGGTTCAAAATCCACATTAAATGGCATTCTAAAAATGTCCAGGTCCTGTTCGACAACTTTGAAGTCTTGGAGTCTTCGTTCAAATTCTTCATGAAGACATTTCACGCTTTTCCCACAGCTCTTAAAAGTTTTTCTTCCCTAACTGCAATAGTTTTTAATCTTGGAAAATGAGTTAAGTCTTTCTTGACTGGTTGTTTGGAAGCAGATTAAATTGTATTTTGAAACCCCCTGATAAGACCATAAATATCACGGATTAATTGATTTCTTCCCTGGAGTTTAAGGTTAAATTTATTGTTGTGACTTGAGGAGATCTGTAAAAAACGCAAAAAGTCCGAAAGCCATACAATATTTTTCAAATGTGCACACTCGTCCATTGCTTTTGCTTCCATGAAAGAGATTTTTTTCGTCTTTTGGGTCCCAAACTCGTTCGAAACCCCTTCCTGCACTGAGCCATCTTACTTTAGTGTAGTAAAATACATCACAATATTCAGACTGCAATTAGTTAAAAAACTCTCGAAATTGTCTATGATTGAGTACTCGTGAATGCTATTAACAAGCTTAATAACAACATCAAGCATACGTTTCATGTCTAGAGCAAATTTACACAGAACTTCTTGATGTATGACACAATGAAGAAATACAACTTCGTTCCCAGGAAATGATTCGTTAAATATTCCTATAAAACAAGATTTCATACCTGTCATATTCGGTGCTCTATCAGTAAATATTGGTCAAAGGTAGGTCTTTCAAACACGTGATAGTTTTCTTGAAATTCTTTAAAAATGTCTGAATCTTTTGTCTTTCCCTTAAATGAACGCATGCAAGCTAATTATTCAGCAACACAAAAGTTGTTTACTTCAATTCTACAAGTAATTGTTTTTCGAGACAATCTTACTGTCTCAGAATCCTTTGTTTTGTCAGGACACAAATGTCACATACTTGGAGCATACAAGTTTTTACAAATTCTCCATCAGAAAATGCTTTGTTACTTTTTGCAGTATTGTATGCTACAATGTATCTGGCATATGTAGCTAGCTTTTGAGAACAGCTTTGTTTTGTTTGTTTTTTTTTATATATCTTATCTTCTAAAACGAGAGATAATTGTCTGTCTGCTAAATGGATCTGGAATCTCCGTCTAAGGATTTTTGATTTTTTAATTTTATATGGGGCTTTTGGCCACGAGAAATCGATTGGAAATGGTCACCAGTCAGGGAAAATTCGTTTTCTACGTCTTTTTATTAAATTAAAAAGTGAAATTTGTCCATTTTAAACAATACAAAGCACAGCTGATGCAAATGTTTTCAATGTCATTACAATAATCATCTGTTTTCTTTTAAACGAAGCACAGCTGATGCAAATGTTTTCAATGCCATTACAATAATCATCTGTTTTCTTTTAAACTGTATTTTATTAGAGGTAAGCCTAATGTTGTATCTATTTATAGTTACCATGGCAACGAATACTTCTGCTAAATAAACATACCCTTTATTTATTTATTTAATGTTATAGGCCTAACCTAAACGATGTTCACGGAAATTTGCTATAATAGTTATTGAAATCATAGCCCTGCTTATAATCGAGCTTTAGCTCGGTCTCCTGGTACTTTTGCTGATCTGACAGTTGTTTACGTTATTCAAAACCATGACGCTGGCCGGATTGATTAGCCCGAAGGACTGCACTTGCCCCGCGGGCCGCACTTTGCCCATGACCTGTCTAGACAGTGATCCTTATTTTGCTTTCACTTTTGTTAAATCCCTTTGCTGTTTTATGCAGAGTAGAGAGCACGGAACTATTTATTAAGGGAGGTTTGACCATCTATAGGGGCCTTAAATTTTAATCAATTTCAACTCCTAAGCAAAAATTGTATTTTAAAATTTTTACATAGACGCTCACATACAAAACTTACACGTTTTTTATACCAATATAACTTATCTTTCGTTAAGTAACTCATGGGCATCTAAATATTATTTGTAGGGGGCAAACATGGTAAATCATAATTTTTTTATTAAAGATGTTTGCTTAAAACAAGACGAAAAACGTGATTTTCAGTCGAGTCACTTGAAAGCAGTCACTTGAAACATCGGAACGAATTTTGTTACCTACTGATTATGCATTGGTCATTGATTTGATGCGGTAAAAAAATGTATAACCTAAATAATAATCTTTCTTTTAATCGAAAGTTTGTTTTATGTAGAATGCGAAAAACATTTTGTCGGACAAATATGATTGGTCATTTCTGCGCGTCCGACCCCCAGAACATGGCGAAGTTATGACGTCATGAACTTGATTATATAACCGCTGATTTTTTCAGAATCGGTTAAAAAATCCTTATATATAATACGTGAAGCCGTTTTTTGTAAACACAACTCCTCCCTTATTTCTGGACCAATTTTAATGTTTGAGGTTTCAAAAAATTCGTCTCATTTCGTAGTTTTGCAATAAGGTTTTAGATGTCAAAAATTCTTATCCTTAACCTTTTGCATCCCGACATTTAATTTTCAATATGTTCCAAAAATCCCAACCATTATCTGCTATGTATGTGCATAGAATCCCGATCTCAATTTAGCAAATTTTCAGTGTTTCGCAAAAAAATTTGTATTAAATTTATTTACTGATCAATTTTGATGATTTTTTTTTTATTTTGTGTGGAATGAAATGGTCTATAAGGTAGTATATTTTTAAAATAAGTGTAAATGCATGTTAGATATGAAATTTTTAAAATTGTTACTTACCAAAAAAAAATTTCCAGAAATTTTCACTTTATTCTTGAAAATGACACACAAAAAAATATCTTGAACACTTTTTTCCACATAACATAACTGAACACTCACAATCACAATAAAAATAACTAAACAAACTAAAAAGTTTCAAAACAACAACGTACACCAAGCACAAGTAAAGTTATTTACATCTGACAGATGACAAAAGCACAGCCACGTCTATCACAAAAATCTTCGTCGTAGTGAACATAGAGGTAATTTATAACTTAAGTAAATATCATAGAGGTAAATAGAACAGCTCTTTCCGATTCCATTGATATATAATAAACATAGATTCACTAATGATTTGTATTTTATATGATTTTTTTCCTAAACGTCCTTTTTTACGGACGTTGGGATTTTACGCACATACACGTAACGTCCGTAAAAAAGGACGTCGGGATGCAAAGGGTTTTAATGGCGTGAGCTAATCTCAAAGGTCGGGTTTTCCCCATAAGATTAACATGGAACGAATTTTAAAAAAACATTTCTATATAAAACAGCTGTTTATAATAAGAAACAAACTAATCCAGTTGCTTTCGTGGTTGTAAATAATTATGTTAATAGTAGCCTATTCAGTAGGTTATAGAAACCTTCTTAATGTTAAACAGATAAAGTCCAATTCCCTTCGTTGGTATTTTTGTTCAAAGAACAGAAAATGCCTCGAGTAATTATAGGTTAGGCCTAGAATGATGAAACAACTTCTTGAATGTATTTAAATTCATTACCATAGCAACCAATTGAATAAAATAACAGATAAAACAGTTGATTCGGTTGTCCAGCTTTTAGTACAAAACAATATTTTAAGTTAGGCCTAGACAGAATCAACACATGTTTCAAGACACACAATACAATAAAAATTGCGTTATTGGATTTAAAAATAAGAAAAAGCTATGTTATATCCTTATTAAAAATAAATAAGGCATATTATAATTTAATAGTGTAGGCATATTTATTGATAATATACGGTACTTAATATGGTAGTTGAGTAACCAATATTAACAGCTGATTTCAAAATATGAAACAATTATTAAATAATTATATAACTGCTATTATAAAATATTCAAAATAATTTCATTTGAACATTTTAACATTATTTTCAATCTTAGTTTTTACGTTACTATTAATCCTACACCTTTATTATAAACAAAACATAACATAGGCTATAAATGTAAATAATGATATGATATTTATAGTATTCAGGAGGCTATAAAAACATTTCTATACAAAACAGCTGTTTCGTAGAAGTAACCTGGTTTCATAATTTTACAAACCTATGTACAAACGAACCAAAGATTAACGAGATTCTTTAGCGAATTTTCCAACTGCGAGCGAAGCGAAACAGCCATCTTAGGCCGAAGGCCGAGGCGGGGTTGGGACGCGAAGCGTCCAGGGGCAGAGCCCCTAGTATATCCTATTACTTTAAATGAGCAATTCTTGTACCTATCTTTATATCTGTCGCGGATCTCGAAAACGGCTCTAACGAATTCAAAGAAATTTTGTATTTAGGTGTAGGTTTGATTTTTAAGTACGTATTTCGTGTAAAAACGCAATTTTTTGAGAAAATCTAATTTAAAAGTTGGGACATTTTAACATAGGGTCTTATGGGTTGCCATGTTGGTTACAAAATAACAAGGAAATAATAAATAAAGCGACCAAAACAGCTGTTTAAACAAGCCAATTTATACTGTTTTATCAGCTGTTCATTGAATAGTTTTTAATTACTGTTAAAAAACAAGCTAATTTATACTGTTTTAGAACGTTGGAATTAGAATAAATTGGGCCTGATTTAACAGTTTATTTTGTCAAAAAAAAAAAGGTAAACTTAGCAAAGATGGATAAATTTGAATAGTCAATTTTGTAATATATTTTACTATATTTAGGCCTGGTTTCAAAACTTTAGTTGACAGAAGATAGTAGAACTAGGTCTAAAATCGTAATGAAAGCCTCTCACGTTTCTAAAGCATGTATTTGAGGTTATAATTAATCTTGTAATTACTGTTAATATATTTAGGCCTGGTTTCATAATTTTACAAACCTATGTACAAACGAGCCAAAGATTAACGAGATTCTTTAGTGAATTTTCCAACTGCGAGCGAAGCGAAGCAGCCATCTGAGGCCGAGGCGGGGTTTGGACGCGAAGCGTCCAGGGGCAGGGCCCCTAGTTTATATAATTAAGTGGTAACCTTAATTAAGTGGTGTATTAATAGAGTTCTATGACGTAATCGTAAACTTTTTAAAAAAGTCCTGGGCCCGAGGATTACAAGTGTATCAGTGGTGTAAATGACACCCCCGCGGAGTGGGGGGGGGGCGCCGCGACTCGGGCACATACAAAATATATAAATGAATTAGAAAAATAAAATGTGGTAGACACATTATCATCAAAATAAATTTTACAATGAACAATATTTCATTAAGATGTCTTAATAAAACTGTTCCATAAATAATATAACCACAGCTCATAAGTCTGAAACCGTAATCATTATGGTTAAGACATCTGTTTAGTAGCTGTTAACAATAATGCCTGCTAAACTTTAGTAATTAATAAGCGAACTATTGGCTCCCACATCAAACAGATGTATTTCATTGATATAAATGTATAACCACCAGGTGTTAGGTTAAACGGATATTGAAACTCGTTTGACGCTATACCTTGTTCACTGAGAGTTTAAAGTGAAGCACCTCCCCCTACAATATGTATGGGCCGGGCAGACTGTGTCACACGCGGACCTACCGCAGGGACGAATAGTCCAATCAAATTAGCTCTGGAATAGCTTCATTTCAGAAAAAAATGGAAAGAGCTCTGAATCGAGCTGAAAATCATTTCAACCGGCTCAGGACCAACCCCTCTACAATTCCTACAGTCGATTAGGGGTGAGCGATAATAAGGGTTGAAATGGCAGGGGTGAAAAGGGGTAACTTTTTTAATCGACCCCCAAAAAAATATTGCTTAGTGCCAAACTGTAGAATATTAAAAAATAAGAAACTTTCAAATTTAATTTTTTTTTGACATACTGTAACCTCAAAATCGGGAGATAAATGGATTTACAATTTTTACGAAATTATTTTTTTCTTGGTCAAAAATACTTTAATTTAAAAACTTTTTGGAGAAAGTGTGTCTTTCAATGACACAAATAAGCTAAATTTTTTTCGTAAAAAAAAGTAATTTGATTTTGCAATTTTTAAGTTTTTTGAAAAATATGAGGTCAAATTCAAAAACATCGGTGAAGCAGGGTTTTTATTGTAAAAAGTTGATTTTGGACTCATTCTCTTCGTCGTTTTATCAACTTTATGGAAAAAATAGAACATATTTTTTTTCGAATTTTAAAATATCAAAAATAGGAAAAAACTAAAATCTTAGATTTTGCAAAAACTTAAAATTTCGTATACAGTGTCCAATTATATTTTATCGATAAATATGGTATAAGTTTTTCATAATATTGATATTATTGACAAAATAGTAGAGTCAGAATAATTTTTTTGGCTTTTTCAACAAAAATCACAATTTTATTTAAAAAATTCAATACGGCCAAAGTTTTAGAAATTCAGAGGAGAAAATCCCCAAAAGTAACCCTTAATAGTTGAACTTAAATAAATAGTATAAATAATAATGCCAACCATCGTATAGTTTGGAAAAAAAATAATATGGTAGGCCTATTCACAGAAAATGCAATAACAAAATTCAAGCATATTTTATTTTACAATGTAGGCCTACATACATTTTACAATGTATTTAACGTATAGGTCTATTTATCCTATTCTACATGTTAAAATTTATTAATCCTAAATTAATGTCTAATAATATATTTTTCGTAACAAAATAATATTATAAGTCATAGTAATGAAATGAGAAGTCAAAAGACAAGTCCAAGGCCAAAGAGAATGCTTAACTTAGATGTTTCATCTATCAAATGCCGTGAATTCACAAGTATTAAAGAACACAATTTGTGTTCTTTTTTCATACAAAATTTCCATTATTTTATGTTAAAATATTTAAAAAGGTGTTGAATAAAATGATGCCCAAAAAGAATCTATGTCGTTGTTATATTGCAAAAGTTACGTAGAAAACATTTTGAAAACATATGTCATTTAACTAGAGATTTTGAGGTTATGTCAAAATATGTTAAATGATAAAGTTAAATAATTCTTATATCTATAGCTTCGCAGCGATAAATATTTTGTGGGGTTGATTAAAAAGTTACCTCTTTTCACTAGTACCATTTCAACCCTTATTATCGCTCACCCCTAATAAATGACTATAGGAAATGTAGACTGATTGGTCTTGAGCCGCTTAAAATCATTTTAAGCTCGATTTAAAACTGTTTTGATTTTTTTCAGAAGAAAACTTAATTTGATTGGACAATAAGTAAAATGTTTAATATTGTGTAATATTTAGTTTATATTGTATGCCCTAGAGGGAGTGTTATACAAAGTAGCCCAATATATATGTATATAAAAAAGAAGATACTGTATATGCCTAGTCTACGTTCATTATTGTATAGGCCTTGGCCTATATTTGACGTCTTTGGGCATTGTTAATAAAGTTAGTCTGTGTTAAAACTTAACCGATTATAGGTCAATTTAATAAAATTGATATAGAGGTATCTACTAATACTGACAGTGAGTATAACTAATTGTTATTCTTAAGGTTTCTTTTAAAAATCGTGAACTATCAACGAAAGTAGGCCTAGTGAATATAAATTCAAACAAATTTCATGGAGATATATTTTTAATTGAGGTTAGAGTTACAATACGAAGTAAATGAAGTAGCCCAGAATCCTCTGAACCAAGTTACATCACACTTAGCTAAATATTTGAGTAAAACGTATTAAATAGTATCTAAAATTATTTTGAGTTAGTTCTTTTAATATTTTAACGCTTTCTTTTCTCATGTAACAAATGAAACACAGTTTCTAGCAATTCAAATGATAGATAGACGTTTACCGTCGTATTGATTGTAGTTATTTAAAATTCTATAAAGTGACAAATTCTATACACATCATAATATTTTATAACTTAAATTATTTTATTGTATATAAACGTTCATAATGGAGAGTATGGAGACCCCGCAATGTATTTTATGCAACAAATCTGACAAACAGCTATGCTTGATAAAGCAGATAGCTTTAAATCGTATTATTATTTCAAGTAAGGCAAGATGTGATAATAAACATAAAATATTAGAAAAATTAGATTCAGCTTACATCCACAAGTCATGTCAAGCTGTTTATAATAGAGATAGTAGTATCCAAGCAGCTACTAGTTCAAGATTAGAAAAAAGAATAGAAACCAAAAATATTCGGAAACATTTGGGCAATTTTGATTTTTCTTCTTGCTGTTTTTTTTGCACTGAAAAAATTCTGGATACGGATCAAACAGTTCACTCTGTTGTTAGTAATGAAACAAGGACTAATATCATATTTAAACTAAAAGAACGAAGTGCCCATGACGAAAACGATAAAGGTTTAATGGAACGCATGAAATATGTAAAGGATTTAGCAGAATTGCAAGCACGTTATCACGGTTCATGCATGACAAAATTTTATTAAAAAAACCGATTCTTACTTAAAAGGACGTCCACCCAATCGAAGCACTATAGATTTCATAGAGTATTTAATTAATTACATAGAGAACAACAAAAATGAATGTCAATTTTCAGTGAAAGAGATCAGCGAAGAATTTTATTTTTTACCACGACTCTAAAAATGACGATTTGATTATTTGTTTTAAAAATAGTGCAGGTAAAATATTAAAAGAAGAGTGGTATAGTAATCGATCAGAGACTGAAGAACTGGAACGAATGAGAATAGTTGAAACAGCAGCTCAAATAATATTAGAAGATATTCGGTCCGAAAAATATGATTTGACCAGGTACCATCTTCCTAATTTTGATTCGAATAATTTGTTCGATGGAGTTCCAAATACTCTTAAAAAGTTTCTGGGTATTGTAGTAAGCTCTCATAAAGATACCCGGAATGTTCAGTCAAAGTTAAAATGGGATAAAAGAAATGCAACTTTTTCTCATTGCATAATTTCATCGGTAAGACCACGATCGTTTCTATCTCCAATTTTACTTGGCGTATCTTCAATGATGCATAAAAAACATGCGTCGAAAGGTTTAATAGATTTTTTGGCATATATTTAGGACTTTGCTCTTCTTATAACGAGACAAAGTTATTTGAAGCTTCAATTATGAACTATCCTTCCAATCATTCATTTCCAAATGACAGCTACCTTCAGTTCATTTTCGATAACGCAGACCATAATACGAATACCATAGATGGAAAAAATACATTTCATGCTATGGGTGGCGTTTTAGTTGTAACGCCTCAATCCAGTGTCACTTCGCAAAAAACTATTCCAAGGTTACGTTAAATGCCTTCCACTGATTTAATAGTAGGGAGTTTCGGATATATTCGTTTACAAACTTTTGAGAAAAAAAATCAGATGGATTAAAAGCAGTTGTAATTGAAGAAATTTCAAGTATAATTGACAAAAGTGCATTGGAAATTGCATTAACTGATTTAACAAGGGCGTATTCAAAATACGCAGATCCAAAGAAATTCAAAGGTTGGAATTGTTTTATGGAAGAATATCATAAAAATTCAGAGTACGCTACATCTAAAGTCATTCCGCTACCTTTCGTAAATAACCCACCAAGTAATTATGATACAATATTCACAGTTTTGATCGAAGCAGCAACTCGTGTCAAAAATCAGAAACAAAACTACTGTTTTGTTACATTTGACCAGCCTTTATATATAAAAGCTCGTGAAATTTTGGCATGTGTTGATCCACAAAAAGATGAATATAATTTGGGTTCTGTTATCGTTAGACTTGGAGGTTTTCATACTATAATGTCGTTTCTTGGATCAATCGGTTTTATTATGGATGGAAGTGGGCTGAAGGAAGTTTTTTGTCAATTATATGCTGAGAATTCTGTTGACAAAGCCTTAACTGTCCATGCTTATTCTAGAGCAGTCAGAGGTCATTCTCTCATTCAATTAGCCTTATCGAATATAATTTTTTCTTCGATGGAACTGAGCGAGTTGGAAGTAAATCAAATGGAAACTCTTGTATCAAAAATAGGCGAAGATAGTTTTGATACTGCTATGAATGTCAAGAAATCTTTGAAATTAAGACAAAATTCTTGAATTGCTTGAATTCATTCAAGAATAACGGGCCCACATCTGCACTTTGGGTTCAGTATTTTCACATGATTACTGTAGTAAAAAAATTCATAGAAGCAGAAAGATCAGGGAATTTTAATTTACATCTGAAGTGTATAGAACAGATGCTTCCGTATTTTCATGTTAGTGGTCACTTTTTATACGCAAAATCTGCTCATCTTTACCTTCAAGACATGTTAAAACTAGAAACAAAATTGCCTGTTAATGAATTCCACGACTTCAACAACAAAGGTTATTTTACAATCAGGCGTTCGGATAAGTTTTGGTCTGGAATTTGGTCAGATATGACTATAGAACAAGTATTAATGAGAGCTATGAAAACTCAAGGGGGTCTTACTCATGGCCGTGGAATCACTGAAGCTGTTTTGTCGATATGGATACTTTCAATGGTTATACTTATTGACGTTTGCAATGAAATGGAGAATTTTTGTAATGTTTCTTATTCAACTTCAGAACAACATGTAGATTCTAGAGTTTCTAGAGATTCTAGATGCAAATGACTTAAAGAAACTGTTAGATTTCTTCCAAATGTATAATCCATTTCCTGTTACAGAAAACATTTTGTCAATAAGTTCTGGAGTTATTGGAGGACCAACGATTAATTGTCATAAGGCTTATGAAATCGGTCTAAATTGCGTTAGGTCAATAACAGGCAAGGATTTTGAGACAGTAAAATTTGAGAGAAAAAATAAAGTTTTGTCATTGAAAACTGTCAATTCATCTATTAAGGTAAATGGTGAAATAATAGCTGTCGACCCACTTTTGCTGTTCCAAAGACTTTCTTTAAATATTAAATGTAAGGATGATATGAAAAATTTCTTGAAGTACGAACTAGCTCCACTTCCTCTTTCTCTTTTTAATGAAAATGGTATGCGTAAGACTGAAAAAGCTAAATTTTATGATCACTTTTTGAATATCGAATCCATCCCACATTCACAAAATATCATTCATGTAATTGATGGTGGTTTTTTTGTTACATAAAGTGGTTTGGCACCAAAACGACAGTATTCACGACATTTTGAAACAATATATTACATTTGTTCGAAAACATTATGCTCATAGTAGTCGTATAATTTTTGATGGATATCCTAATGCTGAAAATTCAAAAAGTACTAAATCTGCTGAACGCTCACGTCGTTAAAAGCTGAATATTGGAAGAGAAATAAATTTTGAAAAACATACTAAAATAACTTTCTCTCAAGAAAAGTTTTTGTCAAATGAGAATAATAAGAAAACATTAATAACTATGTTATCTGAAGAATTTGAACTAGCAGGATTTAAATGTAAGCAAGCTGTCGAAGATGCCGATGTTTTAATTGTGGAAACAGCAATTGAAATCGCGAAAAATTATTCAACAGTTGTCATCGTAGGTCAAGATATAGATCTCTTAGTTATTATGCATGAACTAGCACCATCAAATCCCAAAATTTTCTTGTTCAAACCAGGCGTACGAAACAAAAAAGATACATATTACAGTTCTAATTGTTTCAGACATCAATCATTACGAAACATCATTGGATTCATGCATGCTTTCACTGGTTGTTATACCACTTCATGTTTTTATCAACAAGGAAAGTCAAAATTAATTAAAGTCTTGAAAGCTAATAATAATTTACACAATTTTACAAAAATATTTTATGATAAAACTGCTGATGCAACCACAGTTGCTAAGAATGGAAATGAACTCGTAGCTGCAATGTATAGTACGAAAAACCAGAAAGGATCCTTAAATAAGTTGAGATTTTTACATTACAAGATCTCAACCAGTAGGTCATCGTTTAAGTTACATAGTTTACCACCTACAGAAGAGGCTGCTGAACAACATTCTTTTAGAGTATATTTACAAGTTCAAAAATGGCTCGGAAATGATATGGATCCATTGCAATGGGGGTGGAAGACAACGGCTCATGGATTAGTGCCGAAATATACCACAGCGAATCTTATTCCAGACGAATTATTGAAGAAGATAAGTTGTCGATGTGTAACTGGCTGCAAAGCAATATCTTGCAGTTGCCGAAAGCATGGAATACCATGCACCAATTTATGTTTGAATTGTTCTGAAACAGAAGTGTGTAGTAATTATGAAAAAGAAGAAGTCGATGAGACAGAAGAAATGTTAACTGAAGATGAACAGGAAATTACTTTTGAAAAAGAAGAAAATATCATCAACGAGGTCGATGAATCTGCAAGAGAGAATGAAATCGATGATTCTGAAAATTCTAACAGGGAGTATTGCAGTTCATTATCGAAAAGACCTAGACTATCGACTAATAATTAGACCTTATTTATATTATTTGTAAATATGGAATATTATATATACCTCTAAAATGCGATAAATTTACGATAAAGTGTAAAATACTGTAAAATAGGGCATACTTGATTTTCTTTTACATGAATTTTCTATGAGTACCTTTATTTCTAAATCATCTGAACTTTTTTCTGAATGAATTAATGGTTGGCGTTATTATTTGTAATGTTAAGTTACTATTAAGAGTTACTTTTGGGGATTTTCTCCTCTGAATTTCTAAAACCTTGGCCGTATTGAATTTTTTAAATAAAATTGTGATTTTTGTGGAAAAAGCCAAAAAAATTATTCTGACTCTACTATTTTGTCAATAATATCAATATTATGAAAAACGTATACCATATTTATCGATAAAATATAATTGGACACTGTATACGAAATTTTAAGTTTTTGCAAAATCTAAGATTTTAGTTTTTTCCTATTTTTGATATTTTAAAATTCGAAAAAAAATATGTTCTATTTTTTCCATAAAGTTGATAAAACGACGAAGAGAATGAGTCCAAAATCAACTTTTTACAATAAAAACCCTACTTCACCGATTTTTTTTAATTTGACCTCATATTTTTCAAAAAACTTAAAAATTTCAAAATTAAATAATTTTTTTTTACGAAAAAAATTTAGCTTATTTGTGTCATTGAAAGACACAATTTCTCCAAAAAGTTTTTAAATCAAAGTATTTTTGACGGAGAAAAAAAATAATTTCGTAAAAATTGTATATTTATTTATCTCCAGATTTTGAGGTTATGTCAAAAAAATTTAAATTTGAAAGTTTCTTATTTTTTAATATTCTAAAGTTTGGCACTAAGAAATATTTTTTTGGGGGTCGATTAAAAAAGTTACCCCTTTTTACCCCTGCCATTTCAACCCTTATTATCGCTCACCCCTAATCGACTGTAGGAATTGTAGAGGGGTTGGTCCTGAGCCGGTTAAAATCATTTTCAGCTCGATTCAGAGCTCTTTCCATTTTTTTCCAGAAGAATCCTTAATTTGATTGGACTAGAACGTGAACGTTAAGGTGGGCTAGTGAAGAGAATGCTTATTTACTAAGAACTACTGTGAATCATACGCAGAGTAGCCCGTCCCACACGTGATGTTCGTTTTCCTCATTGGCCCAAATCCCTAACGTCAGCCATTGTAAGGTGGGTGCTTCACTTTAAACTCTTGGTGAACAAGGTATAGGTCACGGGACGTGGCACAGCGCGACTTTTTGTAACATACGTAAATGAATGGATTAGCTTATACTGATAACGCGACGCTACGCAGCGCGACCCGCGTGGCACAATAGACATGTGGCACAGTGGCAGTTGCACAGTTTCTTGCGCCACACGTCTCACGAGTTCAGAACTATAGTAGCGCTCAAAGGTTTTGGTGTCCAGTTGTGCATTTTCCATTATTATATTTTTCATTTGCTGGCTCAGGAAAAGCTGATAGAGGCCTAAAAAATGTTGAAAATAACATTGAATTTATTTGAATAATTACGCCGAATTTTCAATAAACATCTAAAAAACGTAATTTTTAATAAAATAATTATCATAAAATGATTTTTAATTGATATATATGTCTACTGAATTGTTTATAAATATTTTTTGTTAATGAATTAAAACTGTGTTTTATATTATGTTCTCTGCATTTTTAATATTAAATAATTTTTAATAAAGTATTTGGCGTTTGACATTAACCCCGTAAAAATTTCTTCATAAAGTCATAAACTAACAAGTGAAAAAGTTTAAAGTATGTACATGGAAATGACATAATATGTATCATCCCGTGCACTTCTGTGAGTTTCGGTTCATCCGGAAGTAGTTAGTAAAAACAGCAAGTAATTCTGAAGTAATTTTAAATTAGGTTAGATCTAATAAACATAGTTTTATCCATAAATCATTCATTTTAAACATTCTAAAAAAATAAAATGAAGTAAAACACACGTACCTACTGGGCGAGAGTTGGGAGCAACTGCGTTGTAAGCGTTCCCCAACGCGAAGCGTATGGCACGATCGTGTCATGCAGCTCGCGACATATCATCTAGGCCTACCACTTGTCCCAATATCAGGGCGAGAGCCCTGCTCAATATGCGCTTAGCCTTAATGATGTGTGCGAAGTGTGTACCAACGTACCAACATCATCAACGAGATAGACACAGACAAAATATAATCACCCCCTTCAAAGTATAAGCCCGCCCTCGTGCTATCGACCATCATAGGCCTAGTCTTTCTTTCCCTTTTAAAGATGATAAATTAGTTTAAACGTAAATCTTTCATATTATTTTGAGTATGATACTTCATAACATTGGCATATCTATACAAACTTATAAAAGCCAAATACCATTGACTCATCACAGTTTCTCCAAAACCACGAGACCTACAATCATGAATTTTGGCACTAATACTCTTTATAGGCTCTAGACGCGCACTAAGAAAGGGTTTCCGAAAATTAGAAATTTTAGGGGGGTTTTTGGTGGGTCAAAGTTACTAAATCACGATTTATCAAAACATACCGAACGGATTGGAATGAAATTTGGTATGTAGCTTCCTCTAGAGCCATAGATGCTCGCTAAGAAAGGGTTTTAAAAAAAAAAAAATCGAAATTTTGGGGGGGTCAAAGTTACAAAATCACGATTTCTCTAAAACCATCGAACGGATTGGAATGAAATTTGGTATGTAGCTTCCCCTAGGGCCATAGGTACTCGCTAAGAAAGGGTTTTTTAAAACTTCGAAATTTTAGGGGGGTTTGGGGGTCAAAGTTACTAAAAAGAAACACCGAACGGATTTGAATGAAATTTATTATGTAGCTTCCTCTAGGGCCTAAGGTGTTCGCTAGGAAAGAGTTTTAAAAAATCGAAATTTTAGGGGAGATTTGGAGGGGGGGGGGTTAAAGTTACTAAAAATCCCCATAAGAAATACATAGTGTAATATATTTATTAATATAATATATTTTGTGTTAATATACATTTAACTTTGATTTATATATCCGTGCAAAGCCGGATCGGGCCAGCTAGTTTAATTATAATGCTACCAACAGATAGATTGGTTATGTAAAGAATGTCCTATACTTAAATTAATTTTCTTTCATTTCAATTTAGAGTCAAATAATATATAATACTACCAGGTAGTAGTTACATAAAACATCGTGGGGTGAGATTGCTTACGGGTGTAGAGGGGTCAACTAGAGCAGAGAAGTTGCGACTTCGTTTTTTGTTTGTTTTTTTTAGGGGGGCAATTTTTTTACCAGCGGGGGGCACCAAACAAAGTGATTACGCCACTCGAGCTATATTTTGGTAGTCGCACTCAAGCACCTAACCAATTCAATGTCATAGAACAATCCTTCTTAATGCTGATTCCTCTCACTGAATTCGATGCATTTACTCGAGTGGTTTTGCAAACTCTTAAGAACAGTGAAATTCATAACATATTATTTTTTGTATTAAAAAGGAAAGACTACATTTTTGCTTTGTTCATATAGTATGAAAGCTGGTGCATAATTTCCTAGTTAAAAACGTTATACTCTGGAAAAATTTGTTGAATATGTTATTTTTATACCAGAGATGGTATGACAACCTCAGTTGCTAAATATTCCAGATATTTATTCTAAATGTTTATATTATGTCCCTCAAAGTTTGCAAATTTGATTCTTTTTGTTTTAACTAGGGCTATTTAAGTAGCCTATTATTTATTCAAATAATCGAAAGCTGGGTTTTACCTTTGCCAGGATTGCAAATTGCATTATCAGGCATTACATGCAGGCCTAAATGTTTTTATGTTGCTTATCTAGTTTTCTAGTGTAACAACACAAATTTTATCTCATTGGTAATCTGGCTGTTTTTACTTTGAAAAAGTTGCACATTAGAGCAATTCTTTTCCTAAGTAGGTATGTACAAAATATTAAATTTTCAAGCAGCAACTTTATTTTTGAAATTTCAAACAAATTAAAAGGATGTCTCGCAACCAGTGTTATATTTATTTTCATCCAGGAGTAGAAATATACCACAAGTTATAGCGTATGTTTTTAGACCATACGCCTATGAATTAATGAAAAATAATAACCCAATTTGTTTAGAAGAGATTGTCCCTTTCCTAGAAATTCCTTAGCTTGAAGTATATTATTTAAATGCTGCTCTGCAATACGTTTAATCTGATATATGTTATTGGAGGAAGATGTATATCAACTCCTATAAAAGCGAGTGTACGTCCACACGTGCGTGAGTGACATATAATAGGCCTATATAACAGCTGATTTCACCCCTCATCTGTAATACAAACCCTGTGTAGATTATACTTAGTGGTTATGTTTACAACTTCAATAGTTGTAATTTCTTATGAAGTTGATTTTTTTAAATATGAATTAATTACAGAACTAATGTAAGTTATATTACGTTATAATATTTGCTTTGAGATTATAAACTGTGTATAAATACAACTTTTTATCATCAAAATATTCGTTTATACAAATTTAAAGAAGAAATACCTATTCGTTTAACTTCGGAAACATTCGTACATCTTCAAATAACATAATATTACGTTATTCATTTCTTGACTATAGCCTAATAATAATAATAACTTATAAATCATTTAATCTATCAATATAAAATAAAAAGCTAATTTTTTAATCTTTCTTTAAATATTTAATAACATACATAAATACAAAATTTTAACAAATAATATTCCTACAGTTTTATAACCCTTATAATTGTACACGTTTACCGAGTTAAAAATCCCCGTAGTATTTTGTATAAATGATGTATTTCGGATGTATATCTTATTAATCCGCCTGTGATGTTTCACTATACTAGTTACTTTTTATATGTATGTGCCTTCGCGATTTCGTCTTATCTAATAACCTATTTCCCACTTCCTCTGTGTGGTTTATTGCAGATTAATACCTAAGAATATCAATGCTACATACTGGTTGCAGCTTACATAATATCATTTCGTATGAAATATTACAAGTCCAGGGTCCTTCCACATAACTGCAGTTTTAATATTTAGTTTACAAGTACTAATAAATAATTCGACCACGCAGCTCTGAGCCGTTGACTTGAGTTGAGCGAATTTCCAAAATTAAGGTTTTATGATTTTCTTTTAACGTCCTGCTCTTTTGCACTTTAGGCTAATGAAGACGGGACCTACAGTTTTACGTGGAATCCGAACCACAGCCAATGATGTCTGTTAAGAAACCATTTAGAAAATTAGTCGGGTTCAATGGGAATCGAACCCGGAACTTTTCCATTGATGTTTTCCATGACGATTGATAAAGCTTTCACGCCTTAACAACCACGGCCATCGTGGCTTCGGTTATATGATTTTAGTGTCTTGTCAACTATTAGTGAAATTTATCTATTCACGAAGGAGCTGAATAGCTGCCTCTGTGTACGAAATACATTAGTAGAATTTGTTTGCACTTAAGCCTCCAGCTTCGTTCCACTTGCAGCGGAAAAACTCACTTTGCGAGTTGGCACCTCGACCTTGCGGCCCCGGATCCGGGTACTTTTATGGTATTTTACGTTTTGATCGATTTTGGAGATACATATATTTTTTTGCAGATAAAAACCCAAAAAAGTTTTTTTCTGGTACAAAAAGTCTCATTAAAAAAAAACAGTTAGGCCTACTTCCGGTAAAAACGTGCTTCCGGATGTTGGATTTTTTGGCTAACGAACTCGTCCGAGCAACCTAGACAACCAACGTGTGAACCAAATTTGAAAAAAAATGTGTTTTAAATTGCGGCCGTTAGAGTGCGAACACAATAAATACATAATATATAGGCCTATATAATTTTTAATGACACCACAAAACGTGTTCTGGGGACCATGATCGGTGCTCATTTACTACTCCCGACCTTAGGTCTCACCATAAGGTCACTGCAATAGCTCATGTTTCCTATGGAAATTCGCTAACACATTAACAATATGGCTTAATAATTATATTGTTCCACAAAACAGCTGCTTCTCTTTCTAAAATGTACAAGAAAATTCTGCTTTTTTATTAAATTATTTGATTATTGTTGTGATTTGGATTTAGTAAAAGTGAATCAAAAGAGGTCAAGGGTGTTAATACGAAATATTAATAGGAGAAAATGTGTTTTATTCTGTACTAGTGGACCCAGCAATGCTTCCCTATTGCTTGATTTAATTTAAAGGGTAGTTATTCCATTTAATTACATTGACTTAAGTAATCGAATTTCAAAATGGTTTTTATACTATTTAAGAATATACTACACAAATTTAGATTTATAGTTTGTAAACCTTTATAGATAATACAGTAAACCTTTCGTTTGATTTTACCTAATCTAAAAAAAACTAATAGTTGCGAGGAATTGTAAAAAACCTGATTCTAATTTACAACAATTTGTTGCAAATAAACGTGTTTTGGTTCATTGTAGGCCTAACCTCAGCTGTTTTATGTATATTATGTAACAACCAATGTTTGAATTGAATTAAAATATAGTAAACATTTTTAGTTGATTGTTTTTTTTTTTTTTGCTTTAAGTTGGTCATTCTAACCTAAAAAAGAAGAATAACAAACTGATTATAAATGTTAAGTAAAGTTGCTATGGTAATGAATGTAAACAAACATGTGTTGCTAAGAATCGCATATATTATTTCTCAAGGCTATTTTTTTGTCGGTACGCCATAACTTCCTTAATACATCATCAAATTACATGAATGAGGCATCATTTTAAAGCTTTCCTTAATCACTACACGGAAAAAATAGACAAACAGCTTAAAATTCATGTTTTAATAACAAAAATTGATTTAAAAAACTTTTATATTATACTCTGTATGTTCCTAATGAAAGGCGCCATCTACTAACCATCTGTTTAACTAGCATGACAGCTGTTAGTTAGATTGTTTACACTGTAAGATTGTATAGGGAATCTGTTATTTACAAACCAATGTAAATAAATAAACTTAATTAACTGAATTAAATCAACGTGTTAAATCAGGTAAATGTAGGCCTACTCCGAACTTGCGAAATATTCGCACGGGTCAGCTAGTTTTATAGGAACAGCTGTTTTTGTGCACTGTGGTCTAGAGTACATACAAAAGAGGCTGTTTGGGTTTTTCCAAATTTGAAACTTTTTCGGGAAACTTTTCAAATTTTTCTTTATATAAAAACCTAGTTCGGACTGTAACGAACATTTTAAAACAAAAAATAGCCAAATTGGTCCAGCCGTTCTCAATTGATGCGATTTCAAAGAAACAGCAATTCATTTTTATTATATAGATGAATGTAGTATCAATGGCAAACTGACCAAAGCCGTTAAAGACAGGGCCAGGAATTAGGAAGACTTATAGAATATTGATTGTTCTGGGCATGTTTCACGATGTTACTAATATCAAAATTGTACGTTTTACAAATTGCAACTTCAAAATTACAAGTGCTTGTCAATTCCATTTCACAATGAAAAGTGATTTAATTATGAAAATATTAGCTCTTTTCTAAAAGTAAAATTTTCTATTTAAAAGTCAGCTGATTTGGCAGGATAACTATAAAGTTGTGTTTTGAGGTTAGACCGACATTCATTTAACATTTAATAATGTATTTCAGTTTACTAATATAACCAATGTCAAATAAGGAGCCCACTTCTTATTTACTATTTCTATCCGAGTTTGGGCAGAAAATCATTCCAATAAGAGAAATTTAAAAGAATAGGCTAATTCTTTTATTTAGAGAAGGACAAATAAACAAAATAATTTATGGAATAAATGGTTTTAAGCTATGTAAACTGGGTCTAGGTCTAAACCAGTTTACTGCTTTGCTTAATTCATGTTTAAAAGTAAAGACCACGAAAGAATACCGTTGAGGGACGGGCTTGTGTACACCGAGACCTTGAACGCTCCAATCGCCTTAGTGCGACGTTGTCACGTTCTTCCCACGCTTCTAACTGAACACGACTGACTCAACGCATTTATAATTCTTTAAACTGTGCGCTCAAGCCTCGAGCGGTAAATACCAGGAGTGTTCGAGACTAGTAGATATGGCAACGCTGCGCGCCCATCCTATTGGCCGCCACGCAACGGTATTCTTTAGTGGTCTTTTTAATATAATTTTTTCGTGAAACAAAAGTACTGTATGCTATATTAATTTTTAAGAATCCACTTATATTATATGGAGTAATAATTACAATTACAAGTAAATGTTTTGTGGAACACTATATCATATATATTTTAGCCTAATATACAGGGTGTCCCCGAACTCTCTGGACCCCTTTTGTGGATATGTTCCTGGGATCCAGACAAACATATTTCACAATATAAACATGGGTCTACGGTGCTTATTTCCCCGTCTGTCTGTCTGTATGTGTTTATTACAAAATACTTAATATTGTTGAAAGTAGCAAAGATATTGAGCTCAAACTTTGTATACCTATTTTTTGCGTAACCTTTTATTACTGTACAAAAAATAAAAAAAATATTTTAAATATTTTATAAATGGCGGCTGTTTATATTTTTTAATGTCAAATATCTCAAAAACCACTTACTTTACGAAAAAATTACAAGAGACAAAAAAGTTTACTTTTTTAAAAGCAAACACAATGGTTTTCTTATTTTGTCTGTAGCTCAAAGGATAACAGAGATATTGACAAAAAAAAGGAAAATGTATTTCTTGGTAATTGTCAACAATACCCAGAATTACTCCAGAAACAAAATATTTTGAAGTTATAATGAGCTAAACTAATAAGTTATTTGCCTAATGTTCCGAGCACTTTCTAAGCTGATTCCACTAGCAAAAAATAATAAAAATGTTCATATATTCATAGGTCTGGAAATGCTTTGTTAGAGGCAGCTGGCAAAAGATTTCAGCCATGTTTCAGATTACTCACAGAAACGAATCAATATTGAAATATGTAGGGCGTTAATTAAGGTGTAAAATTTTATTTAATTTACGTAAAATGAACAGATAAATTTAATAAAACAGGTAATTCAGTAATTTATTTAAAAAATTTGAGATCTGTGAGTAATCCGAAACACGGGTGAAAACTTTCGCCAGCTCTCTCTAACGAAGCATTTCCAGACCTATGAATATATGAAAATTTTTATTATTTTTTGCCAGTGGAATCAGCTTAGAAAGTGCTCGGAACATTATGCAAATAACTTATTAGTTTAGCTCATTATAACTTTAAAGTATTTTGTTTTAGAGTAATTCTGGGTATGTTGACAATTACCAAGAAATATATTTTCCTTTTTTTTGTCAATATCTCTGTTATCCTTTGAGCTACAGAGAAAATAAAAAAACCATTGTGTTTGCCATTACAAAAGTAAACTTTTTTGTCTCTTGTAAATTTTTTGTAAAGTTAGTGGTTTTTGAGATATTTGATATTAAAAATTATAAACGGCCGCCATTTTAAAAATATTTAAAATAATGTTCTAATTTTTCGTACAGTGATAAAAGGTTTCGCAAAAAATACAAAGTTTGAGTTCAATATCCTTTCTAATTCCAAAAATATTAAGTATTTTGTAAAAAACACATACAGACAGACAGACGAAAAAATAAGCACCGTAGACCCACGTATATATTGTGAAATATGATTGTCTGGATCCCAGGAACATATCCACAAAAGGGGTCCAGAGAGTTCGAGGACAGCCTGTATATTAGCCCATAAGTAAATTCACTTTTATTAGTCTATACTTTGTTTTTACTTTCCTTATTGTATTATAAACGACTCTTTTAAAATTTGTTTGCTCAAACCCGTTTTTTTTTTACAGTGATATGTGAAACATCCACTTCAAAATATTTAACTAGCAAATAAATAACATTTACATTTTCAAAATTGTAGTATTATTTTAATTTCACGGTCTACAAAATTTTCCAATTAACTTACCTTCTAATTTTAGAGAAATTGGCTTTGTTCTGCTTTATTTAGTCACAAGCTGTACTAAATAAATGCTTCAGTTTGAGATAGGTTTCTTAGTTTTTTAGGCTCTTATTACATCATAGGCTAAAAATATCATATTCTGTAGGTAGCTAAAAACTTTGATTTTGATAATATATTGCCGAGCAGAAAATTTTTAAGTGTGTACTTTAAAAAAAAGTATGGTGTAAAATATATAAATAAAATACAAACATATAAAAATATTGTAAGATTCTCTTTTCAAACTGCTTTCACGTTACAAGATCACAAAGTTAAATTATATGATTTTCAGATCTCAATTACCCCACTGCCACTTCACCTTTATTTAAAGTTAAATAAAATAAACTTTATTGTAAACATTTTACAGTGCTGATAATTAGGACTCCACCACATAATATGTTAGCAGCGAATTTCCCTAGGAAAAATGAGCTATTGCAGTGGCCCTTATGGTAAGACCCAAGGTCGGGAGTAGCAAATGAGCACCGATCGTGGTCCCCAGAACACGTCTTGGGGTGTAATTAAAAATCATATATATATATATGTATATATGTGTTCGCACTCTATATATATGTATCCGATTTGGTCCAAATTTGGTACACATGTTGGTTGTCTACGTCGCTCGGACGAGTTCGTTATCCAAAAAAATCCAACAATCGGAAGCACGTTTTTTGACCGGAAGTAACTATTTTTTAGATTTTCCTACGAGAATTAATTTGTTTTTGAGTTTTTTCTACAAATATAAATGTAGGATGTTATTCTGCACGTTTTGTTTTTTTTTACGCGACCGTATAGCTCGCTTGGTTTCCCCAAAATCGATCAAAACGTAAACTACCATAGAAGTGCCCGGTTCAAAGCCATGTGGTGGATTCTATCGTGGGGTTGGCGTGCGAAGCACGCAATGTTTTATGTCATGAAGATATTCCCAATATGCGGAATGGCGTGCGAACAATTTTGCAGCTATTCAGCACCGTCGTGAATAGATCTATTTCCCAAATTGTTGGTTGAAACCCTAAAACATAGGCCTATAAACTTAATTTTGGAAATTTGCTCAACTCACGTCGGCGGTTCAGCTGCGTGGTCGAATTATTTTTAAATATGTATAGGTACTAAACGGAGATGGACCATTAGGAGGTTTTAGGAAAAGTAAACGAAAATGTTTCATTCAATTCACAATGATAGTATTAATTAATAAAACAGAAAGAACATTGCTTCTAGAACATATTAAGCTTGAAAGATGTCAGTTCTGTGTTGAGTATCAAATTAACCCTAATAAAATTAATTGACTTCAATAGAACACAGACTAGTGTGGCGTTGCCATTTTGTGATTTACAAAGTAAAGGAAGCTGGCTAGATGAGTTCATCAGCTAAATCAGTCAAACAGTATCACGTAGTGTTTAAGTTCAATGCTATTTTTTGCTCTCTAATAAAACAATAGTCTAAGAGATTGAATCTCGCTTATCAAATCTAGTCTTTAATAGCTGCAATACACAATTACCTTTAAACAATACAATACAATTAAACAGTAGGCCTAGTTAATTTTTTACAAACCAATATAGGGCAATTTGAGTGAGACTGTTCAGAGACCTATAGGCTATGCGAATGATCAAAACTAATGAAACTATTATGCAAAAGTATACCACCAGTCAGTGTGATGTTGCCAGGACTAATGTCACCTGGGGCAGACAGTCTTTTGAATGTATGTAGTTTTATACTTTATTTATTGGGATAATATTATAATAAATATTTAAAAAATGTAATAATTATTGACCGAGCGTATGCGAGGTCTCCGTTTTAACTCGACCGTTCGGCATTTCGTCTGTGTGTCTGTATGTCTGTGTGTCTGTCTCACGATTACGGCCGATTTTGATGATTTTTTGCATGAATGTTCCTTATTCCTAGGCCGAGCCATGTATATATACGTTTTTTTTCCATTTTTCATTTTTAACCCCTTAAATAAAATAAAAATGGCGGCCGGACCGTTACTCTCAGTGTAAGCTTTTTTCCAAAGCAGTTTGTGGCTTAACCGTAAGTCGTATTTAAAAACTAATAACATTTTGCTAATAGCAAATTAAATTTTAAACAAAATTGTATTCTTGATTTTTTTCCGTATCTCTAACGGTAAGCTCACAAAATGGCCGTAAACTTCGAATTTGTTAAAAAATCGTCCAAGTTTTTGTATTTCAACCATGTTTTTATTAGTTTATTCTAAACCAATTCAAAAGTGTTCCATAGCTTTTTTGTAGATAAAGGTTTAAAGAATTCATATATGCCAGTAAAAAAAAAATTATTGAAGTAAAATTAAGAAAGTTTTAGCTCAAGAAACAATCACGTTCAGTAACGAAAGGAAAATGTTTAACTTTATAAGCCTACATAAAAAGTAGTAAAAATTATTGTAATTTTTTTCATAAATGTAAAAAAGTTTCGTAATTTAGTTCTAAATAGAATTGTACAAAAATATTTATCAATTTCAAATTTCTTATTTTGAAAACACCAGTTTTTTGTTCCTACTACAAGACTGCTAACAAAACTAGGCCTGTTTTGAATAGTAATTTAGGAATATATCATTTGCCCAAAAATGACATATTATTATAAGAAAGTGTAGAGGATAAATCAAAGAATTGAACTGTATACCTGTAAATTATCATTGTAAATTTCATAAAAGTATTTGACTTAGCTTTACTTAAATTACAAAATGAGATGAAACAAATGAAACCTCGCGGCGATAAAGGACATACAAAAAATGGCCGTAGGACACCGTGGGAAGTGTTGGTACATGGATTGAGATCACTATCACGACGTTTTAACATCGTTTGTTTTCATTATTTCTAATATTGGAATATGATATGGAACTTAAGTTAACTTATGATACGTTGTTAAGTTTGAGTTATTAATATGTATGTGAATATTTAATTCTATGTTTTCCCTCAATAAAGCGATATTTTTAGCTGCCTTACGCATTATTGACCTAAAACACAATGCCCCCTAAAAGAAGATCTTTAGCAGTGAAAGTGCAAGAAAAGAAAAAAACGAGAACTAGAAACCCCGGAATCAAGGGAATTGCAAAATAATGTTTCACTGGCTAAATAAACCTTCTTACTTACTGGCACACTATTTTTAACCTAAGCTCAAAACCACTTTTGTTATTTCAATGAGCGAGGTCTACTGTTCACAGAACTACTAGTAGAATATGTTTAAAAAAAAACTGAACTTAAAAAGTTATTTAACCCTTTCAGTGCCAGGCATTTTCTCCCATTCAAAAGTGCCGACCTGATTAGCAAATTTGTAAGGATTTCATAAAAAAAAACTGTATTTTTGTTATTTGATAAGATATCATCATGATATTTGAATCGTTTTTTTCTAATAGACCTATAAATAATATTTTCTAAGTACAACTAAAAACTTACCGTCCAATAGTCAAGTTGCAGCGTGCAACGACGGCCGTTTCGGCTTCCGTCGTTGGACGCTGCAATTTGACTATTGTACGGTAAGTTTTTAGTTGTACTTAAAAAACAATAGTCGGTATGGCGAAAATAAACAATAATAATATTTTCTACTCTAAATATCTTTATAATATACCAACAAAGTTAGAAAAAATAAAATTACATACCACAACAAACATTTTTGATAAAATTTTCAGTTTGTATGAAGAAAACAGATAAAGAAAAATATACATCACTTGAAAACTTGCACATCACTTCAGACACATTTTGTTGCATACTTATGTTAATCATTTTGAGCCAATATCTTGCTAAATAAAAAAGTTATACTATTTTTTCGAAATAAGAAAGTTTTAACCCGAAGAAAAGAATCCACTTAAAAAAACGGCGATCCGCCTAAAGGGGCGAGATAGGCAATATGGTTGTTTTGTAAAGTAACTAAGAGCGGGGTTATTTTTCAGTTTTATTCTGTGCAAGCCTTGTCGAGAGGTCACGTGGGGTCTTCCTGATCAGAAGATCCCGGGTTCGAATCTCGCGAGACCAGGTAGCTTTTCATATCTGTGGTTTGAGAGTAGGAGGGCGGAAGTAAAGCAAACGGTGGTTGGCCCGCTTCCAAGCTTACGGGATATGACTAGTTACCTGGTCTATAAAGGCTTGGGATGTTTTGCATAATTGTACTGTAGTATTTCTGTATATATATTTTATTTATTAAAAAAAAAAAAACAACCGAAGACATATTATGGGGAAACACTACTTTCATTCATCCTCAAATTTACATCGATTTTATATACTATATCATATGTAAAACGGAAAGAACTATTCATTCATAGTAGATTGATATAAAATATTAACAAAATTAATCATTTTTTATTTTTTAATGATTTTTCCAAACGGCTCAATCGGACGTTGACAATTTTTAAATGTTTTGAAACGTCCGGTTAAACAGGACATTAGCATTGAAAGGGTTAAAATTGACATTTTAAAATAAACTGTTGTAATATCAAACCTAGACCAAACATATATAATCATTGGTTCTATAGTCAGTGTTGTGTTTAAAATTTTATCACACAGACTACATCCTTCCTTTAACTTCAAATTTCAAATCCTTTCGAACTTTCTGCTCGGCAAACCTAGATATATTATCCAAATCAATGTGTTTAGCTACAGAATTTTCAATAGAAATGATAGCTAAACTACAAAGCTTTGCCTGGCTCATAGTGGATCATAGGTAGGCCGAATACTTTATAAGTTTCAGTGAAAAACTTTTCTCATAAGAAGCTACAGACACACATATCTATCTATATATATAAAATCGAAATACCACTGACTCACTGATGATCACTACATCTCAAAAACGACAAAACATAATAACTTGAGACTTGACATAGTGGTTCCCCTTATGCTCTAGATGTGCA
>JAGFPH010000839.1:180638-204499 GCA_018207615.1 Philaenus spumarius
CATACTGTGACTAAAGACTATAAGTTAGAACTTTAGACTATTTTTTTTTAAATGCCTACATTTTTGTTATATAAAATAACGTAATTAAACACATACTGTTAGTCTGTTACTAAAGACTATAAGTTAGAACTTCGGGCTATTTTTTTAAATGCCTACATTTTATAAAACAACCTCATTAATCACATACTGTTACTAAAGACTATAAGTTAGAACTTCATACTATTTTTTTTAATGCTGTCATTTCTGTTACATAAAATAACTTAATTGATGTTACTAACTTATATATGTTTACAAAAGTACAATTAAGTAATATGTGTTATTTTACTTCAATATATATATACTAGTTAACAGTTTTGTTAGTTTTTGTTACCCTGACTCTATACAATTTTTAAGAGTGGCAGTCCTCTTCTAAAAAAGACCCTACTGCAAGTCCACCAGCTAATTTGACATACTATCCCTGAATAACATAGACTAGAATAAATTTTGATTTAAAGGTTGAAACAACCCCTAAAACAATAAATATTAATTGTTACACTTTCCTTAAAATTAGAGAGCTGAAGTTTTGTACATTTATTTCTTACAAGATACAAACATAGAAAAAGTCAAATAGATTTGCATTTTGTCGTGTGCTGCTAAGGGGTGAAAATGTGATAACAACTTCTAAAGCAATAAAAATTAATTATTATATTTTCCTTAAAGTTAGTGAGCTGAAAATTTGTACATTTATTTCTTATAACTTACATAAAAAAGTATCATAGATTGACATTTTGTCGCGAGCTGCTAAGGGGTTAAAATGTAGTAACAACCCCTATAAAAATTGTTGATTGTTACGCTTTCCTTAAAGCTGGAGAATAAACCCTTTATAAATTAAGGAATATAAAAATAAGAAACCACTTAGCCAGCATCCTATGTAAAATAAATAGGACGTATGTTACATCCTAATTAAAAATAAATAAGACATATTAGAAATTAATAGTAGGGTCTATTTATATAAAATAACCTGTTTGCATTTGCTTCGACGCAAGTCACAGCGTGGGTTGGCGAGCGTGGGGCCTCAGCCCTCTAGTCTTATATACATATAAAATGCAAAGCCCTCACTCACTCACTCACTCACTCACTCACTCACTCACTCATCATCACTAATTCTCCCGCTTTCCATGAAACTAGAGAGATGAAATTTGACATGTGTATACTTTGTGATGTAAATAGGAAAACTAAAGAAATTTCATTTTGATATTCATATTTTTAGGGGTAGTTTTGGGGGTTTAAGGGTAGTTTTGATTGATCACAGTTTCTCAAAAACCAGACCACCTAGGAAATTGAAATTTGGTACACGTATTGCTCATAGGCAACTAGAGGCACGCTAAGAAAGGATTTTAAAATATTTGGCCTGTAAGGGTTGAAACAACCCCTAAAATAATAAATATTGTTTGTTATGCATTTCAAAAACGTTAAATCCTAGGAACATGAAATTTGGTTCATGTATTTGTCATATGGGCAAGAGGCGTACTAAGAAAGTATTTTAAAATATTTGGTCTGTAAGGGTTGAAACAACCCCTACAACAATAAATATTGTTTGTTATATATCTCAAAACCCATACCACCTAGGAACTTGAAATTTGGTACACATTTTGCTCATATTCACTAGAGGTACACTAAGAACGGATTTTTAAAATATTTGGCCTGCGAGGGTTGAAAGAACCCCCAAAACAATAAATATTGTTTGTTATATATCTCAAAAACCCTATCTTCTAGGAATGTGAAATTTGGTACCCATATTTTTCATAAGAGCTAAAGGCAAACTAAGTAAGGATTTTAAAATATTTGGCCTTAAAGGGTTGAAACAACCAATAAAAAATAAGTATTGTATGTTATAATTTCCTTAAAGCTAGAAAACAAAAATTTTGTACGTTTACACGATAGATATAAAAAGTAAACCAGTTTTACATTTTGTAACTTTCTGATAAGGGGTGAAAATGTAGTAACAACCCCTAAAATTGTAAATATGAATTGAATACCGCCTAGGAACATGAAATATTTGGTTTACATATTGCTCATAAGCGCTATAGGCGCACTCAGATAGGATTTTAAAATATTTGGCATTTAAGGGTTGAAACATCCCAGAAAACAATATATGTTGTTTTCTTACTTTCCTTAAAGCTGAAATTTTGTACATAGGCCTATATTTCTTACAAAACACATATGAAAAATAAATGAGTTTTACATTTTGTTACGTGCTGATAGGAGTAAAAATGTGTTAACAACCCCTAAAAACAATAATTATTAATATTCATACATTCCTTAAAACTAAAGAGCTGAAATTTTGTACATTTATTTCTCACAAGATACACATAAAAAGTAAACCAGTTATACATTTCGTTACGTGTTGCTAAGGGTTGAAATGTAATAACAAACACTAAAAACAATCAATACTAATTGGTATTCTTTCCTTAAAGCTAGAGAGCTGAAATTTGGCACTTATTAATTTTAAGAAAATATTTAAGACGTAAACTGATCAAAACTATCCCAATTCGCATATTAAAGACGTATCTGGGTGGTCTGCAAACATCAAGCTAAGACTGTGATTTACCAATCTGTAGATTTAGCGGTTGAAAAAAAGACGTTCTTTACTCTGAATTTTTAATTTATTTAGCACACAAACCATGACGAAGACAATTGACGGACAGCCAGTGAACAATATATACCAAAGTAATTGAATATATAAATGTTATAATTCACTTTCGTGAAATAATAGATGAAGGAAAATGAGAGAAAACTAAGACAATTAATTATAAATCATGGTGATGCAACAAACAAATTCCCTGTAGTGAAGCACTGGTATTCAGCTAGTAGACTATAAAATTAGAACTAAAGAACTCTAAAATTATTCTAATTAATCTGTTGTTACTTTGTTGTTTAGAATTATCTTCGACCATTCCGGGAGCATCATATAGACCCCACATCTATAACAAGACATGATTTTATCGAGACAAATGGTGATAATTTCATGTTAACCATTCCATTCCTAGGAAGGATGTTATGGAAGTTCCTTACATGTACTGAACAACAGGTGCAAGAAGACTTCTCGTTGGTCTGTTTCCTGTTCTTGTTTGCAATATTCATCGCACTGACAAATCAGGTAATTGTATAAGTTAGCATGCAATTATTAATTTCATATTACCTTTCGTACCTGGCTTTACTCGGGATAAGTCTCTGCTGAAATGTTATTTACTTTCTCCTGCAACATCTGCAATTTGCTAAAGGGAATATACTTCCAATCTAACCTAAAAGTGTTTGTCATCGAGAGCATAGTTTAAAAAAAATCAATTAGTTACTTTAGAACTGAGATAAAACTAGTGGGGGGGGAGGGGTCAAACTAAAAAGAAGTGATTATTGCTCATAGATTGATAATGATATTATGTGACCGGCACTGAGATCTGGCACTAAAAATATTTACTAATTCAACCTGAAAAAAGAATCATGTTAACATTGAACGGAACCCACACTAGAGATTTGCGGAAGGCAGCTTGGGTGCGAGGAGTCTTGTTCCTTCTTCCAATCTTAGCTATGACGTAAGGTGGTAGCACAAGTATTTGGCTTATATCCAAAGTAAGGATAGATCAGTTAATATTAAGATTCGTCGATTAAAAAGTGAGTTTGTGTGCACTAGTGTGTCTTTAGAGTAAACGGGAAAGAAGAAATTTTTGAAAATTCTAAATGGATAAAGATCTACGCCATCACCACGACGATATCATTCTTCAGAGTGGCCAATCAACGTTAAATTCAAAAACATTTTTAAAACTTTGGGGAAAGTATGTGCGGGGAGCAACTTTTTATGATTATTACTAGTTAATGAAATTTATAACCAGGTGGTATTAAACATGTTTTTGAATATTATTATTGTATTTATTATATTTTTGCTTAAGTAATTTTAAACTTAAAACACATTTACTGCTGTCAATTTTTATCTCGATGCTGTCGATCATTCATTGCTCATAAAGAAATGTAATAAGATTTTTATTAAATACAATTTAAAAAACAGCAGACTACGATAAACCTGATGTTTGTATTGTCTTCGTAGCGGTATATAATAATTACTAATATACCAACCCTAACACCCTTTCCTCGTAAATTTATCGTAAGTGTAATCAACCTTTAATAATTACAATTGTTATCAAGCATAGCAATAACAATAATCACAACCAAACAAAATTCAATCCGAAGTCAAGAATTAATAATTTTATTTATTTAAAAATACTAAATGCTAAATTGTCCTTAGGAAACACTAGCAGCCAAGTGCTTACTGATAGCCCATTGAGAGTTGATTAAACACATCAACGCATAGTTCCCCATAACACAACCTCTTTGAAACAAACTAAACTCGATCTCTCTCATACTCTATAATATTAGTGTTTCCCAAACTTTTTAGGCTCGTGGATCCCTTTAGCCTCTGCGCTCCCCTACAACTACACTACTATGGTATATTATACTGTAATAAGTGTACAGTATACATAAACTTTCTTGATTTTACTGTAAGAACTGGAATTATGCTATTACTTAAGGGTATTTTATTCTAATGGTAAAAGTAAACTCGCACACCTAATTACTGCAAAATTTTAATTAGCCAATTTGTTTACCCTTTATGTAGTACCGCTGAAAGACTAATGCCGTTTGGAAAATTTATTACTTGTAATAGCTTAAAAGATACTGCCGTTCCAGAACATTTTTTGTAAGATTTAAAAAAAAATTTAACAGTTTTTTTGTATTTCTATGAACAATAAGATTAGTTATGCAATAGTTAGGCAGTGTCATTGTGGTGAAAGGAGTATGTGGGCAGTTCTAGAGAGAGAGAGAATTGTCTGAAGATGGCATATTAGACCTAAGCAGCTGACACTGCATCTACAGAACTGGCACAAAAACATTTCATGATAATTGTTGTTTTATTCATTTTAGGTTGTGTTTTCTCACAGCGTTTTGGGATTATTCCCTAAATATTTGTTATTTTATTGAAGCAAAATCCTCCACATTTCACCTCACGACACTTCATGACCGGACGCAGGTTCCTGAGGGGCAGAAATATAATCTTCAAAGAAAATGTTTTTTTCTGTCCAAACACACAAACAAGAACCCAAAAAAGGAAAGATGGTACATTCAAGTGTCATCAGTGTGAGATAGGATTATCTATATATCCATGTTTCAAAGAGTACAATACAAAACAAAATGTTTGTGTTTTTCAATTTACAAGAGTTTTGACCTAATATTCTGTTATAATAAATTAGAATAATTTTGTTATCTTTATGACAGATAAACAAGAGGAAATCCTTTTTTTTTCTTACTTCTTTTGACTATTATCAGTGTCTTTTAATTGTCAGTCCTAATGACACAGCATATTCCGACATTCCGGAATGGCAATACTCTTTAAAGGGTTAAGAAAATTTCGACCAATGTCTTCATTTCAAGACTGTCAAATTTATTAAATATATTTTGTTTAGTGTAATAAGTAATAGTTAATATTTTAAATAATAAAATATAAAAATCTTACCTTATCCTGAGTGCTACTACTAAGTGCTGAGTGCTAGTTGATCATCTTTTCAATATCGTGTCTCTTCTCATTGATTCACTTAATCTCTTTATACTGAATAGCCTTTAAAGTTTAAAGACTTTCTTTTCTTTGACATGTCATCCTAAGCCTATCTGATGATCGACTTATACCGTGTAAAACTCCCAATTAAATCATATTTTCATTTAAAAAAAAAAGAAGCAAATACCTTTTTCTATTATCGTTTAATAAATGGTATGACTATCTTTCAGATCCACAAGTGGTCGCACACATACTTTGGTTTACCAAGTTGGGTTGTATGGCTTCAAGAACACCACGTCATTTTACCACGTAGACATCATCGCTACCACCACGTCGCACCTCACGAGACGTATTATTGTATTACAACTGGTTGGCTAAACTATCCCTTGGAAGTCGTATGTTTCTGGTCGACTCTCGAGACAATCATAACGGCTGTGACAGGCTGTAAACCTCGAGACGACGATTTTAAATGGGCCCAAAAGCGTACGTGACTTAACCTAAGTTTTCATTATGTTTTATGTATTCATTCAGGGATTTTCGACAGAACATTTTTATAGTACCTTGAATTTTAGCTTCACCAGGTGTCCATTGTCTCTGAATTCCTTTTATTAAAGGAAGTTAATGATTTTAATTAGTGTAATAGCAGTAATATTATGATTCATTTGTAAATAGTTTTATTTATTGTTGAATAGTTGCAAGAATCGGTCTGAAGGTCGGTGTTTTAATTTTGTACTTTTGTTCGTACTTTGTGTGTGTGTTTAAAAATTAAGTACATAAAACCTCATTGGTCTAAAATAATGATACCTAAAATTAATCTAGATGATGATCTTTTAAAATAATATCGTTATGTTTACTTTGTTAATACAGTAGAGCGTCGATAATCCGAACGTCAATAATCCGAAACGTCAAAAATCCGAACGCTTTCTGAGGCAGCCCCTACAAAAATTTCGTTTTCGCAAATTCCAATTATTGCGTCGTTAAAAATTTCACAAAAATCTTCAACGCAGTTTAACATTATTATCTCATTTTAAACACTTCTTAATATACCTGCTCTCACACGCCCTCACAGCAGACTGGCTGTCAGTATGCCTCGCTAATTAGCTGCTTTAGCGCTAGCAGTAAACATACAGAAAGTTCATTCATTTCTTTTTGTGTAATCATTATAACAGTGTGTCGTACATAAAGTAATGTACTATACAGTATTTTTTTATTTTTCGTTTGTGTTAACTATAATGTACAAGTGAACTTTTAGTTATGTACTGTATACTGTAATTGAGAGTTACAAGTGTAATCATGTTGGCCCTACTGTGTACGTGCAGGTTCTTCCAAATCATAATATATGTAAGTAGTCTTACATACTGTATTGTAATTACATTACTGCTTGTACTGTTTAAACACTTTAATCAATTAAAGGGCATATATTTTAGCCTAAATGGCATTTTCTTGGTTGTTTTAAAAAATCCGAACAAATTGATAATCCGAACCCCCCTCGGTCCCAATTAGTTCGGATTTTGACGCTCTACTGTATTAAAAAGCACCATATGGATAACCATATGATAAACATCAACAGATAAAATCAAACATTTATAATCCTATTATATGAATAATAGATTGTGTAATTATAAATACAGGGTAAATCAACATGAAAAGCACAGGGATATTGTGAGAGCTGATTCTAAGTTAAAAGTAAAAAAAGTTAATGTTAAGCAAAGGCAGAAAATTTTTTATGTCAACATCAAAATTACAAATTATATGCAAGAGACAAAAGATTTTCCTTTTTTAACCAAACCATTTAAGTGACAAATTTTAATAATCTCAATTGTTATGGTTCTGATTTTCTGAAACTCAGTCTCACAGATCTTTTACATTTATTTGTGGGGCAACAAGGCTTAATCTTGTTGTTGGAACCTCCAATAAAATTGTTTGGGTTCAAGCCTATTACAACATATTTTACAGTCGATCATGTTTATGTCAGTGGCTGAGGTAGTGGGAAATTTGAGGCAGTTGCAACTCCGTGCCTATTAGATTTATTAACATATATTTCAAATATAATAAGTTTCTAAAATAAAAATGTACTTGTATCAATGACATAAGTTGTCAATGACCCTTATAATGTAGTTGTTAATAAACATGAACAGCTTAATGTCATTTACGGAATGTATTTATTCTTGATATCAGTATTGAAAACAAACACAGTATTGTAATGTCTAAAGATCTATCTTACCTTTTATTTAACATTTATAAAATAAACTAGTCAGAGTTTGATATAAATTCAGTTGGGAAAAGTTGAATCTTTACTATATTTAGGCTACTACTTGTAAGTTACAAAGGGTGTCTACTGTAACGATTTTTAAAGATCGGTAAAAAAAGTAATTTAAAAGTGTCGTAAGTTCAAATTTTTTAGATCGGGTAACAAATTTTTGAAATCTATTGAATTTACATGCGCGATTTTTGTTTTTTGTGCGAGTCCCAACGAAATGCAATTGTTTTACTTGTTACTAGTTCGGGCAATTTGCAGCTTTTTATTTCCACTTTTCCCAGATTTTATAACAGCTATCTAAATTACATTTTAACACTGGCATTTAAAAAATGAGTGCAAATAATATTCAGCCATCGTATTCTTTGGAGGACATTCACCGTTTTATATCAAATTACTTTTTAATGCCTGTATTTGATAGAAACTAGAACAAATTGTTTGTGGGCTTAGTTTTCTTTCACGGCCTTCGCTGTTGTGTTTTAAATTATATTTTAAGTGTCGGCTCTAGCTGTCGGCCATGTTGGCTGACACTCCATAAGACCAATGTTAAATTAAAATTCAAATTTTTCCTTTATTTTTGATCGGAAAATTATAAACGATATGTCATTTTATAGCTATGGTCAATATGCATGCAAATGGCTTTTTAAAAACTAAGAAAAATATTTTGTTTAATATTTATTAACAATTTAAAACATTGATTTTTAATATTTTTTTATGTTGTCACTATTAATTATAGTGAAAAATTACCAAGCCATTCGGATGAAGAATTTTGTCCCCAAGAGTTTGGTATTTTTTAAAAAAACGCTATTTAAATAATTGCGGGTTTTAAATGGATTTAGGATGAGCAATGTCCGCGTAACCTACCGCCGCTATAGGGTGAAGCGCTGGAGTCCCAAGTTGCTTTCTGTTTTACTAGAGCCGACCCTTAACACCAGTTTTTCATAGTAACCAGAGCTAATTATTTTCAGGTGTCATTTTCTTTCTGGACATTTGCTGTTTTTGTAGGTATTAAATTGCATTTTAACAACGATATTTTATAAAATAGGTGCTCATTGCTTTTGGAAGTAAATTTTTTTCGCAGGCATTCGCCGTTGTATTTTAAATAATATTTTAACACTGGTATTTCATAAAATTTTCAGAAATTGAGTTTGAGCGAAATTTTTTTTTACGTATATTCACCTTTTGTATTTGAAATAACATTTCAACACTGGTATTTCAAAGACTTTGTATAATAATTGTATTTGGGCACATTTTTACTTTGCGGATATTCCTCATTGTATTTTAAATTACATTTTAACACATTTCATTAAATTAGCACAAATTTATAATGCCGACTTCAGCTTAATTGTAAAAAAAAATAGTTCAAAGTTACTAAAAGATAACAAAATGTTATAATTAGATTTGTAGTGGACACCCTATTTATTGTGAGAATTAAGTTTAGTTGGTTACTCATAACATTAACTCTATAAACAAGACTCAGACTCATTGAGAGCTATTATGTGGACAACTTTTGTTTCAGATCAAAACCATTGAAAACTAGTGTTAAATTTTGAAACTTCTAGTTCTGTTCAAGAAAAGAAGAAATTTCTTACTTTTGACACTCCCATGTATTTTGTAATCAATTCGGAAAAATGGTTATTAATAGTTTTTTTAAAGTTACAAAGAACAAAAGTGAAATTGTATTGCCTCACATAGTGCTTTTTGGTGCACCTAAGACGATCTTGTAATTCATCACCAAATATGTTCATATGTAATTATTATAATGCTTACTGCATTTATTAATTTTTTACTTACATACAAATGATCTATGTTAGTTATCGATATAAACTTGTATAGCTTTTTGTACTGTTCAATACCACTTAAAAGTATGTACATAAACTTTTTGTAAAAAAACATTTTAAAGTATTAAAGTTATTGTTATTTAATGGCATAAACAACAAACAGTTTATTTCAGTGTTAAGTTTAAATTGTTTAAGATGTACACGCTTTGTTTTGAATTGACTCTATTAAATGAAGAGATTTGATCAAAATAAAATGTCATGACATATTTAATTTTTGTTCAGTGTAAGATTTTATATTTAGTAAGAGACTAAAACCATACAAAAATGTTAATATATTTCTGTATGCACAAATACATTAGTATGCTTTTAGTCTCACAAAATATCATATGAAAATGGTTAAAATAACCGACCGAAAAATAGTTTCATTGTTGAAAATGTCATTAGGCAAATTGTTAGGAATAAGAATCATTTTTTAATAAACATTTATTGCTTGATTTATTAATAGTGTAAATAACACTAATTACAGTTTTTAACATTACCTCTGTGATTACAAAGTTACACACTTATTTATTGGTGCCTTACTTATAATAAAACCATGAATTATAATAAAATTATAATTCATAGTTTCACTTACATTTAATATGTTTCGCACATGTGTAATGATTAAAGTGACAACTTTTTGAGATTTTTATTTTTGCAGTTTTGCGTTGAAAGTGCTAGAACTCGCTTTTAATCAAGGTGCATTTATTTAACCGCAAAATTGCACCTATAGTAGTATTAGAGTCAGATACAAATTATAACTGAACTCTCTGATCTCTTTTTGTAAAGATAAGATAAAATTATATAATTTTGAGATTGCCTGTACTTATAAATCTGTTATGTTATGCAATAATAGTGCCTTAATTGTATGCCGATGTTGGTTATTTTTAGAATCTGCTGGTGATGAAAACAAATGATTGTAAATGCCTTTTTAGTAGTTTCATTTGGTTTTTGGTTATACCAAAGATTTATCAGTATTAATAAATATTTGTGATTTTAAAATATTTTGATTCTTAATTGGCAAACAAATAACCTTGAATTATTTCAATAGTAAAATGCAAAACCCACAAAGTGTGGTAGCAAAAATTTGTTTAATTTACCTGGCATTGAAAGAGACTATGAAGGACATTTTAACTGAAAAATGTGTAGTCATATTGAATGATACATTCGTGCACTAATGTTTAAAATAAATTATCGTTGTAAATTTTTCAACTAAAAAGTTTAAATTGCTTTAGTTTTCCTGTAAAGTATAAGTTTGTCTCGGATATATGCATACGGATAAACGGTTAAAATTTTCTTGGTTTAGATTTTCTATTTGAAGAATGGTACCCTAAAAACAAAAATCTAGATATTGTTATTATTTTTTTTTAATAAAAAAAAATGTGCAAAAGTGATTTCAAAATAAGAACGAGAAGTCTTTTAATGCAGAATAAAACAAGAGTTAAGGGATAAGGCAGGACTAGAGGTTTAAGAATGATTGAGTATTTGCAAAATAAATTTTAGAGAGCAAGAGTCGTAGGTTCAATACAAGAGTGGGGAATTTCAAATACTATTTTTTAAATGGTTAAAGAAAGAAAGTTGAGCCATTTGAAAGACTCCTATTTATTTTTTCTTCGTGATATTTAATTTTATGCTTATATAGACTAAAAATAACACTCAAGACTCAAAATGAATCTCTTCTTATTATCTACTCGAGATAATACTCAGTTTTTCTCTTTACAATTTAGTTACTGACTTAGATATCCTTCACAGATGTTGCTATGAAATAGTATTGCCAAATTAAAAGTTTCTACGTAGAAAGTAGATGCTGCATCCTTCGTATTTATCGTGTTACTTGTCAACAATTCTCAGTTGTAGAAAACAATCCCTCTGTCAAGGCCGTAGCCAGGAAAACTTGGGGGGGGGGGGGCAGGACTGGGATTTGAATTTAAACCCTTTTAACATGTTCACTGCTAAGGAAGCACATGTGAGCTTGACACTGAACACTGAGAGAAGCGGCCGACGCACATTGCATTGCACGCCAACCCCTGTATTGTTAGTGTTTTCAATACACAATGCATTGCAACCCGCGTATTGGGAGGATTTTCAATACACAGAGCATTGTGTGATTCGCACGCCAACTCTCGTATTGGGAGTACTTTCAATACACAATGCATTGCGTACTTGCATGCCAACCCCCGTATTGGGAGAATTTTCAATACACAGAGCATTGCATGTTTTGTTAGAGTAAAGAATTTTTGTTGAACCTTCATAGTTTTCTTTTTTAATAGATAAGATCAAGCTCACAAGAGAGTCAGGCTGTAACCTACTCTAACCATGTGTATTGTACGTTGTAGTTTAATCTAGCAAATATCAATATCAGTATGCATGCAATGTACAATGATGTAAAATATGTCGCTGAATCCTCTGTTGTGTTGTCTATTTTATAATTTAATTTGCACTTTTTAAACCTAGTATTAATTTTTACTTTTAAATTTTGGGGGGGTTTTGACCCCCTAACCCCCCCACCCCTGGCTACGGCCTTGCCCTCTGTGAATAGTATTATCTGATAATTTACAAATTTTTAGTGTCAACGTGTCTTATCATGGCGATGAGCTGTATAAGATCTTTTCTCTTAGCTTAAAAGAACCAATTGTAGGGGTAGTAAAGGTATCATTCAAAACTCTAATAAAGATGTGTAATCTAGAAAAATAAAACTAATTTTTACAAAAGCTTTCATTTTGATTCTACTTAGGAAGACGTTTTCAAAGCTGCTATATGAGTGAGCAATTTTTTACTTAAAACATGTTGTTTTTATTCTAAAAAAGTGTAGAAGATTTTTATCAATTTCTTGGTATATATTTCTGTTTCATGTCCTTCATAAGTCTTATAATTAGTCTTGTTAAGTTATTGTGTAGTAGTTTATTTAGTCAAACTTTACATGGTTTATTTTAAGAAAAAATAGCTTCAATATGAAATTAATAACAAGGAAAATGATCTATTCAGTTTTAAGACTATTTATTCTTTCTATTTACTGTCAACAAATAATTTAAAACTTATGTAAATAAATAATATATTTTGCTAAATGTAATTACAGTACCAATAGTTTAAAAGACCTAAAAAACATACCAAAAAACATTGTGTAGTATATTTTTTCCAGTGTATTATTAAAAATGAATTTAAAGTGCCTTTTTTAGTTTTAAGGGTTTTTTATTTAGTTTAAATTTGTCAGTTAACTTTTATGCTGTCATGAGATGATACATTGTGTGAGTGAGAGTTTAGTCTAGTGGATTATAATCGTTCCTAAAAACATAAGGAACAATATTTAATAATTGGTTGAGTATCACATGTGCGGATTGCAATATATAAAATTTAGGCAACAGTAGTTTCAAAAAATATTTACTTATGATAGGCCTACTCATCAAATTAATAATTTTCAAAATTATATTCTAATACACATTTAACTCATTACAATCACCTGTTCTATGAACCTTCACCTGCCGGCATAATAGTATTCATTCCGTTGGATGTGTTTCATCTCTTTAAATCATTTTTTCCCAAATTAACATATTTACAATTAAACTGAATTTGAATATTTTCTATGTTTTTGTATTTGCATCTCATACTATGAGCAAATATAAATTTTTAGGTTATGTTCAAACAAACACAAATAATTACCAACATAGTAATCAATTTGAGGAAGAATTAGACAATCGTGGTCCTACTATAATTTTTGTATTTAAATAGGGAAAATGCTAATGTTAAAACAGTTTAGAGGAATTGTATTTGGAATTAAGAACTAAATATTAATTGTGTATATCAGTGAAGAAGGCAAAGAATGACAAATTCAACGATATGTAACCAATTATTTTAGTTAATTCTTTTAAGTTGGTTGCTTTATAACATTTTACCCTTTTATTTCTTCAACTAAACTAGAAGCTATGATCTTTTAGTTAATTCTTTTAAGTTGGTTGCTTTATAACATTTTACCCTTTTATTTCTTCAACTAAACTAAAAGCTATGATCTTCGTACATGGCTTCCTAGTTTTTGTACAGTAGAGTCCCTGTAATCCAGATAAGGCCGGACTCTGTACGGCACCAAAAGTACTGATTATACGGAATTTGACCTAAAATGGCATAATAGAAGTTTTAGATAGGTAAATCTATAAAAATTTATGTTTTTTTCATAAATACAACTTTCTTTAGCTTAATTTTAGTTTTAATATTACTGTATTGTCAATCATAAGTTTTATCCTAAGATTTGATGAAAGATTAACAAAACAATTTAGTGATTAAAATTCAAAATTTATTGATTGTACAGAACACACAAAAATAAACATAATACCAGTAGCTACTGTCAAGATTTTTAAAAAGGAAAGAAACATTTACTTTTGAACAGGGCTATAAAATAAAATTACATTGTTTAAATAAAGCTTGTAGTTTTTGCTCCATTGTCACAGTCACTTTCTTCCGTTTGGATGCCATTTCAACACACAAACACTCGCAATGAGCGGTATGTAAAAACAAAACAACACGATTATGGTACAAGTTTATTTTGTTTAACTGACAACTAAAGAAAAGAAACAAGACTTTCCAAACACAGTTGTAGGGAATGAGTCGATTTCTAGAAAACAGGATGCGCATACCCGACTTCTTAGGCCGCTATTAGCCATAGACAACCAGTGGTACAACTCTTTGAAGGATCGGTTGTACAACTAAAATAGTCTGACCTGTGTTCGGACCCTGCAACAGTCCTGTCAACCGTTTGTCGACAGGGTCGAGGGGCATAGCAGAATAAGTTAGATTTCGATTAATAATATAAATAAAAATGTAAATGTTCATTTTTTCAAAATCTTAAATCTCCGAAAGTTCTTCACCGATTGCTTTGAAATTTTGACAAAACGTCGAATTCGAATACATGAGTTTTCTGTATACTTTTTGAACAACGCCGTCTGTTGGATGTAAAAACAACACAGACAATACTAAATATTTTAAGGCAATGGGAGTGTCATATATACCAAATAATAATTAAATGTGTTTAGCGATGGAGTAATCAGCTGTTTGCTCTTATATTTCCATTAACAGCTGATTTCAAAATTTGAAACAATTATTTGTATTTCTCACTTTTAGGTTAGGTTTTTCTTTAAGTGTAGACTGACTTTACACTAAAGAACCAGATCTTGCTGGTTCTTTTACCTTTATTATAACTGCTGTTTTAAAATATACGAAATCGTTTTATTTGGACATGAAACATTATTTACCATCTTACCGTTTTGAGGTTATTAATCCTACACCTTTATTATAAAGAAAACATATCATAGAAGGACAAGTTACTCAACGCTATCTTTTTGACTGAGACGATTCCGAACTAAAAATGACTGTGGAGTTGTACAACTGTTTCAGGGACTACAGATTGCTAGTAAACTAGTGGTCACAGTGGTTGTGTACCATTGGTTGTCCACGGCTAATAGCGGTCTTAGTCTATATATTTTAATCTTATTAAACTGAGGTCATCAAACTCTGACATAGATTTATTTTCATACTGATCTTTAAAATTGAAAGGGTCGGAGAAAAATATTGCCATCCATTATATATAGACTTATTTTCATATTGATCTTTAAAATTGAAAGGGTCGGAGAAATATTGCTAACCATTATTTGTATACTTATATTTTAAAAAGGAGCTTTACTATTGTTTTTTTTTTCTTTGAGTACATAAATACAGTACCCTAACCTTGAAATCAGTGAACTAAACTTCTTTGTTTATTTAAGACATAATTTATGGATTTAGTCAAACTTTAAAAATAAACCCTTAAATTCCTTCTGAATTAAGGTTTCCCGGATGTCCGGATTAGCGAGACTCTACTGTAATTAATTAGAATTAATTTTGTAAACTGTAAATCTACTTCCAATTTAGATTTTACCTATAAGCAATACTAAAACTAATTTAACCCACTTTATCACAATTACCCATACAGTATTCTTAGAAGTTTCTTCGATAAATATTATGGTGCTATATTATGTGAGTTCCGATAACAAAACACGATTCAGCCATTAACAATGACCACTCTGTATGTGGCAAAGTATAACATGCAACTATGTTATCATACAAGGCTAATTATATAGGTAGGCTACTTTGAAAGTAAATATAAGTGACACTATTCAACCCATCGATTGTAACCCTTAATACCATAGTAACTATGGATTTAAAAATTATTGGAGAAAATTATTTTTGATACTTGTTAAATTTTGATAAATCTACTTTTCAAACCAGCCGTTGAATTTCACCTAACTATATAAGTGTGTCGCTCATTTTAATAATAACTGAACCCCATTATAACTTTTTAAACTCTGATGTAAGAAACTACTTTAAATTCCAAGAAGAATGTGAAAACTTATAAGCCCTCTTCACAAGAGACAACTTTACTTGTCAGCACAGCAGAAGCCTTGAGCAGGCGCAGATCCAGGGGAGGGGCAAAGGGGGCAATTGCCCCTCCCGAACTCCGAAACAAAAATATTACGTGTCTTATTACATTCTGATTTCTACAGGAAAAACACGAGATTAACGCATAGAAAAATCGATCGGGAAAGCAATCGAAGTTATTGAAGTTGAATCGGTTGGGTCACTGTTCTGACTATGAATTTCGCACGTCGCGTCTTGCTTCGTTGGCTAGTTGTTTACTTCAAAAACAGATCAAGTTGTCTAATTTGTTGGTGTATTTTAGTAGTATTTTTGTTTGATATTTTATTGAGATATAGTTTTAAACTAATATGAAACAAACTTCAAAACTAACATCTTTTTATAAAAAAAACGGGTAAGCTTCCTCTTTATTCTGACACAGTTGTTCACGTACATATATATAGGCGATATGCCTATGTTTATGTACCTTAACCTTTTCAGTGGCACGCCCGTATATATACGTGTGTGCTATTATAAACGTCTCACGAATACAAACCATACAGACTCACTTAATAAGAACCGAGCAAACTTGTTGTAACCGCTCCTAGATGGTGCTGATAAACTATCTTTTCCTTTACACGTAATATTTAAACCGATAGTAAAGTAACTGAAGTATTGTTAATTTGTCAGTTTTCTTTAATCAAGCCGTAGCCTAGTGGATAACGTTGCGTCTTCCTGATCAGAAGGTGCCGGGTTCGAATCTATATTTATATTTTGTGGGAACCCCCCCAAAACGTAGCAGTTATTTTGCATATCTGGGAAGTATTGGCCCCTCCCAGATGAGGTCCTGGATCCGCCACTGGCCTTGAGTATCGGTAGTTGCTTTGAGTATAAACCTAGGTAGTCGCTTTGAGGCTATAAACACTCATGGTGACTTGAATTTAACATTAGACTATAAGTTCAATTATACTCATTTTTTTTTTTTGATGCCTGATATACCAACTCATTTGGCAATACGTGTAGCTACAGAAGCATAATCCCTGAGAAATGGTAAAAAGTGAAAACACATAGAAGATGAACAGCAGCGCAACAAAAATCAGCATCAAAGAGAAGCGGTTGGTACTAATTTTAAATAAAAGAAAGGTCCTAACTTCAGAAAAAGGAACATTTTCTTCTGTACAAAACTGGACACATTGTAACAAAAGTTAAAAAAATCAAAACTACTTAGATGCCAAAACGCTCCTTTATTGGTTGATTCTCAATAGGTCTAACATTAGAAAACCTTATATTCACTTGAAGCTTAGTATTCTTATTATTACTTAACCACGATTTATTTTATCACAGTTAAATAAGATTGTGGCACCACTAATTTTGTTTTTAATGTCTTTATATAAATGATAAAGAATTTATGAAAGAAGAACTCAAATAAGGTTACAGTATTAAAAGGGAAAAACAATGGCATAGTTTGCTATCTGAATATTTACTGACAAATAAATTAGGAATTGTAACTACGCATTACAAGCTAGACCATATTGTAGTGGTTAAAAGTGACCTCATTAACATGGACTCAATTTTCCTGATTATAGACAGCATCTTATAGAAATTAGTTTTGATGCAGTTTTGCTATCGAATATGATGTAACAAAAATTTAATATACCGTGTAGGCAACAACAAATATTTTCTTTTGCTACAGACCATTAAAATTACAAGGCTCAATAAAGAAATACGAACATTTTAAAAATGTTTTTATTATGTAAGCTTCCAGATTGGAATAGTTATAACAAATAGCGTTAAAAAGGTATATAATACCTGTGCACTGTCTATCCAATCCTTAATATATTGTCGTGGCCGCGGTTTCGGGTTACCCGATCTTCCGGTGAGATCGTTGTAAAGTCATTTGTCACACACAGATACACGATGTATAAAGCGCAAAATTAAAATGTGTCTAAATAATGCTTTTATTTTGTACATCGTGTAACAAATGATTTTACGACAATCTCACTTATGGGAGAAATGGTTTTATTTATTTGTTTTTTAAGTATAATTTATGTGAGTGGAAGATGGGGTAACCCGAAACTGTGGTCTTCACAACGATATATTAAGGATTGGCTAGACAGTGCACAGGTAACATAATATACCTATTTTAACATTTGTTTTAACTATTTTTGCCAGAAATTTGAGTATTAGAATTAAATGCTTTGATTTCATGTGATGATCCTGCCAATCTTCTGACAAGACATAAACCTAAATATTGAATTTATTTTCATATATTTTTTAAACATAATTCAAAGGCATAATTTTGGGCAGAAGCCCAAAATGCATAAATAAATGACCCTCATTAGTCTCTATACATACGTGATAACGAAACAAGCTTAATTTATTTTCATTTTGATTTGATTCCTACTTCCTGGATTACTTGATATAATTAGATATTTGTGTTATTATCTTCTGCGATCCTGAGCAGTTCCATTCTCATTGTGCTATCTTCAATGTAGTGTAAATACGCTTTAACAAACTTTGAACATGGCTTAGTCATGCTGAAAATGCTGTCAAGTTCATCGACTGCAACAACATCATCGCTGAAGGTAGTAACACAAATGTCTTAATTTATTGTTGTTAGTAAATATTATGTAAAACCTATACCAATGGATGTTTAGACTAGGATCCAGCACATACAAGAAGTGATAAACCATGGTATTAATATTTTAACTTAGATTAGTTTATCTCAAAGTTTCTTTATGCACAAATTTAGTTAAGTTTATTTTTATTAATAAATATTTCTTTAAAACAAAAATGTACATACACATCACATACTGTAGGCTACTAGCTAGTAAACATTTATTCAAAGATAGCCTTATTTCTGTAAAAACCAAGATCAATAATATATCGCCTGAATGTAATTTTATCAGAACTCAGCTTCTAGGCTTACTTTTTGATCTTAAATGAAAAAAAATATGTGTTACTGAAGTGGCTTATTTTATTTAGATTAGTGAATCTCACTCGGATAAAATTATTTTATCATTATAAACTGTTTATAGGTTGTAAAATTGTTTAGTGGATATCCTAGATAACGTTAGGATGTATATTTTTCAAATGTGAATACCGAAATGTATTATATTGCTTTGAACATGTTTATAATTTTTTTTTAAACAATAATTGTAATAAAAACAGTTTACAAGTATTGACCATGGTTGTGAAAAATCACCATAAAACTTGTTGTTTATTAGTTTAGTAGTTCAGCATTATATAGCCCACTGACATGACTGTTGGGTTATGTAGGGAGTAGTGGGCAATTGGAACTACTTAAAACTTTACTTCAATCATTTTCCCACAAGTTTATGAGACTTATTCAGAAGTAATTTTGTCGTACTATAAAAATATTTATTACAAAATAACTAAACACTTTCAACAGTTTCTAACTTTCAAGCGATAAGTGCAAGTTATAAAATAGAGTTTACATTTTTCCAGTTTATATTTGTACTTTAAATATTCTGATGAAGGGTGTCAACATTAATATCCTCTTTACAGTTACTGTTGTACATTTTTTTAATTTTTGAATATTTAAAGGCAGCAGAGGGAGGAGGGAAACTTTACAAAACTTCCACAGAAAAAAATCACAAGGATTTGAATCAGGGCTATGCACAAGAGTAATGTTTACGTAAATCCATCATTTTGGTAGTGTAGCAAAGTCCCACCTTGTTTTTACCCTAATAAAGTAATTTCTGTCTTTGAAGCATCAACCATTCACTTACTATTCATAAGTAAGATATTTCTCTGACAATATTTCTTGAAGAAATAATGGTCCATATATCCTGGTTCACTTCTGAATAATCTGTTGTTGTTGTCCAATGGCCATCTTCGATCTTGCTTCACAGTAGAGACCAGGGAGGTCTTTTCTCCTCCGCTTCTCTTCATCCAGCTATCTGACAACCAAGAGATGGTCCTTGTTCACTTCTGAATAATCTACTTTGTATTCCGTGGTCGGTCTGGGAATTTAAGTTCCCAATATCCATACACTGTATGTTGACTTTGCCTCACTGGTTCAACATAAAAAATTAGCCAATCTAATAAACCATCTACATCTTCTTCCTACATGTTAACACACATTGTACAACTTTATCCCTTCGTAGGCCCATCTTCAGGCTATGGAATTTGATTACTTCAATAAGTCACCATGGTTGTTTATTTCTTTGAGAGCCGTGTGGTACATGTGCTCGATCTCTGTTGACTTCTGTCACAGCCGGTCTTGCAGGGCTTTATCTGTTTTTAAATTTGCACGGGAATTATAGATCTTTCAGGAGGGTTTCTATGAATTTTAAAATATGACTGTATATTAGTAGACTTATTGTTTCCAGCTCGAGACCATAAAAAGGCTTTTCCGCAGGATTATTAACCATCTCCTTTAAATATTGTGCAGGATCAGCTGTTGATTAGATAAGTCAAATAACTGCTGTTACCAAAACTTTGAGTTATTACCTAAAACAGAAATAAATGTAACTAGATTTACCTGATGTACGACGTGTGACTTCGTTCTGTGTGTTTATTACGCGTTTCAAAACCTATATTTCATCATCAGATAAGTTTAAACATTAAAATGTTCACAGCACATACAATAAGTCAGAAATAAATATATTATTGTCTATTGGAGTTCTTTTTATACAAATCTGAAAGTGTATACTTCTTTTGTAATAAAGTTTTTCTGTATTTAAAAATGTACAAAATCATTTTTTTAACTATAAATATTATGAATACTTAATTGTTTTTACTAGACATACATACAAATTGCAGTTGGTTATTCAACTTTCTTCAAATATATTTTTTACAATAATCCATTGCCTTGTGATATTATAACGAAAACAATTACACAACTAACTAGTGCCTAAAATCAAACTTTGTAAATGTATTTTTCTTGTAAAAAAAAATTCTATTTCACTTGGCCTTCTTAAAACACTATTGTGCCATGTTAAAAGAGTAGATTAGGCTATTGCAATCTGTACTTGTCTTGTAGATGGTTTGTCATTTGCTAGTTGAATGGCCTTGATACATTTTGCCTTAACCTAATGCCTCGATTTGAAAATTTTTATGCTATGTTAAAATTCACTATGTAACTTACAATAAAAGAAATTTATACAACTTTCATAGGATTGTTTTTATTTTTAATTTTACCTTTTATGTTCTTAGCATATACGAATCTACTTTCTGCAATTTAGCGTTTCTACATTTCATTTCTTCTAAACACATTTTAGTTGTCAAAAAACGTTTTCTTCGTAAATGATGATATTAAAGCTTATTAGATAAACTAGCTGTTTTCGTTATCTCGAAGGAATTTCATTTTTTTCTCAATCTTTTTTCAAGACGATCCGGTACTACGGACAGACTACTAAGACGGACTACGGGATGACGAAACGGGCGGTTCGAACAACCTATCCCTTTTTTCCGTTTTTAGAAGAAAATAAATTGTAACGCAATGGAAGGAAAAATGGATGCGAGGTCAGTAGCATTTGCCGCGTCAAGAACGTATGCCTTAACAAGTCAATACGTTGATATTATTTGTGAAATCCGCCTAATTTCCGCTAAACCGAACAGTGTTTGGTCCCAATTAGTTAGGAATAGCGGGACTTCTTCTGCATATTTAACAATTTGAACAGATACTGAATCATTTAAGTTCTATTTGGACAAGGTGTGAGTTGCCTATCTTGCAGGCTTAATTCTATTTAAAAAATATTGGTGTACAGAGAATGAGATTTAAATTGAAGTATGTCATAGAAAAGTACTATAAAGAGTTTTCTTAAATTTATGCATGCATGGGAAACCGCACTATTTCGTACCTAAATATATAAGGAATATATTTTTTCAAATTCTAGTGCTTCAAGTGGCATATTTTAAGTAGTGTTGGTGGTTTTTGAGGACTTAAAAATGTAGTAAATTAAAATACAAAAATCAAACCAAAATTAAAGCCGTTTTGAAAAGGGGAAAAATCATTTTTTAAATGTTATTTTTAAAAGAAGTTCAAAATTATAACACTTTATCTTTATTTATAATAAAATTTTCTTTTAACACCATCCCGACCTTTCAAAATATGCTATTTGTGACTAGGATTTGAGAAATATATTCTCCTTAGATACTTAAAGTGAGTGCAAACTACAAATCTGGGGTTCCGGCCATGGGCCCCCAACCCCGGGGGCGGGGGGCCCGCCCCCCCCCCCCCCCCCCAGTTTCCAAGGAAAAGAAAATAAGTATATTATTAATTGTAGTCGGGTATTTTTCTTTTAAGAGATTAGTACTAAAATATGTTTTAAACTTTATGTGCCGTTTGATTAACTTATACTTAGCTATTTTGTACAAGAGTTCAAGCATGAGCTGCTCCTAAGTCACTACTTGATGCGGCCTCTAGGCGTATTAATTCTTTGTTTATTCATTTACGGTGTAAAGGTAAATACTCAATGCTGTGTGGGTTAATATTTCACCTGAACAGCAAAATTGGCTTCTCAAATTTTAAAAGTTTTCTGGGGGAGATCAAAAATTTCCCTGGAACACTTTTGCTGAAGGAAGTGAGGGTACTCCTTAATCCCCATACCCCAGTCTAGTCCCCCCCTAGAAAATATCATATGGGCGCCCATGGTTTCAGTTCATGGGCGGATCCAGCCGGTTTTCAAGGGGGGGGCTGTCCCCTATCGGGGGGGGGGGGGGGGGGTAAAGACATTTTTTTAACGTCTTTTTAGACTATTTCACAATCACATATTTTGAATAGGAATTAAAGATTACGTGCTTTACCCAAAAATAAAGTTGTAATATAACAAATTGTAGAGAATAAACGATAGAATTGAACTGTATACTTGAAAATTTTAAATATATTTATTCTAAAAACTTATTTCACAAAATTACAACAACTAATCAAAATTCTCACAAACATATAGTACCTATATAGTTCCAGCCAGACAAGAAAATGTAACGGCTAACGCGCCTAGGGGGTTGAAAATGTACATATTTCACAGAAATACCAAATACCCGAATAGTTCGGAAAACTAAACCAGGTTTTCCTTATACTAGTAGTTCTGTGAACAGTAGACCTCGCTCGTTGAAATAACAAATGTGGTTTTAAGCTCATGTTAAAAATAGTGTGCCAGTAATGAAGTAAGCACAAGGTTTAGCCAGTGAAACATTATTTTGCAATTCCCGCGATTCCGGGATTTCTAATTCTCGTTTTTTTTCTTTTCTTGAGCTTTAAATGCTAAAGATTTTCTTTTAGAGAGAGGCATTGTGTTTTATATAGGTTAATAATGTGTAAGATAGCTAAAAATATTGCGTTATAGAAGAACAACATATAATTAAATATTTACATACTTAAATAACTAAAATTTAACAATGTATTTACAGTTCCATAACTTCCATATCATATTCCAATATTAGAAATAATGAAAACAAACATGTTAAAACGTCGTGATAGTGATCTCAACCCATGTACCAACACTTCCCAGGTGTCCAACGGTCATTTTTTGTATGTCCTCGCCGAGGGGTTTCATCTCATTTTGTAATTCAAGTAAAGCTAAGACATATACTTTTATGAAATTTACAATGATAATTTACAAGTATATATAGTTGAATTCTTTGATTTATTGTCTACACTTTCTTATTATTATATGTAATTTTTGGGCAAAATATATATTCCTAAATTACTATTTAAAACAGGCTTAGTTTTGTTAGCAGTCTTGCAGTAGGAACATAAAAACTGGTGTTTTCAAAATAAGACATCTGAAATTGATAAATATTTTTATACAATTCTATTTCTAACTAAATTACGAAACGTTTTTACATTTATGAAAAA
>JAGFPH010000839.1:207753-269085 GCA_018207615.1 Philaenus spumarius
CATAAAAACTGGTGTTTTCAAAATAAGACATCTGAAATTGATAAATATTTTTATACAATTCTATTTCTAACTAAATTACGAAACGTTTTTACATTTATGAAAAAAATTACAATAATTTTTACTACACTTTATGTAGGCCTAAATTTGAACTTTTCCTTTCGTTACTGAACATGCTTGTTTCTTGAGCTAATAACTTTGTTAATTTTACTTCAATCATTTTTTTACAGTTGTATATGAATTCTTTGAACCTTTATCTACAAAAAAGCTATGGAACACTTTTGAATTGGTTTAGAATAAACGTATAAAAACATGGTTGAAATACAAAAACTTGGACGATTTTTAACAAATTTGAAGTTTACGGCCATTTTCTAAATTTACCGTTAGAGATACAGGAAACCATCAAGAATACAATTTTGTTGAAAATCTAATTTGCTACAGGCAAAATTTATTAGTTTTCAAATTCGACTTACGGTTAAGCCACAAACTGGCTTTCGAAAAAAGCTTATACTGAGAGAAACGGTCCGACCGCCATTTTTATTTTATTTAAGGGGTTAAAAATAAAAAATGGAAAAACCCGTATGTATATACATGGCTCGGCCTAGGAATAAGGAACATTCATGCAAAAAATCATCAAGGCGTCTGGCTGTAATCGTGAGATAGACAGACACGCAGACGAAATGTCGAACGATCGAGTTAAAACTGAGACCTCGCTTCGCTCGGTCAATTAAACGTAAATATAAAACTTGCACTTCAAATCGATATAAAAATTATTATACGAATACTGCATATAGTTTTGTAATAGATACATCAATTGCAAAATGTGCTTTCTCATTTTTTGAAAACTCCAATTGCAAGGGTTTACAGACAAATTCATATCTAAGAAACTATAAGAGTGACGAATGATTAGAAGATCGTGGTAGAAAGTTAAAATCTTGACAAATCCTGTGGTGTCCTTATCTTCTTATCAAAACAAGTCTGTCCAACGATTATGCGCCTTTAAAAAGTGACAAGTTTGAGTCATTTCCTTACGCTTTCTAGCGAGGCATCAATATTGATTTAGGCAACTACAATTTTACAACGATGATTACATATGTAAATATACTTTTTAGAAGAAATATGTAAATACAAAAATTGAAGTTTAAACCATTTTCTTTCCAATAGTTTTTGTTTTATTGAGATTTGATAATACTTAGTGGGTGAAATATTCTATACAAGTTGTGTTGTCTGACACTACTCAGTTGAGCAGTCTGCCACTTAGACGGTTTAACAAAAATATACTGACCCAAAGGGGGGGCTGCAGCCCCCCCACCCCCCCCCCTGGATCCGCCAGTGTTTCAGTTGAAACTAAATGTCTAAACTCACTTTGTTGGCCACAATAAATCTGAAACGAATGGACTGTTACATTTTGTACGTACACATTTATCAAAATGTACATCCTTAACAACTAGGCGGTTGAAAACTATCTGCTTTACACTTTAGCATTATTGTCATATAACAAATCTAAGGTGTTCTTTTTGTGCTGCATATTTTATGGCACTGTACTTTGGAAACAAATATTTATGGATTACTCTCATTGGTTATTTCTCACATTATATAGTTTCAAATAAACCTTCCCAGTTTGTTACTTTTGTTTGATTTGCCGAATTTTGGGAAAAACAACATAATTTTTGTTTCTAACACGAAAAATAAATTTAAATAATATACAGTAGTTCAAAAATTTGAATGATTCTGTTCAATCAGAAGTGGTTGTGCATTGCTCAGAGTTTTTGAGTGCAGCATGATAGCTTGACTACATTCACTCTACTTTCAATTTCTTAAGTCAGATCCAAAAGCCCAATAACTCAGGAAGCAATACTTCCCACAGGCGTCATCTATATCGGTATTTTTTTAGTTAAATCATTTAAAACAATTTACAGAATAAATGCAATTAATAAACTTAATTATGTAACATGAATAAAAAAATAAAATATAAATAAACTTTAACTACTATTTTGTTGCCTTCAGGGGTGCCCACAGTAGGGTTTGATCAGAATTTTTGTGGAGGATAAATTTTTTGAGTTTTTTTTCACAGTTTGGGGGGAACTTTCATATGTTCCAGATTTTTTTAAATATGAAATATGAAGATTTTCAGCAGTATTATTGACAGCCAGGCATTTCGACTACTACTGCTCGTAGTTGCTGCAGTGTAGAGACGAGACGATAAAGGATGCCGAGTGTGATGTGAACAACGTATAAACATATTATAGACATTTACAGCATAGCTGAGAGCCTGCCAAGATCATTCTGCAAACAACTGCCCTCCCCCTCACAACAGTTCCAACACTACTCAGTAGCCCCATTCCCATTGTGGAAGACATACGTTCAAGTGCATGCATAATACATTTACTTCTAATTTGTTATTTTTTATTACTTTAATATACAGTATTAATATTTATTGTATGCTTTTATTATAAATTTTTGGTGAAGATATAGGTATTAACGTTTTCAAAACTCTTCCTATATCAAACAAATAGATATTACTATTATATTATTTTTTAGTCTAGTATACTATTTTTTCTTTGCCTCACGTTGTGAAGTTAAATTTATAATAATAATCTTTTTCGAAATGCCCAGTATTAAGTACTTAAGTATTACTTATTCAAAACTCTTTTAATTTAAAAAATTAAAACAATAATTTATGGACTTGTTTACAGAAAAAAGTCAAAAGAATTTATATATGCAACTGACAAATTTATAGATGTAAAATTGTAAAAGTTATTAGCTCAGGAAGCAAAAAATGTTCAGCAAGGGAAAAATCCAACTTTAGGCTTTTATAAAAAGTAATAAATACAGTAGTCTTGCTAATCTGAACTAATTAGGACCGAACACTGTTCGGTTTAGCGGGAATTCAGAATAGGCGCATTTCATGAATAATATCAACGTATTGACTTGTTAAGGGTCTGCTGTAGTGGTGGCCACCTTCGCTTTTTATCCCATAAGAGCAATGTTAAGTTTAAAACCATTTATTTCGTTTATTTTTTATCATAAAATTGTTTGCAATGTCTCATTTTAACCACAGTCACAATACGCATCCGTTTTGCGTTTCACATTTTTTAAATTTCTTTCATTTGTCACGTAATTGACATTTTTCAAGTACCAAGTTTGAACTTTTTTCTTTACACAATAAAAAATGTATAACTAAAAGTGAACCACAAGCCGGATCCGCAATTTTATAAAGAATATTCAGTTTTTTTTCAGCACTCAATTACAAAAGATAGATTTATAAAATGATTTGAAAGGAGGCAATGTCAAAGCACTCAGCTGCAAGAAATTGCACTGTTTAGATACAGCTATAGAGTGAAGCGCTGGCGTCGCTGGCTGCTTTCTCCCTGTTTTTACTGGAGCAGACCCTTAAGGTGTACATTAAGTGCAAGGACATCTACTAGTGTCTGTTCTATACAGTGTTGAACGGCTTGGAGGAAAGCGAGGAGGAGGTGAATGCTCAAACTGAACTTGTCGTAGCGGAGCTACTTATATTTTCAATAAATAAATTCTTCGTGAGATTCCCCGGCATCGTATATACAGTCCAGCGGAAAACCAAATTTAAAATCACCGAGTAACTTTTTGGCCCTTAAAAGGACCTACTCTTCGTGCGAAACTAACACCATGCGATTCAAACATCAATTACTTCACTTAACTTTTTGGCCCTCAAAAGGGCCCAACATCAGTCAGCGACTTGCGATTTTCCCGTAAATGCCTTTTACGGGAAAACTCGCCTAAAAGTCCTTAGAGCTTCACTCTATTACGCCCCGGTCGGTATATTATCTGTCTGGCGAACATGGGCATGTTCGACCGCCAAGGACACGACGATATCGGCCGGCAATCTTCTATAATCTACGTTTGCTTTCCTCGGAAGTTGACACCTCGTCTTCCGAGAAAGATACTAGAATTATTTCCCCACAACTTTCTCAAGGACCGTTCCGACTACGCACTGCAGATGTCTGGGATACGTTGACACGTTCACCCGCCAAGGACACTGCGACCTCACCGCGAACGGCTCCTTCACTTCTACCGTAAAACTTCTCCCCGCCGACAAGACCTTGTCTTACGGGAAAGTTGTTCGGTAATCTCCCGCGTAACTTCTGTCGTAATATCTCAATAATCCCCAGTAAATTCAGTTCCCCGGTCACGTTATATATTTAGTGGCAACCGTAGAAACGTTTGCCGAACTTAAACTAAATATATTAACTCTCAAACGGCCGAAACAACGACTTCAAACTTTCTCGGCGTTCATCGCACTACGTCCGAGAAAGTTACAATCTCCGGCGAAACTTAAGAACTTGCAACCGCCAACTTAAGAACGCGCCAACAAACATCATTTTTACAGTGGCTCGGAACTCGGCAACATTACTCCACGTTGATACTAAACAGATGCTGTCGTTGTTTGTTATTAAACAGATGCCCTTCTTCCACCGAGACTACGGTCTTGCCAATTTGCTAGGCTTTTCGCTGGAGAACTGTATATATACGAGGGGAAATAGTCCAAAGCTGGATTCCTTCCAAAACAAAACATTTCGAATGTTAACCAACTCACCTTGGTTCGTTCGAAATACAACCATTATCCAGGGTCTGAAATCCGAGACTATCCATGACTTCATCATCAAGCTAACACAAAAGTTAGCCGATCGAGCAGAATGCTCGAAACACACGCACTTGTCCGAAATCGTGACAGATCCCGCTCCACCGCAAGAACGCAGGAACAGACCACTGCGCCTTGTGCACGACCCACCATGAAATGACTAAATTATTAAGTCATTTCTAAATGCATAAAAATCCAAGCTCGTCCCCAAACATACACTAAATTCAGTTAAATACCACAATAAAGTCACTGATATCACATACTACTGCAATCGTCTTAAACGGAAGCAGTCAATTATAACTCGAGAGCTCGCTCTCTCGCCAAAACCAAAAAGGCTATCTGCGTTCACCACCAGACCAAGCGAACATCACCTAGCGAACTACCAAGCCAACTACCAAGCCAACTTCGAGCCTTCAACTGCCTTCCAAGGGAATACCGAAGACTGGGAACACCAGAGCTAGAGGTACCTTACCTAGCCAGAAGTACTTTGGCCGGACTAGTGCCAGGCGGAACCAACAAATTGGCCGGACTAGTGCCACCGGAGGAAATAGAGAGTTGCGGCAGGATATTTGAAGCCAACGGAGTGAGGGAGTATTGTCGAACGCCAGGCAGTGCTTTACGTAAAATAAATACAATTCGTTACTGTAAACTAAATCTCGTTTCTTCACCACTTCACGCCAACTTCACAGCGCAACAATACAGCAGACACAAGAAGACCCGTTCGCGGAAAAGAGGCTAGTCCGGCTAGAACCTCCGCCGTAGCTCCGGCTACGTGTCACCCGACAACTCTACGCTCTTCAAGCTTACACGGTCCTTATTTAGAGCCGACTTCATCCAGTAGCCTCTCGATCCAAGACATTGCAGTCGTCTTGGTGACCGGATAATGCGCACCATACTTAGGGCTACTGTGCTTCGCTTCGCAACGCTTCAGCACTTCATGCACCCACCGACCTACGGAAACAAATTTGCGCAGCGCCGCGTCCTCAAGCGACTCAAGCAACAGCGCAGTAACGTCACCGCTTCAACGCAGGCTTCACCTGAACCCCTCGACGCATCGCAGGCTAAATTTCCCCCTTTGCGCAGAACAACCAACGGACCAACTCCAGCTAACATCGACGGGCTTAACCCGGACTTTCTAATTCAATATTTAAAATTACGTCACTTCAGCGCTCCGCCAACTTCGTACTTCTGGTACAAACCCATCCTTATAGACCTGCGACAGCCAACACCGATAATCGATTTAACCGCATCCCCAGTAGAATCTTCACCAGCATCTGAAAGGAACTAGTTTCCTTTCCAAAACCAAGCGGCTTTTATCAGGGCCCAAAAATATTTACTAATTCAGATTTCGTTTCGAGCAGTCGCCCTTCAGGCTTATCAAACGGGTTCTTGTTAGAACCGAGGAGAGGCTTCACCTACGTCCATGCCCTTCAGGCTCACGCTCTCCAACATATTCACCTCACCGCCCTTCAGGCCACATTTTAGGAACTTTTGTCGCCAACCTGAGCTACGTCCTATTTTTTTATTATTTTCAATTCACCGGAGCGACAACAAACTCATATCATATCACACATAGATGAGGCAAATGCTCTTGACCTTGCTCTAGTGTAGGTTTCCATCATCCTTTATTTCCTTCCTTTGCGTTACGATTCCATTTTCTTCTAAAAATGGAAGGGAAGGGATAGGTTGTTCGAACTGTCCGTTTTGTCATCCCTCAGTCTGTCCTTTAGTATAGGTAGTACCATTTAGGATGGCGCGTGGTTTGCACAGAAGCAGTAATGCTCTTCTCCCTCCAACACCAGTCTTTGTCGTTTTGTAAGAAAAATACAGTCTGTGTCAAATCCATCGATTAGAGGGCCGCCGAGCAATTTTTAGCATTGGACGCGCTTTCAATTACAAGCTTCTGCACAGTACTAGGATTATTTAAATAGGACAAATTTTATATATTTGTAATCTGCGTGATATGTTGCAACTAACAGTATAAATATCTTCCAGTTTAGTAAATGTTCGGAATTTATACAATAAGAAATACTTCGATTTTTTTAATCGGGACATGAAAAATTAGTAAAGCGTAAACTTTTTATATTTTTAGGGTAGAAAGAAACTTCCATCGGCAAAGTTGTAGAAAATTAGTTGATCTACATATTTTATATCAAACATTTTTCAGTCAGATGTTTGGTTTGTCCACAAATTGTTTGCAAATAAGCGCAACCAATATTATCAGGTAATAGCCTAATGTAAACATATTGTTTTTTCTTTTTCTTATATCTATAGTTAATTTATAATAAATGACTGAATTGAAGAGCGGGACAGTTAATAATTTAAAGTAATCTAATATATTGTTTTGTTTTTTTATATCTATACTAAATTCATAAGAAACTACTTGAAGAGTTGGACAGTAAATTATTTAATGTAATGTAAATATATACTATTTTTCTATTTACTTATATCTATAGTAAATTTATAATAAACTACTTTATAAGTTATAAAATAGCCTTTAATTTAAATTGTATTTTAAGCGTGTTTAGTACATGTTTTATTTAAAATGTATCGATAACATAAAGTAAATACTGTAAGCCGACATAACTAGGGTTGACTGTACAATGCTCCGCCTAAACTTAGGAGGGGAAGTGTGGTGGGATAGGTACTCTGTCTCACTCGCACTACCCGCCCTACGCACCATCCTATATGATTTTTTCTATACCGCATAATCTTGAAAAAAGATCGAGAAAAAAAAATTCCTTCGAGATAACGAAAACGAAGGAGAACAACGGATGAAAGCAACTGGCAGGTAGGTGGCAACAACACTACTAGTGCCTAGCTGCTGTATCTAATCTTTAATTCTATCTGCAGGACTCGGTATCCGTTTCACCGGACGCTTGTTGCGGTAGCTTCCTTCCCGCAAAATGGATGGTAAACGTGAAGGAAGCAAAACCAGCTTTCATTCTAATTTGGTATCAGGCGTTTTCATCAAGCTTATCTATAGTCTCCATGTATGTCACTGTTAAACTTATTTGTATAACAATAAATGTACCGGTACATTTTTTCACAAACGCCTTTTTAATTGCTCTTGATTTTAGGTTAAAAAAATCAGTATTTTTCTGAACTCTGTTCAAAATAGGCGGATTTTCTTTGGAATAGCAAAACTCTACTTTATTTAAATTTGTTGTATTTTTTTTCAAAATATAGAGAAGTTTTGTAAATTATTCTAAATAGAAGTGCATACAAATATATATCAATTTCAAAAAAAAATTGATAGAAAACGCTTTTTTATGTTTTTTATTACAAGACCGCTAACAAAATCAGGCCTATTTTGACAAATAAATTAAGAATATAATAATATGCTTTGTCCAAAAATTATATTTGATTACAAAATTTATAGAGAATAAATCATAGAATTGGACTGTATACTTAAACATTTTAAAATAACCTTATTTTATAAACGTATTTCACTTTGTTTCATTAAATTACAACAAATAACACAAAACCTCACTGAAGCATAATATACAATCCCAGTCTGTCTACCATGCTAAACTATAACGGCCAACGCGCCTGGGGCGTTGAAGAATATCAGTTAAATGTCTATATTTCACGTAACTATCCGAATATCCTACGAACACTTCAAAATAAGTTTACCTTACAACAAGCTAAAATATAGAATGTCCTCTTCAAACCGATATCAAGATCTCATACAAATATGTAGATTCATGACATTAATAAATTTTGATTGTAAAATGTGCTTCCTCATTAGTTGAAAACTGTCCCATTGCAAGGGTTTACAGAAACTCTATTAAAAAAAAAACGGAAAGAGTAACGACTGATTAGAAGTCAGTTTTAGAAAGTTAAAAATTTTACGAATCCGAAGGTGTCCTTATAATTATTTCAAAACCGGTTTATCTAATAAAAAACTGGTTTATCTAACCGGTTATGGGCCTTAGAAAAGGTACAAGTTGTACATCATTTCTCTTTGTTTTTTCGTGTGCCGTTAGCTGTTTAGACAACTACAATTTTAAAACTATGATTACATATTTAAATATACGTTTTACAAAACATTTGTAAATACAAAAATTAAAGTTTGAAACATTTCCTTTCCAATGGTTTTTGTTTTTTTGAGATTCGATGATTTCTAGTGGGTGAAACATTTATGAGGGAACCCACAGGCAAGTTTGGGGGGTAGGGATTTGCGACATGAGCTTCGGGGGGGGGGGATGGGCACTCCTGGTTGCCTCAATCAATTATAAAGTGGTGCATCACATCACTATTGGGCTGTAACTATTCTTATATTCCGCAGTAAGATTAAAATAGGTATTGTAAGACAAACATAACAGATAATCACAACATGCTGATATCAATGTTTATTGATCTTTAATCACCACAACTTCTTACGTGTAACTCTCCTTAGCTTCATAATATGTGGACTGATTAGGATCTGCGACGAACCTAAAGGCACTGCACTCCATATGGACCCACTTGGGTCGCAGTGGTGGGGGCTACCTTAAAAAGTCCCTTAACCCGTTTACTGCTTCGCAAATTTCGTATTTCCTATGCTAATAGCTGACCTTTTATTTTTTATATTTATAGCCTAAATGAGTAGAAATTATTTTTTATTTTTGAACCTTTCTACGTAATAATCAATATTTTAAAGCGGACACACATAGGCTTAAAATTGGTGTCCGAAGCACGCATGCTCGGTGTATTGAAAATTCTCCCAATATGGGGGGGTTGGCGTGCAAAGCACTGTGTATTGAAAATACTCCCAATATGGGCACGCAATGCACTGTGCGTCGGCATAATGTAGAGTGTCAAGCTCACATGTGCCTCCATAGCAGTGAATGTGTTAATACATAAAAAAAACTGTCCCTCTGTAAAATTGGGAAAGGATAGCACTTCCATAATCCATAACTATAAAATATCTAGGATTGTCGTCTAAAAACTAAGAGTAAAATAGATTTGATCAACAGTTGGTGTAAAAGACATGTAGGAATATATTATTGATAAATCAGTGATTATCTCACTCCCAGACACTATCTTTATAACCTTTCAAACTGATCAAGGGAAAAACACCACTTTAGTAACATTATAACATGTAATATAACAATAAATATCAATTATATTTGGCATATCTTTTAATTAAACATTTATTTACTGTAAAAAATTCAATGGAAAACTTGGTTGATAACAATTAACACATTCATTTAAGTAACCTTTAAAAATATGGATATAAAACTACTTTTTAACGGGTAATTATTATTATTATTCACTTTATTACATAGGTTGTCCATTTATCCAACTTATCTTTTCAAATATTACTGTAAAGATTGTTTAGTTACTGTCACTATGTCATGTTACTGCACGTTGGTAAATTCAAATGAGTCATTACTTTATTAATAAGCTCTAATTTCTTATCTTTTACTTTACACGAGACTCCTTGCTTGCGTAGGTAGGCTATAAGAGTCGCTGTATTGGCTTTATTAAGCCCATCCTTGCATTGAGCCAATGCAGGAACGTCCAATTCTGTCTGTACTTGAGGTTTACTTCTAACTTTCTTCAAGGTCTGAAACATTTATCAACTATTAACTTACACACGAGATAGTCTCTCCCCTCTCCCTGGCCGCAGAACAATAAATATACAAGAAGCAAGCTATATACAGTAGAACCCCACTAGTCCGACCTCGGGTAAACCGACTCCTCGCTTAGTCCGACCATCCCGGCATACTCGGCGATTGTTTATGTTTACGGTGTTTTTCATCGAGCAATTAGTTCAATTATTACAAAAACAGATCGCAGTTCACCTGTTTGCAATGTCGAGAAATTTAACAGAAATCTGGCAACACAGGGTGCATAGGTTGCCATGACAACTGCCCCTTTCTGATTGGAATAGGGCGCCGAGCCCTCTCCCACCACTACGGGCGCGTCATTCTCAATTATAAAGCAGTTTAAATCAAAGTACTGCACTGTACACTCCTGTGACTCGCTGACTCATCATTGGCGATGAGAGTTGGTAGACTATTAGCACGTCTAAATCAATATTGTCATCTGCTAAGCAAAAGAACATTACAGACATTTACTTGAAAAACAACATGAACATAAAATGTTGAGTGTTTCGTGAAATAATGTACAGTGCTTCTGTTTCTCATCATTCTTGTTTTGTATTTTCGATTAAAACTTTGTTTTATTACATTTTAATGTAAATAAATGTGTTCCTCTGACAATCCGACCTTTTTTGTTATCCGACCATGCATACTCTCGGTCTCGTTGGTGACGGATTAGCAAAAAGATTCTACTGAAGCTTTCACCTTCGGATTACTACTTACTTTTATTTCTTAAATTTTCAATACCAAATGAAAATATATACATTTTCAATTAATTTTTTACTTTTAGCTTTAATTTTCCAAATTTGTGTTACATATATTAAGCTAAAATAATCTTGTATGAGTATTATTTTGATAAAACATTGTATACTATCCCTACCTACTTAATTTATATCTTTTTTCAGTAACACAACTAGTAAATTATCTGCATTTACCACAATATAAATAATGATATTCACATTAAATTTGTTGTTAAAAAAGTGAAAATTAAAACAAAATTTTATAGTAGGCTAAAAATGCTCTAAATAACTTGTCTTTCAGAAAATTTTATTTAATGCAAAAGTACGGTAATATGAATTAACTAATTAGATTAGGCCTAGCATGTTAAACTTTTATAAGGCAATAGCTTTTCTTACATATTATTATTTAGTTTTATTATAACTAACAGTTAATAGTGTTACCAATTCTTTTGTACAAGGAAAATAATGAATAAAAATTTAAAAAAAATAGTGGATTCTATGTATTATACTTTATGATTGAATATCATACATCTTAATTAAACACAGTAGTTGTAATTAGATTACTATTAGTATTTGAAATATTTTTTAAACATGCTAGCGGCTTATTTGTTGTGTAAAAACAATAAAGACTACAGTTTTCATAAAAAATAAGATAAAACGTTTCATTAACCTTCTTTGTTTATAAACCTACCAGTTATTTTGTTTCAAAAAACCAATTTAACAAATTTGTATTTTACCGAATTTAAATGTAAATTAAGCGCAAATACAAATAATAGAGTATTGGTAAATATAATTCAACGTAATACAAATATGAAATACTTTCACTAGCCTATAGCTAATCTGAATTAAGTCCAAATTTGCAAAAATTCTACCAGAGGATGTTATTACCCAAAGCTAGTTCTAAACACACTCATCTAATTGGATAGCAGAAATTTTGTGACCAGTCAGCGTGCGAGAAATATTTGGCGAGTTCAACAGAGAACAATTTAATTACTGAAATACAAACTATTTTATAGAATACTAGGGGAGACCCCTGTGTGCTCCGCATGCCAACCTCCAACGGAACTTTCTAAAAGCATATGTTATGTTCTATTTATAATATAGGTGTAGTATTAATAATAACCTCAAAACTAAGATGGTAAATAATGTTAAATGTTCAAATCAAATTATTTCTTATATTTTATAACAGCAGTTAAAATAATGGAAAAGAACCAGCAAGGCTCAGGTCTACACTTTAAAACCCTAACCTTAAAGCTAGAAATACAAAAAACAATTATTGCTTCAAATTTTGAAATCAGCTGTTAATTGAAATATTGGAGCAAACAACTAATATTATCTGTTATTTTATTCAATTGGTTGCTATGGTAATAAATGTAAATACATGTGTTGGTTTATCATTCTAGGCCTAACCTAAGAACTTTTTCCGACTAAATTTACAAATATTGAAATAAGAAAAGGTTTTTATTGAAATGAATTATAGCCTATGTTACTCAGGGATAGTGTAGCTTTTTATTAGTAAAACTATTTTTTCAATCGGTTCAGTAATGCCAGAGATTGAACATACAAACAAACAAATTTTATCTCAATGAGACAACAGATCTCCCTGCAAGAGTTGGGGCCAAAAGGCCCTTTGTAGGCCCAGAAATATTCTGTGGCAGGCCAACTTTACGCAAGACTCCTTGATTGCATAGGTAGGCTATAAGTGTCGCTATATTGGCTCAGAAGTGTTTAGAAACTATCTTCGTATCTTCTGTACACTTTAGCTGAGATGTATAGTCAAATATTTTACAAGTGTATGGTACTCATTAGTGTGTCTATGAAGATTTAGAGAGGTAAGTGTTAGTAAAATAAAAACTTTCTCTACCAGGGCTTTTATTTGTGTAAACCTCCAATACTGCTACTATTCAAGAACTGCCACGTCTGGGTACAAATAATTTCTTTAGCAGCTTACTAAATCATATGTTCTCCAAACAAAATATTTAAATATATTGGACCGATTACTTACTCCATCAGGCTGCGAGGAAAGTTGATCTGCGGCTTGATATGTGTAACACTTAAATTGATCTTGACTATTTTCAGGACTAACTGCAGGCCGTTTTACTGCTTCTTTGTGTTTAGACTGTAAAGAACCAAAAACTTCCAAGTATAAGGTACACAAAATTAGGAAACTACACTATATTATAATAATCTAGGGGAAATTCAGCATACTCCGAACGCCAAACCCGTTTGGAACCTTCTATGCACATAATCATGTTATGTTTTCTTTATAATAAAGGTGAAGGATTAATGATTACCCCAAACCTAAGATGGTAAATAGTGTTAAATGTTCAAATCAAATTATTTTGTAATTTTATAACAGCAGTTATAATAAAGGTTAAAAGAACCAGCAAGGCTCAGGTCTACACTTTCATAAAAACCTAACCTATAAGTTAGAAATACAAATAATTGCTTCATAGTTTCAAATCAGCGGTTAATGGAAATATTAGATCAAACAGCTGTTTTACCTGTTATTTTATTCAATTGGTTGCTATGGTAATAAATGTAAATACATGTGTTGGTTTATCAGTCTAGGCCTAACCTAAGAATATTTTCCGACTAAATTTACAAATATTGAAAAAATGTTTTTATCAAAATGTCAAAATGAATGATAGCCTATGTTGCTCAGGGACAGGATAGCTTTTTATTAGTAAAACTATTTTTTCAATCGATTCAGTAGTTCCAGAGATTACCCCCTACATACAAACAAACAAAAAGTTATTAAAGCAACTAGTTAGTATTATGGTTATTGCTCTGAACTTATAAGCAAGGACTGCCAGTTTCAACTCCCTCACAGGCCCAAGAAAGAATGTCAAATGATAACCATAGGTTTTCTTAACCTCCATATTATTCAGTATTCACTTCTTCTCCAGACTCTTCTTGTTCAGACTCATCACTGCTTTCAGGAGTTCCTTTCTGCTGTACAATATAAAATCGTTGTTTTACTTCTCGGTGCCCTCTTAAAGCAATCTTTTGTCTGGCACAAAATAATGCACTTCTCACGATAGACTTTAAGCACTCCCGGTTTTTGAAGTGATAACTTCTATTGGCCCGTTGGGCACTTTCAACTTGGCTATGTTTTTGAAATCTCGCGTCACGCCAGATTTCTCGCGAGATCTTGCATCACACCAGATTTCCCGCGAGATCTCGCGTCACGCCAGATTTCTCGCGAGATCTTGCATCACGCCAGATTTCCCGCGAGATCTCGCATCACGCCAGATTTCTCGCGAGATCTCGCGTCACGCTTTTGTTTAGACACAAGTCAGATCGTGGAGAGGGAATATTATTAATACATTATTTACATTTATTAGCATAGCAATCAAATTAACACATAAGAATTAGTTAATATAATATAACAGCTGATTTCGCCCATCATCTGTAATTCTTAAACAAAACCCAGCGTAGATTATATTTTGGGGTTATGTTTACAACTTCAACCATTAAAATTTCTTGTGATGTTAATTTTCTTATATATTAGTTATACAACTAATGTAGGCTTCTATAACTATAAGTTATATGGGCTTCTACACGTTATAAGATTTGCTTTGGGGTTATAAACTGTATATAAAACTAACCTTTGATCATCAATATATTCGTTTATACAAATTTAAAGAAGGATACCTACTGTTTAACTTCGCAAACATTCGTACATCTTTGTATAACATATTTGATTATTAATTTCTTTACTGTAATATTAACAACTTCTAAATCATTTGATCTATCAATATGAAATAAAAGGTAACTAAAAGATAATATTTTTACCTTTCTTTAAATATATAATAACGGATATAAATAAACAATTTGAACAAATAGGCCTACAGTTTTATAATCCTTATAATTGTACACATTTACCGAGTTAAAAATCCCCGTAGTCATAGAAGTTATCACTTCCAACGTGTGGTCTTAAGCACACCCAGTTAATTTTTTTTTCTATTTCTTTTGCAACTTGATCATTAATTTTGGTCGTAACAGCAACAGTTTTTTTTAATCCATCCAACCTTTATACTTTGAAATACACATTTTGTGAGAATTTGACGTCTTGAGACAAATCTTATCAATATTTTTCAAATAACTATACCTTGAGTTAATGAGGCGACATCATAAGGTTTTTGTACCTCCCAACTTATTTGTACCCCCAACGGTTCAAAAGTTAGCTATTGTAACATTTTAGGAGGAAATCGATTATTTGTAGGCACATCAAACGCCAAATTTAATTTTAAGAACTTTAAGTGCTTGTAATTCCTAAATCGCTAAAGATTTTTTTTTAAATACCCAAGAGTAAAACATTCTTAAAATATTGTTTTACAACTGAAAACCATATAATACAGGATGTTCCATAACAAATTTCAAAGTTGACCGCCATATTGGAATATGTCGGCAATTTTTTACATTTCACAAAATGGATTTATAAACTTTGTTGAAAATAAAGGAAGGTTCCCAATTTAAAGTACTCTGTCATATTTATAGTTCATATCTTAGCTATTGTAACAATTTAACTGAGACACACGGTATATATCTTCGCAATGTCCTTAACTTATAAACATGTCGAGCCCTAAGAACAGCTTACTGAGGGTAAGCGCTCAGTGGTCGTAGGTCGTTGGTTGCAGGTTGTTGACAAGCGAAAATTTGCCCGCAGAAATAAGAAGATGTCTTTAAATCAGGCCTCTCACAGTAGACGCAGGTGGCGGAACCAGCAAGCTGGCTTCCCGCGCAAATCAGCCGATGGGTTTGTTTGGAGTATTCCTGTGTGCAGGTTATGCTACTGTTGCCTAGTGGCAGTGTTGTTTTGTATTAAGTTAGCACCGTACTTAAATTTTGCGTACGCTTCTTTATACATTCATAGACATACATACATTCTAATTATTTAATAGACAATATGAAATTAAACGTTTCCAGAGTCATTCTCATGTATTTATGAAAACGGTCTCTATCTTTTTTTAATTGCGGAAAGATATGATGAGACTCGCCGTACAATTTTCTCCCTTTATTTATTTCATTAATACTGTCGTTTTTAAACACCTTTGTACATAGGTTTTCCATAAGAAAATCATCCTCACTGCTGCTACTGGAACTCATCCTCACTTACAAAAAATCAGGTAGATATAACCGTTTTCACTATGCGCACTCACCAGCCTGAACCAGTCACCTGCGATCGACGCCATTCTGCTACCTGCAACCAACGACCTGCGACCAGCGTTTACTGTGCGCTTATACTTATAAGATACGCTTAAAAAAGCCAATAGACAAGTCATTCTCTATTTGAAGTTATCATTTATTAATGATGGATGTTCACTATTATTATTATTAATTCGGACATTTGCCATCATTTGTGTGTTAAAAAATCAATAAACGAGTTATCTATTATTACAGTAAAATAATGATATACATATGTACCAATACCTGTCCTACAGATGAATTATGTTGAAAAGTCCCAAACACTGGAGTGTGCAATTTTAGCCTTTCTGTAGTAGATATTTCATAAGGCCTTTGTGTGGGTGTAAACATTAGTCTAGTAGGAGCTGACATTGGTTCTACATGAGGTCTTATTGCTAGCTTTGGTTTAGGAGTGAACACCGGAGCAAACACTGATTTCACCGGTTGGTTTTTGATAGCCTGAGAAACATAAGGAACAAACGGAGGAGGACTGTCATCGTATCGTTTCACTTTAGGTTTCTGGAAATCTGTGAAGTGCTGACCTTTCGGCGTAGCTGATACAGGCTGAAACATAATATCATACTAACATTTCACTCTTCATGTGAACGTTATTAAACAATTTATTCCGAGTGTTATAGGCTGCTTAAGTGTTATAGGTCTGCACTTATAAGAACAAAGAATGAAGCTGTTTCGAGGTCAATAATAACTAATCAGCGTTTGATATTATAAAGTGTTAACAATTAGAATGTAGTACCTGGCTTTCTGTTGGAAGTTGAGAAGGATTTTGCTGAGTTTCCTGAGTGTACAAACTAACAGCTTGACTTTGTGGTTGTTCCTGGCCATCCTGAAAGTCCTGTTTTATATATTTCTTCATAGGACGTTGAGATGTTAAATTACTATAGTCCAATTCCTAAAGCATAATATTATAGATGATTATTTTATCAGAGAATTAATTTAAACTAATTTGTAAAGTGAAAACGTTTGTATGTTGGTTTATGACTAAATAACTACTTATTGAATTTTGACGAAACTTATTTTAAAGTTTTAAGTATTGCTTTCCGGGTAACATGGGCCAAGTTTGATCATGTTTTATCAGAATGGGGCTGAGCAATGATTGGAAAACTGAAAATATTTTTTTAAATATGTTTTTGTTTTGCTTTGCGTAAGCTAAACTGTTTAAGATAAAACAGTAAGCAAAAAGATTGTTGACAGTGAAAAGATAATAAAAAGTGCCCACGAGATCATTGTTTTGAGATCTGTTCTATTTGAACAAGTCAAAGCAATTTACATAAAACCTAACAGTTCTATTGCTGATGCCAAATCTAAGCACAATGATACTCATGAATATGTAAGAGTAATCCCAATTCTAGTAACAAAGGTAGATGCTCACAGACTGTCTACGATCCGATTTGTTTCCATCTTGTTGGGATTTCACAAAATTTTACTTATTAATTGTATTGGAAATGGATGTACAAATGTTATTTTAAATAAAGGCATAATAAATTCAATGAAAGAAAATAGGTGTGGAGTCAACGATATCTATTTCAGATATGAAACTGGGGAAAGCCAAAGCAATTGTCAAAAGGAAATAGACAAAAGAAAAGAAAATATAATTTTATCATGTTTATTTTTTACTTAAAGTTTTTTTTTTTTTTTACACTCATTGTTTTCAAGTACAACCATAGGCGTAACCAGGGGGGGGGGGGTTTGGAGGTTATAACCCCCCATTGTAAAAAATATTTCGCACCTTGTTCACATTAAAATACGCTCTTAAGAGTAACTTGTTTTCAACACCTATGCAAATGTCAAGCTACAATAAATTATCAATATAATATTGCTAACATTATCTTTGGTCAAATTGGGCACTGGCACTTCATTTTATATAGATGCAGTGTAGTGTATCAAAGTATGGTATCTAGAGGCAGCACACGGAGTTTTGTTCGCCACGGATTATTTGCTGTCGCCGTCATATAAACAATGGCACGAAATAGAATATTAGAGCATACATATTGGTCGGAAAAATAAACGATCGGTTTATTTACCGCTGACGGTAGCTGTGTAGCCGCTAGCTGCCACTACAATCGACGGATTTTCCACCGTCTCCGCCAAAACAGTGGCGAACGTGACCAAATGCACGCCAATTTTCCTTATTTTAGTATTTTATTCGTAGAATACTATCCTTCAGCCGCGTGTAGAAACTGACTTTCTTAAATAATTGTAAAATGTTTCTTCTAGTTCCTCAAATCAGGAAACACAATGTAGCATGCTCCAAAATCTTTTTTTCTTTTATTTATCGATTGGATGAACCCAAATATGCATATTTTTTTGCTTCCTTTTCAATCAGCGACGGAATAGTAAAAAAGCGAGAGTTGCTCTCTTTTCATATCAATAAAACATTAAAAGAAATAATATATAACATAACACACTTTGTAATTGATGTACTAGACACTTCAGTTTAATGAATCCCAATAAGAATTTTAGACAGCTCAGCGTCGGAAATTTTACTGCGTGTAGTGTGTGCACACTTTAAATTTTATGATTATCCGCAGCCGACAAAAAAACTCCGTGTGTGTTCCAGGCCTATGGGGTTAGAGGCAGCGTACAGAAAGATTTGGCGAGGGATGAGTCACGGTTGCTATTCTAGATTATTCTAACATGGGCCTGAATCACAATTATTAGCAGTGGAAAAGTATACATACCTATATCATTTTAAAGTACTTTTGGGAAGCCTAAAAGTGTTATTTTGCATCTTAATTTTTAAAAAAATTCCATGCACCCCCCTCCCGGTTGTTGTAACCCCCTCCATACGGCCGTCCTGGTTACCCATGCAAGAGAAACAGTTATGCCTGACCAATTATAAATATTTATGTTAAATACAAACCAACATTTTTTAAGTTAGGCCTATTCATTAAAAAATGGACAGTGTAAGACAGATGCAAACACTGAAAATCATATCGGACTAGGATGCAATCAGTGGGAGTGTTTAATACGTTTGACTAAAATATGCACCCAGTGTCCGCTTACACTAATTCTTTACATCCCAGACATGATGTAACCCCAAACAAGCTTCAACCTGAATTCAAATAAACCCGGTGCTTTCTAGACGGTCTGACTATTTAAATACTTTATGTTTCATTTCTGTTTTTGAGTCTTAAATTTACCTGACAAATTTTAATCAAAATAAAATTTCTTATTGAAATGCTCTATTGGATTCTTTTCCATTAACAGGACACAGTCTCCCACCTAGGTCTTCCTTTGAACTTGTTTTACACATTGTTTATAAAACTCCAACTCGCACAATGGTACCATAGATGTTTCTTCCACTCTAACCATTCCATTCATCTCATTAGTGCTGCACTAGCAGTTGATTTTTAAAAACATCGACTACTTCGATTACTTACAAAATGAAGTTAACTACTCCAAAACAAGTTCTAATAGGTGGGCGAATTAAAGGTTGATGGAGTTCTAATCTTCTAGTGAAAGATGCTTCCCAGGTGCCATTTTGGTGACAAAAGATGCTTCCCAGGGGGAAAACCTTAATACATGAGTAAAAGTTCCATAATAATGCATATTTAGTTTTTTGAATTAAATACAACACAAATGTTTAAGTTTTCTTGTTTATAAAAAAATATACAATAAACTAAGGTGAATACTGGCAATGTATATTTGATGTTGAATATTATATTGATGATAATTCTTAAGTGATATCAGTCTGTTAAAAAAAATAACAAAGTGTTTGAAAAATACAGCAGAGTCCCACTAATCCAAACCCTGCTAATCCGAAAATCCGCCTATTCTGAACAGAGTTCAGAGAAAATACCGATTCTTTAAACTTAAAAATCAGAAGAAATTAAAAAGACGTTTGTGTAAAAACGTACATTTATTGTTATATAAAATAGTGAAATAGAGACATAAATAGAGCCTAATCTTGATAAAAACACCTGAAACGAAATAGGAATGAAAGCTTGTTACTTACAGTTCATGTCGGCTCCATTTATACAATTTGTAGAATAATTTTTAATCACTGCTAAACACAAAGCATTACTAATTTACAGACACTTTTAAGAAGTAATGTCAGTAATTTTTTTCTGTCAAAGAGTACTGAATCGACTTGAGGATGCAATGTTCCACCATTGCCATCGCACATATTCATTCATTCATATGTGGGCGGTCCAAAACACCTAATGCACTTCAGCCTCATGGGCTTTTTGCGCTCCCACCTTAAAGGATGTGAAGACCCCTAGTTGTCCTTGTCAAGATCTATAAGCTCGATGAACCTAGAGATCTTTTTGACAATGTTCTCCTGGGGGATGGTTTGGCCTTTGGTCAGTTTCCCAAAGATTTCGTAGCTTACCTGTTCAAGTCTCTCACACTCAAAAATCAGGTGTTCAGCAGTTTCCTCCTGCAGACCACACTTTCTGCATTTAGGATCTCCGGTGAATATGCCCATCCTTAGCATATGTTTCCTAAGATGGCCGTGTCCTGTAATTAGGGCTACTACCTTCTTTATACACACCTGCTCAATGTTAGGATGTCAGATGCAGTCTGCCTAGATGGACCTAAAAGTGAAAGCTTGCTCATCCTCAAACCTGTGTTGCCCTTCCACCTTGTTCCATGTTCTAGTTTTGTCCATTCGGCTACAGCCTGCATGGCTGTTGCCTTTGCTATCCCACAGAACGGTTCAGGTCCTATGAAGTCAGACGCTGACGCCTTGTTTGCCAGCTTGTCTGAACACTCGTTCCCATCTATTCCAACGTGCCCTGGAACCCAGCAGAGTGTGACCCTGTTGAGGCCTGCTAGATGAATTATGGATTTGACGCATTCCCAGACCAGCTTAGACCTGAACTCAAATTAACTCAGAGCTTTCAAAGCCGCCTGGCTATCTGAATAAATACAGATTTCTTTATTGATGTGTCCGAGTCTGATGTTCTCCCTGGCACATTCTAATAAAGCAACTACCTCTGTTTGGAATACTGTTGGGTAGATCCCCATAGGAAGGACACATTCCTGCCCTGGATCCCCACCACATATTCCTGCTGCCATTGCACATAACATCATTTGGTGTTGATGAAGCGTGTTGTTTGATGTAGCGCAGCGCGAGGACAAGAGCATTTGCCGCGTCTGTTTGTGATATGATTTCAGTTTGAGCATTCCCCTATTCCTCGCTTTCCTCCAAGTCGATCTGTTTGCATCGATAAATTTGTAATAAGCTCACACAGTTTACCAAACTCCCCAAGAGTAAACACTGAACTAGATATGACTACACTTGATTCCACGTTCACCGTGCAGTACAGAACGCCCATAAGCTATGTTACCCATACGACAGTCTCAGAGATAATAGCCAACTAAAAAACATCAACTCCAATACAATGCTTGGAAAGTTGACACAACCCGCATGACAATAAACATGATGTTCTCTGTAATGGTAGTAGCATGTCTATTCTCCCGTAAGACGTGTACTGCACGATGAACGTGGAATCGAGTGTAGACTAGTGCTCAGTGCAGTGATTCATAAATATGTTTGAAACGCGGGAGGGAGAGGGGTAGGCAATGCCTTGGCGCTATGAGTCATCGAAGGAAATGCATTTCCTTTCCAACTTTCACTGAACCTGTTCACAAGCCGATCAAAGCTGTATAAAGCTGCCATTAGTAGATGTCCCTCGCACATTATTTACCCATTAGCATGCATGTCAATACGTTGATATTATTTATTAAATCCGCCTATTCCAAATTCCCGCTAATCCGAACAGTGTTTGGTCCCAATTAGTTCGGATAGCTGGACTCTACACTGTACATGAAAAATATTAGTAACATTTTAACATCATTTAATATTGATACATATATATTTAAATGAACAATTGGGTCTCACCTCTGACATTATAGAGTTCAGTTTTGGAATAGCGTATCTAAATTGTGATTCTACGCCAAAAGGATGACCACAGACATAGGCAAACTTAGAATTAAGATCTGAGAGTAAATCCAAAAGTACGTCTTGTTGATTGTTTTGACGGAGAAATATTGGACTATTAGCACGTACACACATGATTGGGTAAGTCAAGTTTCCACCGAATCGGCCTCCAAATGTTACAGTTAAATACATCATCCCTTCTTCTGTATCAGGCAATCGATATCCATACTGTGAAAATACCAAACATTGTCAAGCTTTACTTATATGGTAACATTTCTTTATTTTTAATGCATTAAGAATTGGCAAGAAATTAACTTAATTGCTCATGATATTATTTGAAATGTTATATTACCTTCCATGAAAAGTTTATTGTTATATAATAAGAATATTATATATTAATTATATTTCTTTTATTTATATATTATATATGTATTTTGTTATGATTATTAAGTTGGTAATGATGATCTAAGATACAAATAAATAAATAATGGTCGTGGCTCATAGGATTCCTTCAACCAATCAGAACCGATCACATCACCTTATATGTTACTTTCTCCAGTCTTTTCGGAGTGACTGCTCCGTACCACCTTGCCACCTTGCTCCACGGACCTTGTATTCTGTTATTTAACTGACCTTCCTCATATGTATGTAAGCATACATAACATTTTATGACTAATGTAATAATTTATGACCAGGGGTCACTGGTATTGATTTTTTGTTCATCCATTTTCGAAGTGCCCTAGAGGACGTGTAGCAAATTTTAACTCTTGGGACCATAAGATGCCAAAGTTATGAATGTTTAAAAATAGCTATTTTAAAAATGTTTCTACTTCTTGCTTTTGACGGGTCAACAGCCTCACAGACATAACAGATCAAGCTTAGATTTTGCACACACATTCGATATGCTCCAAGGAAGTGCAATTTCCACCTCCCTTCCCACTCTAAAATGGGTTTAAGTTTTTATTGGTAGGTTAGAAAGGGTTTTAAGAGTTTGTCAGACTTGTTCACTGGGGACACCTGAAAACGTGGTCAAACTGAACCCGATATGTTCAGTAGAAGACGAGTTATAACAGTTTCAAAACGCAGAAAATTATCACACAATGGTTATTATTTCTTAAATTTTTTTCATAATTCAAAAACTTCCATTTATTTTGGAAGGAAATAGAGCAATTGGGAATTGGAATGGGAAATGAGGTCGTGTATTTTCCCATCATCATCAGTTAAACTATTTTGCACTGATTAATTTCACAAGTAAAGAGAGTTTAATGTGCCATAATTGTAAGAGTGTTAGGAATACAGTTGTGTGTGACAGAGTTCTTAGAATTCCTTTGAGGACAGGCTTAAAAACTCTACTTAAAATGGTATCTACTACATGTCACTGGGGACGTGCCTTAAAGATTACAATTAGCTTGAAATTGAATTTAATAAATCACAGAAATTCAGTGATTCAATTAATTAAATTTGATAACAGTCTTGATAAAATTTCAAAATAAATAATGTTCCTGATACTAAAATTTCAATCGCTTAATCAATTTATAGTCCTACAGCTACAATTTTTCATTACGGTACTAGTATAATATATGAAGGTCACTAGTATGAGTCATTCACTCGGATCGGTAGAAAATGGATTTGCGCCAATGACTATATTATTACAGAGAAACGTTAGCCCATTGGTTCAAAAAATGTGTATGCACTATTTAAAAAAAAATATGCAACAATGCGGCATTCGTTCAAAATCACCACTTCAAATAAATAATGAAATTGAAAAAGCAAAAATAGTTACTGAAAACGCAGAAAATTAAACCGCAGTTTCTAAAAAATTTAATGTATTTGCTAAAACATACGCAGTAAATAAATTAGATTCACTTTGGAAAAAAAAGATAAAGAGAATATTTTAACACAAGGCTTGGAACTACAAGATCAGGTTATTAACAGATTGGAGAGTTATTTAACATATATTCACTAGAACATCAACATCTAAATGAAACTATTTTCCATCATCAAGATATTTTAAAATTTAATTACCGGTAGCTAATGTGTTAATCTAGCAATTACTAACTGAGCATTTATTTAATATTTTACAAAATGATTTAAAGGATACAAAAAGAGAATTGATAACGCTATTCCAAAGCATACAACTTACTGTAATTCACAGAACAAATAAGTGGTTATTTTTTTATAACCGTGTGTTACTTCTGGAAATCGTTACTAGATCCTGATAAATTCAAAATGAAAGCACTGATTCTATACATTACATAAAAAGCATGATGGTGGGATGATCTTATTTCTCTGTGTGAGGGCATTTCTTTTTTATATATCTTTGTGATTTAAGTTTTTTTTATTTTTTATTATTATTATTATGGTTGTGTTTTTTTATTTCTTTGTAATTCTACAAAATGTTATTGTTTTAATTCATAAAACCTTTATTTGAACCTTTCTGTATATTTATAACAGGCTCAAAATGGCAACAACAAAACAGTTTTATAAAAGTAAACCAAACTAAACTTATATTTTTTACATTCAGCTTTTAAATTTATTGTTAAAAAGCTTTTAAATAGATTATTATAATTAGTTATAAAAATAAATTTTATATTAAATTATTACAAATATAATATCACAACTTACTGTCATCAATAGTCGCTCATCGTATTCTTAAAAACAACTAGTGTTTCCGCTCTTCAGCCATTACTAATTTAGTAGCGTTGATAACATACTCCGTAATCATAGAACAAAGTTAGTTCTTTGTTGCCAAAACACTGAACACATTCACAAACATTTAAATAATATATTATTACACAAAACACATGTTATAAAATTCATGTCAAGTGGGCCCACACTCTCGTACTGAACTATTGCTTCTTATTGTAATCTTACGATGTAAAAACAAAGAAACTGATTTATCATCGGGAAAGGTAGTGGGGTTCTATTATGTTTCTGTTATTATGTATTATACAATAAGTCAAAAAGTAATTTTTTATTGAGTATTGTTTCAGAATTAGGTTTGAACATTTTATGTATTTTGTATTGTTTTTAAGAATAAGATGACTGACTATTGATGATGGTAAGTTGGGGTATTAATTTATAACAATAGTTGGAATGGCAACAATCAAAATAAATAAATTATTACAATACTTACATTATTTTTCCAATGCCTTTTCAATTCCTTGTAATTCTTAAAAGCTGAAGACTCTGGAATTTTCCCTGACAACATTACCGCTTTTGCCTTGTTTAAACTAAAACAAAAGTTATAGTGCTTTGAAGAGTTCATACACGAAACACGACAAAGACGATTCTTTAACCCTTTGCGGTCGGATGGCCCGTGAGACCGGCCACACAGTTGTCAAAGATTGCACGGAATAATTTCCACATATGAGTTGTCCTCGTTGCTCGCCTGGCCTGTGTCACTGCCCACGTCAGTCTATGCGTCTGCTCGGTATTTATCATGGCGGCCATCTCCCACCAACTCGGAATTGTTTTAGCAACAACCTTCAATGTTTACATAGGACATTTAAATTTTAAATAATAGTAAACAAATTACATTGAAACATGTGTTTTATTGTTATAAACGTAAAGGTAATAAAATGGATTACAATATACTTTTGGTTGTTTTATTAAAATGATATCATATACTAATTGAATAACAAAAGAAATTACAGATTATACTGAGCCTTGTGTAAACAACATGATTTTCTTTTATGTTAATCTTCTTTAATTTTTTGGTGTGATATTTCTCAAAACACTCGACTTAAAACAAATTGATAAATAAACAGTGACTATACAATGTACGGACAACTCATTAGGTACAAACAACGCCAATGGAACCGGCAAAACAGCTGTGTGTTTATATTTTTTTCCAAGTCAGAAGACGGTAAAATGTGATGAAACACATTGGTCATGTAGTTCAATAGTTACTCAGTAGGTTTCAGCACTTCACAGACATACTGGCACATGGTAAATATTTATAAATACAGAACGTTTTTCTGGCCAGTGACACAGGCCACCCGAGCGTAGAAGTAATTCTATTTTGGGCAGTATCACGGGCCAGCCAAGCGACGAGGACAACTCTAGTGGAAACAATTCCGACTTGTCGTGCAAATGGATGTGGCCCATCAGACCGGCCATGCGATCGCAGAGGACAAACTATAAATACCGTATCCGACCGCAAAGGGTTAAGCTTTGTGTTCAGCTTTGTCATTTATCTAGTCTGTCTTTCCAGCTGATACATCCAGTGTAGTCGTACCACGAGAAGATAATGATGAGGTGAAATTAATACGTTAGTGGCTGTAACGTTATTTAGATTGATAACCACCCGCTCATGCCATCTATCCTTTATAAGTAACTAATCTACTTTCACTGGAAACGTGCACGCGGGCGAACAATTTCTTTCTCTAACGGTAAAATATGATCCCATTCTGACATACCTTGTAAGAGTAGTGTAATGGTATCATAAACTAAATCCATCTAATGTGACAAAAAAGAATGTACATCTGCAAGAGCAACGCATTGAAAAGAGTATAACTACGTATCTCACAGTTCATCAGTCAAACCATCATCTTCAAAACAGCCAGATTTATTCTGATCCTCCTACCAGGATAGCTGGAAATTTCAACTTATCTGAACAGTCTAAGATTAAATTCAAAAAAGGCTGTAAACAAGAACACTCAATAATGACTTTTGAATTTAAGCACTTAAGTATTTAGTTACTGCCTAGATAAAAAAACCCATGGTGGACAGTCATCAAAAAGGTTAATCTGAAATAACAAAATAAATTAAAGGTGTGGCATTAATAGCAGATTTATTCTTACAGTCCCTAAGGGATGTAAATAAGAAATTATATTTAAAAACCTATATATTCATTTATTTTAATTTGATAAGTAAACCTTTTTTTAAATCTCTTTTTTTGTATTTTCCAAATTTGTAAATTTAAATCTAGCATTAATTATAATTAAAACTATGTGATGCGACTGACAAATGACCTGCCACTAGGAAATAAATATATAAATTCTTACACCAAATAAAAGAAATTTAAAAGAATTAAAAAAAAAAGTAAAAATAGTACAGTAGAACCTTGGTATAGTATTTAGGACTCACCATCTTTTCCCATGAGTTGTTTCTTCCCCCTGTCACTGTATTTTTGTTCTTGGTCAATGTCGGTGTTAAACTTTGTGAATGAGAATGACATTATGAGTGGAAAGCAAAAGTGAAAGCGTGTTGTTTTAACTTTGAATCAAAACTAGGAAGCAATTAAACGATTGGAGGTGACTCAATGAGAAAAGTGGCAAGTGAAAGTTGGGTAATACTGTTGGTGGGGATGAAAACAGCCGATTTACTAAATGGGAACACTGGGCATGTGCCCATGGGCGTAAGAGATTAGGGGTGCAACATTTTAGGAATATAAAACAGAAGAGGAAATGAAAATTAAATTTGCAAGTACTATACAGTAACGTTTTGAGATACGACTCGCGTACTCAATAAATTATACATTTATTTAAATTGAAGCAAAAGAGATTTATAAAGGTTGTGTGTGCGTATGTGGCAGAGTAGAGGCAATAGCAGGCCTTACCTGTCTTGGAGGGATGGCTTAAGACTGATCAGGAATTAATGTAGGCAGTGATGTGACGATGTAACTGATGCAATAGAAATCAGCTACGTAACCCTATTTTTGCGACCATGTGTCGTGGGCAATAAATAATCATTTCTTATCACTGCCGGTTGCCAGTCCGGGACACGGTGGGTCCATAGGTGGTTGATGGAAACACTCTCCGAAGAAGAGTAAAGGGGAAATTCCTCCCGAATCAAAACTGGCAAGTCAATGATGTTGAGGTCAGTGGGTGGTAGGGGGGGGGGGGGGGTAATCACGGGGGGCCCATACCCCAGAGCGCTGTTGACTTCTAAATCGGCCCTGGATAAAAATGGAACTCTGCAGGATTCAGGGAATTTCGAGTTAGTTTTTTGGAAGAACCATGTACCTCCAATGAGAAGATAACAGTTTTGTCGTGTTGGTAACATGACAGGGCAATTCAACGTAATTAGAAGTTGGCCCGAGCCATCTGTTAAAAAAGTGATTTTTGATCTAGAGGGATAATAACTTTTAATAACTCTGGTTCAAATAGTGTTGCATCGTCATCTTTCAATGAAAAAACAATTGATAAAATATAAAGAATTCGGACTTGGTTATATTTACAAAAGTTCAGAGAAGCCAGAAATTTTAATAATCAAATAATAAAAGACAGTGAGTAAATAGGACAGGAAAAGAGAAATACACAAAGCGTACAACCATCAAGGATTTACTGTGACATCACTTAAAGGAGACGCCAAATGGACCAAAGGATAAGAGCTTCCAATGTTCAAAGGAACAGAACAATTACGTTACTTTCCAAATAAAATAAAATCTTCCTAATATTAATCGATAATAAAGTTTAAAACTAAGGGGGCATTTAAACTCAGTAAAATTATTAAAACAATATGTTATATGATTCTCGCCAAAAGTAGAAAAATAAATTAAAATAAATTTCCCTGTAAAGTAATTTAATAAAGAATTGGATGAAATTCAGAATTATTATCATTTTCTTTATGTCATAGATTTAATTTGTTTATTGGGTAACTTTACAAATTCTTCACAGTATCATTTAGGTTGTAAAGTTAATTTGTTTATTGTTTGGTTTATTTTTTGAATACTAACTGTTTGGAATATAAAACATTTTCAATTTTAAATATTCACGTTAGTTAATAATTTGTTTACTTCAGACATTGAAATTATTTATGAGAATTTCCTTTAATACAATTATATTAGAATAAAGTTTGCTCCATTATTAAATAAGAAATTCACTCATATAGCTACTTGCTTAACCATATTGTTACACCAAAGGGAACGATCCTGAGATCAACAGTGTAATCAAAAGAAAAAGGTAAGGAAAGAACTTAAAATTACAGTTTGTGTTAAATTTAAGAATAGGGTATATTTAAAATAAAATATCCTTTTCTTGCCAACATAACATCTTTTCTGGTGTGAAATTAAAGGCAAATAAATTGAAAAAATATAATTAAAGAAAAAGTAATAAAATCGAATATATAACAATGGCAGAAGAGTTGTATGTGGCAGTTTTAGAAATTTATATATTAAAGAGGTATAAACCATTCACAAATTGTATCTGTGTGTGTATATTTTTGTTTTGTACTTTTATTATTATTTTTTTTAACGTCCTGCTGTTTTGCACTTAAGGCTAATGAAGACGGCACCTACAGTTTTACGTGGAATCCGAACCACAGCCAATGATGTCTGTTAAGAAACCATTTAGAAAATTATTCGGGATCAATGGGAATTGAACCCGGAACTTTTCCATTGATGGTTGCCATGACGATTGATAAAGCTTTGACGCCTTAACAACCACGGCCATTGTTTTGTACTTTTAAATAAACATTTTGAAAATCATATTGCTTTATTTGTTCTTGATATCATTTTACAAATTATTAATATTGTAATATTTTACTAATCATTTCTTTTAGTTGTCTAATGGAAATTTCAGAAAATTTTTGAAAAAAAGAACATATAGTAAGTAAATGGCATTACTAATCCCTTTTCTATATGTGCTCTCTTGGCAGTTAGATTCCTTAATCCTCATAACCATGCTTTGTCGCCTTCCAATATTAAATTAAATTTGTATCCACATAACGCCCAAGAATGACACAACGCCTAAATCTTCTTTGAATTTGTTCAAACTTCAGTATTTTCTCACTAATTTGAGGTTATTGTGACGGGCTCCTCACCGCGGGTACCAGCTGTTCCCTGGCGATGGCATGTCTCCTTTTTTGAAGTGTCCTTACCCTACTTGCGCGAGCTTCCGAACATTGTCAGGATTTGTGGTTGAGGAGAAGATTCCTCAGAATAAAGTCAGATTTAACCCAAGTAAAACTTGTTTATTTACATAAAGTGTACATTTTCTTCTGCTGCTCAAACTTACAGCTAAACAATTAGAAGGTAAAGGCAGGAAACATTAGTGAGCCTGTTAGTAACTTTGGGGTCGAGCAGACTCCAAACGCTTCTTTTGCCTTTACCTCAAACCATTATTTAGTTGTAAGTTTGGGTCAGAAGAGAGAATGTATTTCTTTAAAATAAATTAGCTAAATTGTTAAATCGTTTTGCCTGCCTTATTCTAAGGATCCTTCTCCAAAACCACAATCCTGATGATGTCCAGAAGTCCTCATGCAAGGAGACTAAGGACGATATATTTTAAGTGAAAATATAAACCTAAGCTGTAGCTCAACTAACCATTTCCAAATATGCACAAACACTTACAAATACCACAAATACTTAATTTTTATTAATAGCCAATATTTGGCAAAATATTTAAAAGAGAATTCATGCATGGCAAGAAATAAATACCTACAATATCTAATGGTACAAAAAAAAAACTACCAGATGAAACTAGAGAAATGCTAAGTTGACTTGGCTATAAATATAAAATTTAACAATTGATGTTAAACATTAATTTTTCTGAATTTACCTAGGCAGTACATGAATAAAATGTATACCGCATGACAAATCCCAAACAAAATGGCTGGGTAGACCGGTTAGTGGTAATGAATAGTGAGGTGGGACGAAATCTTCTAAATGTACCTGTGGTAATATCATACGAATAGACCATACTACAATATGCATGCTTGTATCTGCAAAAAGATTACAAGACATTAAAAATTACACAAAATCAAATTAAAAATGGTTATACAGTGTATTTATAATAGTCATGGTGAAGTTTTAAATGATTATAGTCCTAACGAAACATTGAAGGTATAATTAAATCAAATGTTATTTAGGAATATTTGTAAATAGCTGTCATTCTGCTAGGTTTTTTCAACGTTATAATTAATTTGTTAAAATTCTTCCAGTTACGACCCAGTATAGAAAATGATTATTGTAAAAAACTGGATATATTCTTTTGAGTATATTTTTGTAATTTTTCCAACTCCTGCCCATTTTCTGTGATTTTATTTCTTTCGTCTTGCCACGCACAACCTTTCTTCGTGCCCCACGTTCGTGCGCCACTTCCCACGCACAAACCCTATCTACCCTCTAATTTTACCTTTTCTTTTAATTTAATGAATTACTTTTAATCAAATAACACCTAACTTGGTTTTAGCCCTTATTTGTTGTTTTGTTATTTGTACTAGCCCGTTTTAACAATATGAGAGGTTTTGCGATGACAAGAAAAAGAAAATCTTTTGTTTTCCAGTTCTTATGATTTTATTTTAAATTTACCTTGACTTTTTTTTGCAATTTTTTAGTTTATGAATTTAGGATAATTAATTTAATTTGTAAATAATTTAGTCTAGATTATAAAAAACAAAAATTATTTATTCAATCGAAAACCACAAAATTTAAATTTTAACGTAAAGGTGTTTTCAAACAAATTACAATCTAATTATAAACTTGGACAATCTTAAAAATATATTACATTCGTCGATTAGCCATTGTGAGTAATGAATTTACTTTAATTAAAAATCCCCTGAATTTAATTTATTTTAAAATATTAAGTCTGAATTTGCAAATGGTAATTATTTTGTTATTAATGTAAAAACTTCATTGCCTGTTACTTACAGACACAAGATGTTTTATGTTCATTCTCGACTCCTCCTTAGGAGTGATTTCTTCTTAAAGATGTCTCCTTCTCGATTCCAGATTGGTGTTGGTTCCCTCTTCTTAAAGCTGTCCTCTTCTTGACTGCTCCGCCGTTGGTAACTCCTTTTCTTTAAAGATGTTTTCTCCTCAAATCCTTAGTATCTTTTGGCAAGACAGGCCTATTTCCTATTGTTTCTTTTCACGAAAAATTTACGGCCCGCTAACTACCGACCGGAGTTAGGATTAAACGATCACTCAATCTTTTATGTACTACCACGTATCTCGTCATTATTCCCTTAACCTGAGTCGTGTGCATGCCGTGCTGGTCCATCCATAACTAACTTTTGAAACTGCATTCGCTGAACTCTCTGGGTTGTTTTCAGTCAAACGAGTCTCTTCCGTAAAATTTATAAGAAATTCTTATTTCTTCAGTTATAAATATATTTCTTGGGTCTAATGTATTTGTTGAATTATTTCATGAATTTTGGTGTAATTATCTTCTTTTAATTAGGCATCGTTTAATTGATTTCCACATTATTTCTGTTTCTTCAATGGTTTTGATTTTACTCGAGTAGTCGATTCTATGACGACCCCTCTTAGCTCCACCCTCTTAGTTCACGCTCCTGTCTGAACTGGCCTGCTTCTAAATTCTCTATTGTTTTTAATCAAAACTCTATAACTTTTATGTCTGTCTTGAATGACTCGTGATCACTTTCTGAATCCTACCTCGTTCGAATGGTGTTTCTACTAATAATATTTCTCTGTTTATTCGCTTTCATTTTTAAATTTACTTTTTGTAAATTTAACAATTTTGAAAATTTATTGTTCTTGTCTTCTTTGCCTTGTCTTGAAACGCGCTAAACTGGTTTTGGATGTTTTGTAACGTAATTATATAGTTCCTAAAATATGCTCCTTTTTGTTTGTTCTAATTACTCGCTTTCGTTTTTCTTTTTCATTCCTCCTTTTTAAATTATTTTCATTTCTCACATGGCTTTACAGTACATTACATATACCTTGTACATAATCTATCGATTTACTCCCCTTTACTTTACCTTTATTTTAATTAATAAAGTTTATGTTCATTTATTTTATTCCACAAAAACTATTTATTACTTTTTTAATGAAACTTGGCTTAATTATTATGCATTATTACTTATTATATTTATTTCTAATTTTCATTGTTTAATTACATTTTAACTTTTTACGTTATTGCTTTTTTAAACCTAAGAAAGACTTTAAAATCTCATTTTTGGTTGGAAATTTTTATAAATCTGAAATAAATTTTATTCTACCTTTATTAACCCTTCCTTATTAATGTAAAAACTTGATTGCCTGTTACTTATGACACAAGATGTTCTATGTTGATTCTCGATTCCTCCTTAGGTGTGACTTCTTCTTATATATGTCTCCTTCTCGATTCCAGATTGGTGTTGGTTCCCTCTTCTTAAAGCTGTCCTCTTCTTGACTGCTCCGCCGTTGGTAACTCCTTTTCTTTAAAGATGTTTTCTCCTCAAATCCTTAGTATCTTTTGGCAGGACAGGCCTACTTCCTATTGTTTCTTTTCACGACAAATTTACGGCCCGCTAACTACCGACCGGAGTTAGGATTAAACGTTCCTGAGATATGCTCCTTTTTGTTTGTTCTAATTACTCCCTTTTATTTTTATTTTTCATTCCCCCTTAACTTATTTTCATTTCTCACATGGCTTTACAGTACATTACATATACCTTGTACATAATCTATCGATTTACTCCCCTTTACTTTACCTTTATTTTAATTAATAAAGTTTATGTTCATTTATTTTATTCTACCAAAAACTATTTATTACTTTTTTAATGAAACTTGGCTTAATTATTATGCATTATTACTTATTATATTTATTTCTAATTTTCATTGTTTAGTTACATTTTAACTTTTTACGTTATTGCTTTTTTAAGCCTAAGAAAAACTTTAAAATCTCATTTTTGGTTATAAATTTTTATAAATCTGAAATTATTTTTATTCCACCTTTATCAACAATTCCTTCTTTACAAATGACTCTATTTAATTGTTTATAACACTTAAAACCTTAAAAGTTTTCCTTTTTCTCTCTTACATTTATTTATGCTTTAAACTTCCAAACAAATTATCTGACTAACATTCTTTTAATAGCGTTTTATAAAACTCATTCTCCTCTTTATATCTAGCTGAAATCAACAACTAAGTTTACAATTTTATATTTTAACATGTAAACTCACGCTACAAATAATCGGAAAAATCCTGCCAGTCTGGACAGGACTGATACTGTTAGATCTAACCTTTATTACTTGTTTCCAACGCTTATATCATACCCGATATGAATTACACTAACTTCATTTTGTTACTTTTTAAAGTAAACTCTTGTAAACTCTATTTTAACTTGTAAATGCTTATTTAATTTAATTTTTATCATTCTCAATTTTGACGAATTTTAACCCCTTTTTGACTCTAGTTAATTAATTACCTTTCTCTAATTAATTTTAATTAATTCCACTAATTGGTCCCATTGCAATAGGCCAATTAGCCGTTGCAGTCTGTATTGCTAAAAGATATGATTATTGGGTTAGATTATGTTTCACAATAAAAAGACATCTACACTTCACTTTGTCTTAGAAGTATGTTAGTTTATTTCAGAACATAAAATGTAGAAAATTAATATTGATTTTTTAATCAAGGTTGTTTTATTTTTTCGGTTATGTTAGTAATTTTATGACAGGTTAATTTGTACTCTTATATCATTTAGTTATGCAAGGTATGTATGTTTACCGGTACTTAATTTTTGTCCAAACTACAAGATCATGAAATATTGTAAGATAAATTGTACTTTTTCGAAATAATATATTTTAATTACCATATTAATCAATCGCATATATTATTTCTCAAGACTATTTTTTTGTCGGTACGCCATAACTTCCTTAATATATCATCAAATTACATGAATGAGGCATCATTTTAAAGCTTTCCTTAACCACTACATGGGAAAAATAGACAAACAGCTTAAAATTCATGTTTTAATAACAAAAATTGATTTAAAAAACTTTTATATTATACTCTGTATGTTCCTAATGAAAGGCGCCATCTACTAACCATCTGTTTAACTAGCATGACAGCTGTTAGTTAGATTGTTTACACTGTAAGATTGTATAGGGAAACTGTTATTTATAAACCAATGTAAATAAATAAACTTAATTAACTGAATTAAATCAACGTGTTAAATCAGGTAAATGTAGGCCTACTCCAAACTTGCGAAATATTCGCACGGGTCAGCTAGTATTTTGTAAAATAACTGTAAAACTTCTCAGATATGGGAGATATGTAATAAATGTTTACATCTGTGCATGAGCGTGATAATAATAAATTAAGAGAAATAAGGCAGGATATGGTCTGCGACAAGGCCGTAGCCGGGGGGGTCCGAAAAACCCCACAAAATCCCGAAATTTAGTAGTAAAAATTAATACTAGGTTTAAAAAGTGCAAATTAAATTATAAAATAGACAACACAACAGAGATGATCAAACAACACATTTTACATCATTGTGCATTGCATGCATACTGATATTTAGATTTACTTGATTAAACTACAACATACAATACACATGGATGCAGTAGGTTACAGCATTACTCTCTTGGGAGCTGTATCTGATCTATTAAATAAGAAAACTATGAAGGTTCAACAAAAATATTTTACTCTAACAAAACACGCAATGCATTCTGTATTGAAAATTCTCCCAATACACACATGCTCACATGTGCGACCGCAGCAGTGAACCCCCCTGTTAAAAGGGTTTAAATTCAAATCCCCGTTCATGACCTGACCCCTCCCGAAAAGTTTTCCTGACTATGGCCTTGATCTGTGAACCATTGCTGATTAAGTGTTTAGAAACATTTATATCCATATTAGATTTTGTTGTAAATAAACCAATGATTTATTATTGACTAGCTGACCCGCCAATGCTTTGCTATTGCTTAATTTGAAACTTTGAAAGCCTGTAATTCGAATCCCTGAGGGCGGATGTAAATTATAATGGGATTCTGCTCATTGCTTGATTTACCTAACCTAAAATTATATTCATTTTTTGATCCAAATCAGTTGTTGATCAAAATCAGCTGTTGATCAAAATCAGCTGTTTTAAGTTTTTCATACGAACAGCTGTTTTTTGTGCCCCTGATAAAATCAAAAGAAATATTTCTTCTTCTTCCTTAATATTGACCTTCCATAAGATTAACATTGAAACTTTGAGGGCCACTGGGGCGTAGCCCTTATGTCCTAGGACTTCGGTAAATGGCCTAAAACCTTCCCTGGGTTAACCTGTGTAACTATGCAAAATTTCAAAGCATTATCGGATGGACGGTTTGGTAACGCATAACGGACAAACAAACGGACATACATTGGATTTTATATATATAGATTACTAAAAAAAGTACCTGTGATAACAATATCCAGTTTCACTGCATTCAAAGGAGTACGTGCTTCAAGAAATTCTCGTCCTTGAATCAAATATTTATCTACTTGGTTCCAACTTGGCGCTAGACGAGCCAAGAACGTGTATCTTAAACAAGATTCGTAAACTGTGTTTGTCACTGGCATGGGATCATGAGCCTACATTATACAGATTTTCTATTATTTTAATTGTCACGGCATATTGAATTTAAAATATTTCAGTAAACAGAAGAAATACAAACTACATAATAAAACAATCTTCTAAGAGATTTTAGAAATACAGTATTGCTATAATGTTACCAAAATTCAAATTTATAAAATAAACAGTAGTCACATCATTCAGCAATCATTTCATAAACCACCAATCCCTGATAGCACCAATATAAATACACATAGCCAATTATCTTCATGTCCCATTTCAAGCATTAAGATAAAATCATTCATCATATTTTTGTAAAACCCTATTATAGACCAACACATTTAAGTTTATTTAGGCCAACACATATACAAAGGAAAGGATTAGTTAAAAGATTGAGGGGTGAGAAGAAGAAACATTGTTGAAGAGGGCGTAAGACGAATGTGGTGACCAGGATAGGCATTCTGGCATTAACATTGGTAGAGTACAATTCAGTTTGAGTATATCTCTGAAAAAATACGAACTTTATACTTAAATAAAACTAAAGTAAGCATCAAGTGAACAAGTTACCAAATATTGAACATTTATATAAGTACCACCAGAAAACTATCTATATCAAAGCCCACTAAAGAATACCGTTGAGGGACGGGCTTGTGTACACCGAGACCTTGAACGCTCCAATCGCCGTAGTGCGACGTTGTCACGTTCTTCCCACGCTTCTAACTGACTGCGGCTGACTCAACGCATTTATAATTCTTTAAACTGTGCGATCAAGCCTCGAGCAGTTAATACCAGGAGTATTCGAGGCTAGTAGATATGGCAACGCTGCGCGCCCATCCTATTGGTTGCCTCGCAACGGTATTCTTTAGTGGGCTTTGATATAGTACTGTTAAAATATTAAATACACCTTCAGACTATTGGGTGAGTTGACTCCATTTGCTTTCCTCACATCAGACCTTCATATTATTTGTCAAATTGAAGCTTCCAAATTATTATCTTAACCCTTTTTCACTTCTTCAGTTTTACAGTGACCCAGTGGCCACTATATATATTTAGTTAAAAACCATATTTTAGAATAGACCTAAGTTCAAAATTTGTTAAACCATCTCAATCACTTCATAAATTTCAATCACCCTTCCTTAGTCTAAGCATAAATTAAGAAACCATAGTGAAGTGTCCACCTTGTTATTAGTTAAGCATATTATTTGTTTTATTGGAATCTTATATTTTATTTGTTCTATTGAAATCCAATCATAATCTGAAAGATGTTATAAACAGCTAGCCGGCAAACAGAATGGAAAAGCATAAACCCGAGATTGTAGTAGGTTATTGACCAATTTGTTGTTACTAATAAATAAATCTTTTGTAAACCCATTCAACAGCGTGTCTCTGTTTATTTTATAGTCGACGGTAAACATGTGTACCATTTACATAATAAGAAATTTTATTTTTACATACGGTACTGTATGCAAAATTTTCCTTGTACATTTTATACACCCTTTTGGAATTTGTAAGTTTATAATTTATATTAAATAGAATGTGGATCCTGCGTCTATATCAAAGACCACGGATACCGTTGAGGGACGGGCTTGTGTACACTGAGACCTTGAACGCTCCAATCGCCTTGGTGCGACGTTGTCACGTTCTTCCCACGCTTCTAACTGAATGCGGCTGACTCAACGCATTTATAATTCTTTAAACTGTGCGCTCAAGCCTCAAGCGGTAAATACCAGGAGTGTTCGAGGCTAGTAGATATGGCAACGTTGCGCGCCCATCCTAACGGTATTCTTTAGTGGTCTTTGATATAGAACATATATTCTCTGTTTGAAGGTATCATTTATTAATAATGGATATTAAATTTTATTAATAGTTATTCGGACATTTGTTATCATTTGTGGGTAATTGTATACTATTTCCCCCCACTTTCTAACTGATGTCATACAAAGGGATATGAGCTATTTTCGTTTGATTGTTGTTCAGACAGGCTATTTTAGGTGTGATGAAGCGATTAAATATATATAGTAGCCTACTTTAAAGTAACATACATGTAACTTTTGTTGGCAAATGTCCGAATAACTAATAATAAAATAGAATATATAATTTTGTGCATCAAAGCTTTCACTTTAAAAATATAGAAATATCCATCTCATAAAACCACATTGTTCGTTCGGTATGACAATTCTAAAAGATTGACTGTTTCCAACGACTGAATACCCTGGTAAAATAATATGACAAATTAATATAGACCAAATTATAGAGTTCTTGAAACTCTATATGCTACAGCCCAAAAAGTCCATGGGTTGGTTAGATCCTACAGGTATTACAGCTTACCTATACTGAGTGGGAAATCTTGAGAAAAGGCCATTGTTTTGACCCATACATATTACAACTGGTGCAATAATTGAAACCATACTTTGGCGTTGAATTGCAGGAACAATTGAGTGATTCTTTTTTTAGTGACAGGGCAACGTTCTGTCTCAGTTTAAAAGTTAACTGGCATGATCTTGCATAATATAAACCCACATTTCATTAATAAGTATGTAAGGAAACCTTAGTAAAAACTGTTTTTAATGAAAAAACAAGGACTAACCATGTTTAAATGACATTCTAACAAGGGCGGATCCAGAACGTCTGGACGGGGGTGACGATTACGGGAGGGGATATGGAATACCTCTAGGGAAACGGGGGAAGGTCCGGGTTTTGTTTTTCTTGTTGTTAAAATCATACTTTAAAAAAATAAATCATAAAAATTGGTACTGATATTTATTTACATGTATAGCTTACAAACTTGTATGTTTTGCAATAACATCAGTTAGTCTCATAAAATCACAAAACTCCATTCTCCACTGGCATAACTTTGAGCTTGAAATCACACGTCACAACTAACTAGTAAGTAGCACACAAAACATTGTATATGCACTTGCAGTAGATGTGGGTGTGCGTGAGTGTGATAGTAGACAGACATCAGCTATCCGCTTGGTGCTATTTTCCAACAATTTTGGTTTCACTTGTATTTCGTCGCCATTTGGGCTACTGGATTTTTGCGTTTTGCAAGCATTTTTCCAAAAAATAGCCAAAGGAAATATAGTAATTAATATCCCAATCCAAAAGTGTTGAATAGCTTTTTTTATAGAAAAGGAAAAAATGTATATATACAACTAATAAATTGATTGATGTAAAATTTTTAAAGTTATTAGCTCAAGAAGGAAAAATTTCTAGTAACGGAAAAAATCCAATATTAGGCCTATGTAAAAAGTAGTAAAGATTTTTGATATTCTTTTACAAAATATACAAAAGTTTTGTAATTTAGTTCTAAAAAATAGAAATGTATAAAAAGATATATAAATTTTAAAATAAACATTCTGAAAACACCTGTTTTAATGTTTGTACTACAAGGCCACTAACAAAATGAAACCTATTTTGAAACATCATTGAGGAATATGCTTTACCAAACAATTAATTTTATAATAACAAATTGTAGAAAATGAATCATATAATTATAAACTGTAGGCTACACTTAAAAATTGTATTTTATAAACTTATTTCATTTGTTTCACTAAATTACACCAACTAAGCAAAACTCTCACAAACGTATTATTGTATACAGTTCCGGTCACCTAGAGAATCCATGAAAATAAAATCCATGAAAAGTCACTAAATGAAAATGAGATTTAGCCTACCTTACACCAAACAAAATTTAGAGTTTCTTCTTCAAATATATATGAATATCATTATACAAATATATTGATTTGTAATAGATATATTGATTGCTAAATGTGCATTTTCGTTGGTTGAAAACTGTCCAATTGCAAGGGTTTACAGAAAACTTTATTGAAGAAACTATAATAGTGATGAATGATTGGAAGGCAGTGTTAGGAAGTTGAAATCTTAACGAATCTAATGTGTCCTTATATTCTTTTCACAACAATTCTGTCGAATGATTTTGAGCCTTAGAATAGTGACAAGTTTGTGTGATTTCTTTGTGTTTTAGAAACTACAATTTTAAAACTATGATTACACATGTAAAAATATGTTTTAGAACAAATTCGTAAATACAAAACTTAAAGTTTAAAACATTTCCTTTCCAATAGATTTTGTTTTATTGAGATTGGATGATTTTTAGTGGGTGTGAAATATTCAATACAATTTGCATTGTGTCTGAGACGACGTATTGTGCCTTTACTACGAGCTGAAACAACCCTATAGCGTTGTTTGCCAGTTCTAGGGTTAAAGTAGTTTACACATTTTCTCAATTCATTCTATTTTTTTCCCAGCTACGTTTTTTCAGTATTTTATTTTGTCGTCATGAGGAGGTGAATTGCCCATTCCCCCCTCGCTGGATCCGTCCTTGCATTCTAATATTTTGCCTTAGATGGAGGAAAATATACCAAAAAATGTAGTTATTGAACAGGATAAGTGTTGGAGTAAATTATGAGTAGATATAGTGGCATGAGCTTGAACATATTACTTGTACATTTCTTGTGTCTTCAAAAGGGTTTCACATCAAGCACTTGTGATACATGCATTTAAGGTAAAATTGTATAACCTTGCGTAGGCCTACTTAGGCTATAGTAATAAGACTGATGCTTTACTTTGGCCCTTTATTTCCTATAATCCTCTATATAGAGAATGATATATATTATTTATTACCTTCATATTTAACTTGTCCATGTGGATATTTAACTTTCCACTGTTATAGAAGGTTTGGCTCACTACTACATACACTTGTTTGATTGCACCTAATACTGGAGAAGCTATGACTTCAGGCTCAGAGAAAATCAGACATCTAAACCAACATAAATATAACAAAATAACATTACAATTTTAAATAATAGATTAAAGTATAATAAATACAGATTTTAAAATATTTTATTATGATTTAGCCTATGTTTCTTATAATCTCAAAATTATTGTGAATATTTTCAAATCATTTAGAAAAATAAGCTAAAACATTCCAAAATATGGGACTAATACTGTATCTCTCACAGTTTTTATAAAAAGTCAAACAACAAGTATTATTATTCATTACTCTTTTTCATTATTATTTCTTCGGGAAGCAATAGAGTGTAAGCTGATGTTACAAAACACTGTCTCTCATAAGGCCTTATAAGTCCCTTAAATTTTGTTAAACATTTATAAAATAAAGTATTTTTTGACATAATTCAAAGAGTTTTAAAATGAAGGGACTTTAGTCACCTGCACTTTAGGATCTGACAGTGGTAATCATTGTTCCATTTGCTGGTGTCTTTTTTTGGCCATGAATTGATTGTAGCTACTATGCAGCACAGGTCACAATGTTTAGGAATATTTGCAAACAAAATTATTTTTGCTTCTTCTGTCATATTGCTGCAAACAATATATTTGATAAAGAAGGATATGGCATATATCTGTAACAGAAAACTATTGTTGTTAACTATTCACATAATTATAAAAATGGCAAATATCAGTGTCATGAGGGGTATTAAAATACCTCATCAAATCCATGTTTGTGCCTCTGGTATCTACACATGTTTGTGAGAAAGACAAAAGTCAAAATATTTTGTAACAGAATACCAAACATTGAATTTGATCAAAATTAATTCAGGCCCATATTCAATTTAATACTTATACATTACCAACCAATTTCAAACTCAAGTACCTAAATTATTGATGTTTTCTAATATTTTCAGAATATTCTAAAACCAGTCATAAATATGAACTCAAGTAATTCAAATAAATCTAACTTTGTAATGATTGTAACCTATAAGCTTACAGAGTATGGAGAGAATGCACCTGAGAATAGTCAGAATAAACTTAAATGTTTACAAAATGACTTCAAAAGAAACAAGTAAAATTGTTGATTTCTGAATAGCTAATATGAATATATTCCACCTGCGATGTTCACTAATATTATTTTTATCTTCAAGATCTATAATCTATAAATAAATCATTTTAACAGAATTTCTTTACAATTCTATTGGTAAATTAATTACGTACAAACTAACAAACTTAGTTTAAAAATTTTAAAACACAGGTAATCATTTCATAATAACTAAACAAATTTCGTCTTCCTTAAATGTAGAATATAGTATAGTGCTAATAAAATATCATATTATGATTAGGCAAAATTCAAACAAGAGTTGGCTAATATTGTATACGTATATTTTTTTGAATATAGTATATAATCATAAGTATTTAATAAAAATAACAAAACTTGAATTGTAAGTTGAATAATAAAATAATGTGCATACATTTTAAGTTAAGTAATTGATGTTTTCGATGTTATTATGAGTTGGCAATTCCACGATATTATAAAGGTCTTGCAGATTTGACATGACGTGACGTTTTCTGCTTGGAGCAAGATCTGAAAATAATCTAATAAGGTTTAAACTGAACTTGTGAAGTAATTTGTGCTAATTTAATTTAGCTAGTTTTATAAAGCTTATAACAGTTCTTAAAATTAAAATGCCGTCTTCAAGAAGGAATGCTGGACTGTTAGCACGTGTTAATTTCCCATTATATACCCTTCAAATGTTAACTAGTCGTCATGTTATTGTTGGTGGTGGTGGTGGATCATCAAAAACAGGAGTTGCAAATGGATTTGTAAGTAGCCTACTTAATAAATTCTTGTTTTAAAGAAATGGATTTGTAGCTGTTCGTTTATATTTTAAATAGGCTTGACATATTTGAATAATTTTGTTCTACATAACCTCACAAAATTAAACCTTAGCTCCTCAATGGTATAGGCCCTAAATGTTTTGTTAAAATTTTATTATTATTTAAATAAATGCCAAAATCTTATTAATGTTTATGTTGTGCTTAGATCGATGCTGATTCTAGCATGTTTCTTCAAATGTGAGTTATGTGTTAGGCCTAGCCAAAGCTTACACCTTTGCTCAAACTGTTTTGTTTGGTTCTAACATTTATTTAGGCCTTGAGCAAAATTAACAAGGCCTATAGGCTTCCACCCTTTATTGCATCAGGGGTGCCAACCTGTGGGTAAAAAAGGTACTATAAGTTGACATAGGTTAGAGGACATATTTATACTGTAAATCTTGTTCAATAGAACTTACAGCATTGCCACTTCTTAAAATCAATAGGTATTAACGTAAATTGAACAATTTCATATAGGCCTAGCCTATTCCGTATTAAGTAGTGCTGAAGAGGGTGACTACTAATTCTAATTAGAAAGACATAAAACTTCACTTTTTCCTTTAATATTAAAAAATATGATACACTTCACTGATGATTCGAAATCATATGGTAACACGGGTACGCGGGTCACTTGTAAAACCATAATCAGCAACAGAATATTTATAACCTACAGTGAGTGCAAAGTAGCCTAATGGGCGTGTCCTTCCTTTCTCCCTCAACCTGCCTTGGCGGTACAACCAATTCCACAAAATCTAGGTTCACAAATTACATTTAACTGAGAAAGATACAACTCTGTAATGAACTGCGTCTGACTTTTTATAATTTTATCTACTGCATACAATATTTAGGCTATATAGCCTAAAACTTTATTTCACGTTTTAAAGAAAACTATGGCACATTTAATTAAATAAAGAAGGTTTTATTTCTTACAAACTTTATAAAATGCTATATAAATTGTGATGAAAGATTGTACAAAGTTTTTATATAAAATAAAAGTGGTGACAAATATTCAAAGCAATACATTTTTTTATTTTTGGTGAAAATGAAAACTTTTGCGAGAAAGTTGTAGGTAAGTGGTTGAATTATTACTTTTTTATTTGTTGGTCAGGAGGAGAGTAATTCCTGTCGCAAAATATATTGTGGTTGTTTGACATTGTTTTGGTGCTGCCACTTTAAAATTTCCAACGGGAACGCATATTCGGTATTACTAAGTACCTGTTCAGATTCTATATATTTTTAATCTTAAAACTTGTTTAGTTCTTGCGTTTTTTATTAAACCCAACAATTTTTGTTTAAATTAAACTTGAGATGTTGATTTTTGAATGGTTAAAGTAAACTTTTACCTTAAATATTTTAAAATAACAAATACTCTATTAAATTTTTGTTTACTACTTTTTAGTAAATGATTTAGGCCTATGTACTATTACAAATTTTTAACGAATTACACCCAATATAAAAAAGATTCATATAGGCCTACCCAATATAAAAAATGTCACAAAAACCTTAGTGTGCTATAATATACAGTATCGAATTCTATACATTAAAATAAATTAAAATGTTCAGTAATTATTTTTTCGAATTCGGATATTGATTTTTATTATCATGAATAAAAATGGTAAAATTCTAAATAGGCTAATTGTGATTACTTCACTTGCACACTACTGATGTTGCTATTTTAATTGTTGTTGATACTTTTGTAAAAAACTAAAATATACTACCGTAATCCGAATTCGAAAAAAGTTAACTTACTGAATATTTTCATTTATTTTAATGTAGAGAATCCGATCCAGTATTATAGCACGCTAAAGTTTTTTGTGACACTCTGTATATATTTATAAATAAAACAACTAATTTTTTCGCGTTCTGTTCACCGAGTAAAATATGTTTATATGACCCTTTCTTCTCAGTGACAAACTTATGTAGGATGTACAGTGAACAATAGAGGTATATATTTTTTTATTGAGGTTATACTGATGAATTTGACACAACAAACAAAGCGTGGGGCCTCTATTTACTTCTCCTCTAGGACACATTCCTAGAGTGAGGAGTGAGGGGTCTGTACTTCTCGATACAGTTGATGCCAAATATCAGATTGAAAAATCAGTATCTGACTCCTCGCCATATTGTGGCTGGAGTGACAACCTATGCACATAAAAATGCTCTCGAACGCTATCCTTTAATGATTATTTATTTCTATTAACTTTTTTGTTAGAAGTTTTCCAAACTCGCCTAAAACAATCAATTTAAATACTGCACAACACAAGATACCAAAGCTTTCTGATGGGCTAGTCTATCAGACTTTTACTATACAGTTGGCCTACATAATGAAGTTCTAAACTTAACTGTGAGTTTCTTTACAGGATACTATCAGAATTACTTATCAAATTGTTTTTCACTGTAATTCAAACAAAGTTTCTTATTTTATTTACCGCCCGGCTGTCTAAATGAATAGTTCTATCAATATTTTTAAATAAATTTAGTTTGCACTGATCCATACTTTCTAAGACTTAAAGTAGCTTAGAGAGATCCACTGAGAAAAAAATAAGTGTAAGAAATATTTAAAAGACTAGTATTTTGGACTTCATGTCTGTAAAGTTGGAATGTGTGCCCATTAGGTTTTCCCCTTTACTTGTAGCTCAATTTTATCAGCTCAATTTGCTGATAACTATAAAACCATTAAAATTTTAATGGCATCGTTAAAATTATACTGCATAGCACATGCGAAAGGTGTAACAAGTTTGATTTATTGTTTTCTTGTAGTTTTAATCCAAGGTCTATAAATATTATTATTTGTACTACTTTGTAGGAAATTTTTGAGCTCTCGTACGATGGAAATCGTTTTGTTGTGGAAGAAATGGTTCGCCACGAAACTGGACCTAGTGTCGTAATGAACTGTGCGAGTTTCAGCAATGCGAAACATACATATCTAGTCGCAGGACAGGAAAGTCACTGTCAGTTATATAACGTCTCTGCTGAAATTGTCAAAGATAGGAAACGAACAACAAGTTTTTCATCTAATGGTAATAAACTTGTATTTTTCTTTCAATTTGGCTATAATGTTATGTACGACTTCTTTTTGTGTTTTATTTTATTCCAAGTCAAAATCTATTATTTATTAGTTATTTTGTACATTATTCTTAAGTTTTTAAGTAAGAACATTTATCCAAATTCATAACAGGCTAATTATCCTTAGATTGAATTACACTTACGTTTCATGAAACACATAATTTTCCCACTTGTTTATAATTACATAAACTGCTTTCACTAACACAGTAACAATAATTTTTCAAATATTTTTTAATATTATACCTACCACATTTTTAAAAGCGGACTAAAAAGTATAAAATAATTTCTCCTAGCCCCGTACATATTTATAACCCTATACAGATTCCTAACCCCATACAGATAATGAAAATTTGTGGTTGTGAATTTTTAATTTAGCTATAAAAATAGTTATAAAATGGATCTATAGTTCACTTAGGTACAATTTTATTGCACTACAAATGATATGAACTGTTTGTGACCTTAAAAATATTGATTAAAAAATATACTAATAGTTGGCCACAGATACCAAACAGTTTAATATACTACGCCAGTGCTGCCTCCATCCAAGTAACAGAGTAGATCAGCCACAGGTTTCCAAAGGTCAGATATCCACTTCCTTTATGTGCCCTGCGACTAAACCGAATATTATTTTAACCGACTTCTCCCAACTTTGAATATTGAATACTAATTAAAATAGTAGCTTTGTAATGCTATGAAAGTACCGACTACGGTCTGTGGTGGGTGTATGAAATGAAATTCAGCGAATCATGATAACTGGTTATGACTGTTTAGTTATAGGCCTACATATTTAAGATTTACTACTACCATATGAAATATACAAATGAATTTAGAACAATTATATCTAAAAATTAAAACACAAAATGCGGAAAATGAAAAGGGACTCTTGTCGGGAGAGTAAAATTTTCAGTATAGGCAAAATAAGTAGTAAGGATAAAAAATATTGAATTTTGTTTTTTTATCAATTATTGTTCCCCAACCCCTTATTTACAAGCTAATATCAATTGTAAAATAGTTTGTAGTCAAGAAATAATGGAAAAATGGTATCTAAGCAACAGATGTCAGGTCTGAGAAAAGGGACCTCTTGTTGTTATGGAGAAATAACATGGGTGCAACAAGAGGTCCCTTTTCGTAATGATTAACTTTGCTTGCAGTGTCTCAGAAATTAGCATCTCCTGTAATCTAGCGACGTTTTAGGCAACTGACTGTAGTTTTTACTAATAGTGGAACATTTTATGATTATTTTGATACCATTCCCGACAACATGGCCTTTTCTTTGACTGATTTAAAAATGCAATAAAAGCAGGCTTAAAATCAAACAAACGACTTTTTGTATTATTACATTAACCCTTTCCACTCGCGTGTCGGGGCAGCCCCGCACCATACTAATCCGCATGCACTCCTATGACGGGCGATCCCCAAAATCGTTATGACAACGTTCTTTGATTGCATTTGAACGGACGTAGTTACTGTGATGACCACTATTGTTGAAGTTTGAGATGTCCTGCTATCTGTGGAATTTTTTTAGAACCATTTGAGTTCAGTTTCTGTGGTAAATAAATCTTAGAAAATGTAATGTTTGCCGTCTTTGGCCGCTCTGTAAACAGCCGTCGGCTCTCGCCGTTGTTTGGTTCCTACTTTCACGCAGTGTTTTAGTGAGCTTACGCGTTACTTAGTTTTGTTGTACTAGTTTATCGTGTGTAATTTCATAATTTCACAGTTTATTTTTTAATATTGTTCTTTTTACAATAATGATTGTTGTGAAATAAAATGAACGAAGACGACGGCAGTTACAAAATGGAGGGAGTGGCGACGGAACTTTTGTTTCGAATCTTAATGATTCCAATATTACCAATAAGTTTTGAAAAAAGCTTTACTTACTAGTTTTGACCTAAATAATGCTGTTGCTAAGCAATAAAATAAATAGTTGAGGCAACTTTGTACAAGTTGGTGTCCAAACAAATATTTTTCATAAAAACTAATTCTTAACGAAAAACTTATTTTTCAATTATAAATTTTTTATAATGTACTAGAGGAGACCCCTGCGTGCTCCGCACTCCAACCCCCTGATGGAACCTTCTAAAAAGATATGTTATGTTTTATTTATAATATAAAGGTGTAGGATTAATAATAACCTCAAAACTAAGATGATAAATAATGTTAAATGTTCAAATTAAATTATTTTGTATATTTTATAACAACAGTTATAATAAAAGTTAAAAGAACCAATAAGTCTCAGGTGTAGGCCTACACTTAATCAAAACCCTTACTAAAAAAGACTATAAATTACACCATATATTATCAATAAATAGGCCTACTATAATATGTCTTATTTATTTTTAATTAGGATGTAATATAGTTTTTTCTTATTTTTAAATTCCTTAAAGATAGCTTTTATTGGTTTGTGTGTGTTGAAACATGTGTTGGTTGAGCCTAGGCCTAACTTAAAATATTATTTTGTACTAAAAGCTGGACATCCGAATCAACTGTTTTATCTGTTATTTTAATCAATTGGTTGCTATGGTAATGAATGTAAATACATTCAAGAAGTTGGTTTTTCAGTCTAGACCTAACCTAAAATTATGTTTAATTTATTTTACCTGCCTTAATGGCAACATACACACATGATTTATGTTTTTGTGCCCATCTTTGAATGATATAAGTTTCATCTTTCAATTGTTGTTTTTTAGTTTTTCATAATGTTGCTTATTTATTGGTATTACAGCTGTTATTCACTATGTGTTTAACGTTCAAATTGATTCTGTGAATTTGTTCGTTGAAAGGTACTTGCCACTAATGATTTTCTGTAAGCCAACTGATAATAATAATCAGCTGGATAAGGAAACTTAAAGTGATGATAAAATACGTTTTAAGAAGTTCTTTTATTACATTTTAAATGAAATTATTTCAAAAATGTAAGTAAATTGTGCAAATATAGAATGATTGATCTTTTATTTAAAACAAACCGCGTGTAAAACAGTTCAGTGGAAACCTCAAGTGAACTCTTCAAAGAAGTGCAAAGTTGAAATTTTACCCCATGTTAAATCTCCATAAGAAAAGTTTATTTTCCATTTTTGACCCAATTAACATAAATATTTTCAAAATACAAATAAAACCTGCACATATAGGACCGCTAACCTTTGTTTTGGTACAACCCGCAGGTAAATCGGTCCAGTAGAACGGTCAGGCTCGCTGTCATAAGCTTAAAATGTTTTCCCTATGTTAAATCTCCATAAGAAAAGTTTATTTTCCATTTTTGACCCAATTAACATAAATATTTTCAAAATAAAAATAAAACCTGCACATATATGACCGCTAACCTTTGTTTTGCTACAACCCGCATGTAAATCGGTTCTGTAGAACGGTCAGGCTCGCTATCATTAGTTTTGCAAAAGTTTTTTAGTACATAAGATTATTGTGTCTAAAACATTTGTAAACCACTTAATTTTCTTTGTAATTATATAGACAACAAAAATCAAGCTACAAATATAGTTCTTCCCATTGAAAATTTGTCCAAAATTCTTGTTTTTTCCGGTTTTTTGTTACAAATTTCTGTTTTTTTTTCAATAAATAAAAATTTTAAAAATATACTTGAAAATAAAAATATATGTTTTATTTCATACCAATCTATACTTTAGTCATAGAAGAAACTACAAAAAAAAATCAGACTTTTAGAACTGACAGAAATACTTTTTTTTGGAGTAAACAAGTTACAGAGCAATATTCGCTCAAAATTAAATGGAGCTGATAGCAACACTAGGTCCCCAGTAATTGGAGTGGAAAGGGTTAATAATAATCTAGACAACATCTATTAATAAAAATCACAATGATTAAAAATTCCTTAAATATGCAAGGTTGTAGCTTACTCTGCATAAATAATTGCAGGTTGCAGCAAGGTTGCAGCTGCATAAATAATACAGGCATTGGCATGAAGTAAACAACAGCTGATAACACAGATGATGGTTTAACTTTAATTGTGTTTTTCTTAAAACTACCTTTTTCCATAACTGATTTTCATTTGGCCGTAACTTTCTTAATTTTTAAGATAGAATTGTGATTTTTGTGTTCAATTGTGCAGAAATAAACCCTCTTTAAGGAAATAACAAAAACTCAATTTCGAAAATTTGCGACAAGAGATCCCTTATCATATTCCGCATAACATATGTACAAGTGACTCTACTTAAAATCAGACAAAACTTATTAAGAAAGATTAAATTACTATGGTATCATAAATTAGTAAATTTTTTCGTAGCATTAGAAATCAATGTATAACCTCAGCAGGTGGCTCCACAGTACAACGTTAATTCTCATTTTATGACAAATATTCTATGAAGAAAACACTGGTATAATGTCTATACCACCACAAATACTACTATTTAAATTTTACAACATAACAATATGCCAACTTTTGGCACAAAAAGCTATTAAAGTTCCTTTACATTAATACATAACGTCCAGTGGCTTCGATGGTCCGTTGAAAAGTGACCCGGTACTGTGCAACCTTTTTTACTCTGGTAGGGATTATTAAGCTAGCCATTCACGGTCTGATTTATATTTTGACCGAGTTGGATGCTTTTCACCACTCATGCTACAACTTATGATAGAACTATCATTTCCAATTCAGTCTTCTTTCTTTGTACATCCTAAAGTGTAGTTGTATCAATATATCCAGAAATTACTATGTGCAAATAATTAGAAGAGAAGAATTTCGGGACCGTGCCTTTTAGCCTTATCCTCGCAGAAAATTAAAAAAAAGGGCTAGGTTAAGAAAGTTTTTGCTAGAGAGAGTTGTCCTATTAATTTCTAAACAAGATACCCTCATGCGTGAATGTGTACTTGCAGAACAACACCTCTCTTGCTGGGATGTTTTACGCGCATTTCGGTTTGCACACATTGCATCACTTGTGTCCCACAAACACCTACTTTCCCGGTATAATTCAATAAATTCCGAACGCCCTTTACTATCCATTATTATAGAAGTAAAAAGGTACACAGTATAGGAGGAAAAGGAAGAGCGCGGCAAACAACAGCAAGATCAAAGTTTAAACTGATGCAATCAGATGATCACCCCACGCACAGTCCAACATGTCGTCGAAAGTTGGAAGTCGGATCACCTTGTATGCTAGTCTGGGACTCCGATTTGTCTGATCATCCAACTCGTCGTCTATCAAACCCATTCATACTCATCCATCGGACATTGAATCGGACTGAAAATCGGCAACTCCCGCCATCAGCTGATTATTCAATATGTAATTTTAAAGCTGTCCTGTTATTAAAGCAAGTTACATAATTATAATTATATAAGTCTGCATTTTAAATATTTTATTTATATAGTCTATATATACTATTTTGTCTGCTTAGATTTTCTATAATGAATCCATGGAAATTATTATTTGTTTCAACTCCTTTCACTCCCTACTACTATATATTGCATGCACCTCATGTTTTTAATCCTACAAGTATTTTCATAGCGATTAAAAATTAACAAATCTGTATGGGGGTTATGAATCTGTTTGGGATTATAAATCTGTATGGAGTTAGGAGAAATTTTCTTATACTTTTTACTCCATTTTAAAACGATGGAATAGTAAAAAGAAATTTATTTTAATAATATTCTGCTCTTTAGTTTTCAGTTCTGAGCTCTGTGTACAGTTTCAAGTGTTTGAGAAGTTAGTTTAAAATCAATTGAAAAATGTGAATTGAACAGACAGACAAGAAAGTGAGTTAATATTGGATTGTCATCTAGTTATGAGCTACGTTTAAAGATTCAAGTCTTTAGCACACGGGGAAGTTAGTTTAAAATCAATTGCAAAATTTTTAGCAAACGGACAAACAAGACCACCTAGTATTTCTACTTTATACGTGTTCGAAACTAATACGTGTTGGCCCTTGTAATATCTTTTGAGCGTCTGTGCACAAGAATGGCAGTTCAAAAGTAAACTGACCTTTGATAGAGGCTATTATGTTTCATCTTGAGAGGGTGTAAATTCCTGTCTAAAATTATAAGAATGAAGCACTAAACCGTTGACAATTAGTTTGATATATCTACAAACTGATTCAGTTTGCGGTGAAACTAACTAATAGTGTGTAGTAAAATTGTGTTACTAATTAAATATTGTATTTTAAAGTCAAAAACTTTTCTTTGCCTGTCTGTAAGCTGTATCTTTTATGTTTTCTTCTTGTGAATGAAGAAATTGGCGATCAGAAAAGAGATTAAACTCTACATTCGGATTGTGCCAAGAAGAATTAGTCAGGTATACCTTGTGGCAACTCCTTAGCATAGGTTTATTTTTTAATTTGGCGTCTCGATTGTTCTGATTTTTACTTTGCTTTATATTAATAAACTATATTGTTCTTCACTATATAAGTTGAATCAATATTGCTTGAGAGGTATTTGATAAATAGGATATATTGTTCAAAATATAGTATAAAAATTATCACAATATTATTATTACAAAGCATTTAATAGTGTTAACTAAATTTCATAATTTTATATTATAAAATATATCTACTTTCTAAATTACCGTATAATTTTTTTAAACATTTTATTGGGGTTAAGTCTAAAGAGAATTATGCTTTGTTGCATTTACAGGTTTTTATTGTAAATACAGTAGAGCGTTGAAAATCCGAACTAATTGGGAGCGAGGGGGGTTCGGATTATCAATTTGTTCGGATTTTTTTAAATAACTAAGAAAATGACATTTAGGCTAAAATACAAGCCTTTTAATCAATTAAAGTGGTTAAACAGTACAAGCAGTAATGTAATTACAATACAGTATGTAAGACTACTTACATATTATGATTTAGAAGAACCTGCACAGTAGGGCCAACATGACCCTACTTGTAACTCTCAATTATAGTGCAGTACATAAATAAAAGTTCACTTGTACATTATAGCTAACACAAACGAAATATAAAAAAAAATACTTACTATATAGTACACTACTATACAGTATGTACGACACACTGTTGTAATAATTACACAAAGAGAAATGAATGAACTTTCTGTATGTTTACGCTGCTTGTTTACTGCTAGCGCTAAAGCAGCTTATGAGTGTGACAGTGAAAATACTGACAGCCAGTCTGCTGTGAGGGCGTGTGAGAGCAGGTGTTTAAAAAGAGATAATAATGCCAAACTGCGATGAAGATTTTTGTAAAATTTTTAACGACGTAATTTTTACAGGGGCTACCTCGGAACGCGTTCGGATTTTTGACGTTTCGGATTATTGACGTTCGGATTATTGACGCTCTACTGTATGCAAATTTATCACCTGGAATTTTCTACTCAACTACTTAATTTACAAACTTTTAGAAACTGTACAAATTTTATAGTGGCTTACTGATACAATTTTATTATGATTTTTTGTATTAAGTTTTAGATCCTTACACTCCTTTCTATTACTTGATAGGAATTTTTAAATCCTGCAGCTGCTGTAGCCAATTTTATGAAAGGAGTTTCTGATCTTAAAATTTAAATTTATTGTATTACAATACTTCTTTTTCTTAAAGTTATTTAGCTATTTTTTGGTGTGTGTTCATTTAATTTAATTTTGAAATTATTTTAATCCTTTTATTAATTAAGGGTCGGCTCTAGATGTCGGCCATGTTTGCTGACACTTCATAAGACCAATGTTAAATTAAAATCCAAATTTTTCCTTTATTTTTGATCGGATAATTATGAACGATATGTCATTTTAAAGCTATGGCCAATATGCATGCAATTCAAAACAAAGAAAAACGTTTTGTTTAGAATTTATTTACAATTTAAAACATTAATTTTTAATATTTTTTTATGTTGTCACTATTAACTGTAGCGAAAAACTACCAAGCCATTCGCATGAAGAATTTCGTCCTGAAGAGTTTGGTATTTTTTTAAAAACGCTATTTGAACAATTGCGGGTTTTAAATGGATTTAGGCTGAGCAATGTCCGTGTAACCTACCGCCGCTATAGGGTGATTTTAAATATTTTTTACGTTGTAACTATTAATTATAGCGAAAAATTACCAAGCCATTCGGATGAAGAATTTTGTCCCCAAGATTTTGGTATTTTTTAAGAAACGCTATTTGAATAATTGCGGGTTTTAAATGGATTTAGGTTGAGCAATGTCCGCGTAACCTACCGCCGCTATAGGGAGTCGCAGGTTTCTTTCTGTTTTACTAGAGCCGACCCTTAATACATTTTTGAGAGCTGGCTTATTTACAATTAAAATTGATAACATACATAACTCTTTCAACAACCTTTGTTTTGTTCATAGTACCCAACTTCCACTTTACGCATACTTAATTTCAATTAAATATTTAATTACTTTTGACACATAATTTTTTTTTATATTTTACTTGACACTTGGTACTTGATTTTGAAATGGTTTAACTAAACAGGTATGCATGTTGCACTTGTTTAAAATATAACTGATGCGGTGATAACTGCTCAAGTTTTTCGCCTAAAAAAATAACTGTACTTAAGTTTTCTGATTTTAAGCCTCTGATTAGTATGGTAAAAGAATATTAACTAAGATTGATATTTTTAATAATTTCTCCCTACTTTTCATAACACAGTACATTTTTAAAAAGTTGGCATTATTTAAATTACATTTCCAGATCGGTTGATATTTGGTCTCTTATTGGATTTGCTGTTTGTCACAAAGGGTGCAATCCTGCCAAATTCCTTCGGATTTGCCAAAGTCAAGTCTCGTGGTTTCATATTATGTAGATTGAAATTTGTCCTGGCAAAGTTTAGTTCAATAACCCACAGGAATACCATATGTCTTTGTTGAAATGCACGAACTTGTCCTGCACTGTACGACTTAACAATAATTGTGTAACTAATTTTCACCTTAATATTAATTTTATATGAGAAATATTTGTTTTACATTATCCTGGCAACCTTATCAAAATAATTGGAGAAGTAAATGTTCCAACAAAGGATGAACTATTCCATACTGGCAGCCTGCAAGGTGTAAAAGTACCTCAGATTACAACACTTAACATTTTTAGTTGCATAATTTTTTTAATGGAGGGAAAATTAGAGTTTAGCAACATTTTTGGAAATATCTTGAAAACTACATATTTTAAAAATAGATTTTTTTCTTCGTAAAACCGTTTTAAGTGGTTCCAAGGGAATCATGTTCAGGTTTTATGATTTTTGATTTTCAGCTTTTACAGTTGCACAACAAGTTTGAAATTAATTTGTGAATTATTGTCCTTTTGCATATAGCCTAAAAGAAATTAATTTTAATGTTTTGTTTTAATAGAACCAACCAATAATGGAGAACAGAAAGTACGTCGACGTAGGTCAAGAGGAACAAGTATTAGCGAAGAACAGCCGGTCAAGAAGGAAAAAGAAAAAGATAATGTAGATCAAAATAAAAATTCTTGCCAGCATTTAGAATTTAGGTTAAAACCTTCTGACAGCATACAGACAGATTTCAGGTAAGTTTATATTAATAGTAGTTAGTATATGACAAGATATAATAGTAATGAAATAGAAAATTATTAATCTACCAATATATAAAGGAATCAAACGTTTAAAACCGTCAACTAATCCAAAATTAAGATGTAATCTTACCTTGTCTCTATCACACTTAATAGATAGTAACCATACTTACACGGATTACAGCTCTAACATGGAAATAATGCATATATGCAAAAAAGGACGACATATGAATGCGTTAGAAGAATTTGAGATATATAAAGCCACGAAATGTAATACTACGCACCTACTAAACGACCAGCTATCATTCCATTCTAATATTTTAAATGACAAGTTAATTGAGAGACCGGTTCAGGCTAATCCAACAGAGATAAGAACGCAATTAGAGGTCAGTATCGACCGAACGGTTTGACGTGCACGTCGTCGACACATTAAGACGTAATCTAAACCATATGTACATTGATCGTTCAACGATCTCCATACGGAGTGAGACTTATATAATGTAGTATTGTGTTTTGTGTTAGTGTTGTGTTTTTTAATGTTTTTAATTCTCCTGATGATGGTCGAATGACCGATATTGCGATAGAGACAAGGTAAGATTACATCTTAATTTTGGATTAGTTGACGGTTTTAAACGTTTGATTGAATCAGTAATCCGTGAGCTGAAATGGAATCAAAATATAAAGGAAGAAGTTTGTGTGTTTCTCACCTTAAAATTAGAGAACAATTTTTATGAGTGCTTTACAAATGAGTTCCTGGGAACCTGAGGTCACAATAATAGGTCACTATTTTTGAAATAATATGCCAGACGTATGGAATACTCTACAAACTTGACACTTTACAGTTATGTTACATAGATGTGTAAAAAATACCCTTTTCATTTTTTGTATGGCCAATTAAAACACAATGGTGGAATAACAAAAAGAACATTAATCTTGTGGTTAGAACCACTTCCAACAATGCAATACAATTAAAATGTTCATCGCAATCTGTTGAATCGCGATCAGCTGTTGTTTTGTAAACACCCAACAATTAAAAAACTTGGACTTGTGTTCAATCAGTTTATCTATGATGTATAACCTCAAAACATTGAATGTTTCAATTGAACAAATAGTGAAAGTTGTTGTTGGGCAATTGAATATGAAAGAACCTACTCAAGAGGTATTTGAAAAGATCTTGAAATCAATGGGTATAACTGTTTGGGCTGCTGTCACCAAGTATGGAATTTTATCATATGAAATATCCTATCAGACGATGACTGAAAACAGATACGAATCGATACTAACTTATCACATAGTCCCTCATCATGTTGCTAATGTGGTCAAAGCGATTTTAGATCGAGATCTTCCCAATAATTAATTATATAGTTAGCTAATTAACTATCCCAGTTCTATTGATTCTTTGGGACTGTTGGTATACAAAATCTGATTTTATGGAACTTTTTCAATGTCTTATTTGTGTTCTTCCCATTTTTGGATAAGGTGTGTAAAAATAGTTTCTTATTGAATTTATATTATTTGATATTAATAAAGATTTTTATATAATGATAAGATCCTATTTAATGCTGCATTTTGATCCAGTGTGAGCTTTATTCGGCCAGAAAGTTGTTTTATAGCTCTGATCTTTGTTGTTAATTTAGGCTTGAAGTGACCACAAGTTACACCTCCTTATGCAAGATAAGGTTATACAGTAAGACCTCGATAATCCGGCACGCTCGGGGATCCGGTGATGCCGGATTATCGAATATGCCGGATTATAGAGGTCTTCCTTTAAAATGGTTTGGACAGGGAATAAACTATAAATAAACACACATGTACTGTATATGAACACGTAAATTACACCGTTGAAACTACGTAACATTAACTGCGTAGAGTGATTGCCGCTAACTAATACATTTTAAAAGCTTTAAACAAAATCATTTTGTACATAAAATATTTATAATATAAGCTCTCTGAGCGCTTTACTTTAACAAATATAAAAAAAAAGGTTCCGTATACTATTGTGCGAGTGACACGCTGATGTTATAATTGCGATCATAGCCCCAGGCTTCAAGATGATGAAATATTTTTCCTATAATAACCTGATTAGTTTTTTATAAGACATATCTAGCCTTTAAAATAATTTTGAGCATATATGAAGCGGAGTAATTATGTGTCTTATGTTGTTTCAATGTCTTTTTTGCCGAAACATGAATATAAACAGGAACAGCGTTCGGAAAAGGGGAGTATGGGCGTAGTAGTGAACAGCGGAGCAGACAAGTTGTGGCGTAGTGATGCGCGATTGTTTGATGCTCGAGATGTTTGACCAATTGAGAGAATCGACTAAAACATCACGCATTTCGTGTATCACTAGTTGGGTGTATTACTAAGAGAAGTAGACATAAGTCATAAGTGATTTTAAGTTTTACAGAATAAAGACTTTGTATATAGAAACTCGATTTTTTAAATTTTTACCTTAAAAGTCACTGAAAAGTAACTGATTTTTATTTCTGGGAACTAGTAGATACCCTAAAAACGGTTTTAAATCGAACAACTATTTACAAGAAATTCAATGTATCTTTTTTCAAAGACTTCAATTTGTTCAAATAATCTTCATTAAGTGGAATACATTCAACAAAATACCGTCAGCAACGGAAGTGTTAAACGGTCCCTTTAACATTTTTAAAGGACGACGAGAGCACATTGTTTTGAATCGGTTCGATTTTTAGGAGAAATTTTGATTGAAATCTTTGTTTTGGACAAGTTTATTGAGCAGTAGATTTTTACACACTGTTTTTAACGGATGCGGAGCCAACAGACAGTGTGGACCGGGCTTAAATCACTCAATAATTACAAAAACTGCTAGTTTTAATGAGTGCAAATTTTCAAGATGATTGATGCTGAACTATCGAGTCTGCCGGATTATCGAGGTCTTACTGTACAAATATATTTTAAGGAACTTAATGATATTATATATGATAAACAACTCTTTATTTGCAGTAAAGATGAGCCATTGCAGAGGGTCGTACGTATCAGCCGTTCAGGTGAACTCATGGCAACCGCAGGAACAGATGGACATGTTCGTCTGTGGCAGTTTCCTTCTCTCAAAAAGAAATTCGATATACCTGCTCATTCTAAGGAAGTGGATGATCTAGATTTTAGTCCTGACAACAAAACGGTACTTTGGAATTTATAATTGTCAATAATTTTAAGTTAAGTAAATTTATTTGCTGATTTTAAGATTATGACCCATTTAAATTTTCCTGGTACTTTGCCCCACCGTAAGTAAACATCACAAGATGTAATTTCTCGCCATAAAAAAATTAATTAATATTTAACTACAAAAAATAATCAGTCACATATAAATTTAAAACGTGGTATTGTATTGTTTAACTGCTTAACTAGTATGGCTGACTGCTTAACAGTAGTTAAACTGAGCAGATAGGAATCTTGCTCACCCTATAGAAAAGTTAAAAAAGTTGGTAGTCAGAAGGTAAATTGATTAAAATTTTTGTTTGTTCATATTAGTTAGGAAAGGTTATTACTCTTACTGTATTGATTTTGTACTAAAAGGTGTACTTAGGCTAGACTTTTAATTAGAGTGTGACATCAGTCATAATAATACAGTCATTATTACATAATTATTAATAATAATCTAGGTTACCTAGATAAACTACATTATTATTGTAAATTCAGTTTTTGTGGCTTAAATGTCCAAAATTAATACATAGTTATTAGCAATACAAATTTAATTATACATTATAAAATTGGAACATTACAAATAATATGAAGGGCTGAGAATCCAAGGGATATAAGTGTAGTGATGTTAGTTTTGAGAAAACTCAGTTAAAAGTTAAACTCAAATCAAAGTTAAGTATAATCAAATCCAGGTAAAACCATGATCATTAAAACTAGTATATTTTTAATTGCTAGGTTCTAGACTAACATAATAACAAAGATTAATATGATTTTCATCCTCTTATTCTTTGTTATCCAATATTTGATAAAAGTTGTCACTTGTACCCCTTTTCTGCTAACAGGTATTAGAAGTTATATAATAAAACATAGGTTACAAGTAAATTTCAAATGTATTTTTACATTATGTATCCCTTGGCTTCTAAGCTAAACAGCTCTTCTACGAAGTAGTTTTTTCTTCGCCACTAGATCTGAGCACATGATAGACTTACAGATATATTCCTTAGCCGCAAACATTTTAAAGTTTTGTAGGGCCAGTTTCTGTACTTAACTCCATTATTTTTAAAAATGTCACTTGGCTTCTCAGCCTTTCATATATTTTTGTTTTAAAAATTAGAATAATAATGAACTTGTTTTGTAATATTATATTATTTCCCCAGATCGTTTCTGTATCTAAGGACGGACAAGCAGTGATATGGTGTACTAAAACTGGTAAACAGGACAAAAAAATAACATGGCCAACACCTAACGGCACTAAATACTTGTATAAGAGGTGTAGGTAAGTGTATTTCATCTAACATGAATGTAATAATTTAGTTTTTTTTAACTCATTTGGTTTGGTATATTTAATTGTTAGACTCCTTGAGGTTATGATAAATATGTTTGTTAATATTAGCTGGGAGGTGGCAGGCTCTGCAACATTACGGTTGCAAAAATAAATATTTTCCCTTTATTTAAATATATTTTTACGTTTAAAATGCTTTATTTGAATTAAAATTCAATATTGCCTTTTAATCCCTCGAAAGGTAGATTCTCAGACTTGAATGATGAATGATTGGGTAACCAATACAATGACAAGTCAACCGATCACTTGTTGGACCCTTCACAGGTTTTAATATTGTGATAAGCAGAAAAATAATGATTTACAATACGCAATTCAAATCCATACTCTAAAACATTGATCAATTACTAAACAAAGAATATAGGTTTATATTCAAATAATAAATACCAACTCCAGGAGCGTATAAAACAAAATAAATTTTGAAATTATTATATACGAAGTTTTTCCTCACTGTTCACTCCCTAATTTGCCCCATAAGAACACACAAATCAACTGTTAAGCCACTAAAAACACAAATGCTACCAATTCGATCTCGAAGCAATGTCAATTTGCAACACACTTTTAAGTCAAAATTATATTTCGCACAACAGAGTTTTCAAAACGAAATCATTCCAATTTAATCACTTAAATTCAATAACATAACTTGTGGTATGTTTTTGGAAGAAATTATGTAATTTTAGAATTTGTTAACAAAAAACTGACCAACTCCCAGCCGCACACAGCCAGGCCAGACAAGAAAATGATGGTGATTTCAAACAATCTGATGCTCTTTATTTGTAAAACACCCAGAAGCTTGACTTGGCATTTTGCATGTTAAGTCTGTTTTCACTCTCGTGGACAATTCTGATTGGTCAATCAAATAAAACGCAAGATTCTAGTAATTTGATAGCCGTTTGATTCTTAAGCATAGTGGTTTTATATTCACTGCCCTCGTGATGTACTTGTTTATTATTATTTTTAAGTCTTTTAGTATTGTGTGAGCCACTTTTAATTTATATGTGTATTCTTTTATTTGTACCCAAATTACTTAATTATAAATTTATTTCAATTAAAGCCTTTGATTATTGATCCTGCTCCTTAATGTTAACATCTTTATTTATCACCAGGGGAGACCCATGCGTGCTCCGCACACCAACCCCGATGAACCCTTCTATACACATGTGTTATGTTTTCATTACAATAAAGGTTGGGATTAATAATAATCTCAAAGCTAAGAAGGTAAATAATGTTAAATGTAAAAATCAAATTATTTTGTATATTTTATACCATCAGTTATAATAAAGGTTAAAAAAGCCAGCAATGCCTAGGTCTACACTAAAACAAAACTCTACCAAAACGTTATTAATAGAAATAATTGTTAGTTTTGAAATCAGCTGTTAATGGAAATATTTGAGCAAACAGCTGATTGCTGTACCAACACCAAACAAAATATG
>JAGFPH010000839.1:273066-299612 GCA_018207615.1 Philaenus spumarius
TTAAGTTGAAAATCAAATTTACCAAAATTTAACCCTTTGCCGTTTGATGGGTGTTTTAGTAATTGTCCTGAAATTGGGGCCCACCGCCATTTCTCTGTCAGCTGTATAAGTTTACCAATCCAAATGTCCTCTCAGGTCTGATGGGCCACACTGGGGCCCACGTCTGAACTGCTGTTAGCTCTACCTCCATGTTTCATACATTGCCCCACCAACTTTACTTTACATCTGTTTTTGTTCTTTTCCTAACAGTGTGATAAGGAACTTTGGTTTTAAAAAATTAAAATCCAGACGGATATGTGGAATGTAATAGTTATTTAGAAAGTAATGAATTTAAGAAAAACATAATGTACATATTCCAATACGCCTCTTACTTCATCTCATTTACGAAAGTAATGATTATTAAGACTCATTTTAAATACTAAAAAAAAAAAAATATTAAATGCATACCAAATAACTAAAGGACAAATAATTTGGCTAACAAACAACACCACTACGATCGGCCTGGACTGTGATGTGATGGGTTAGTTGTTTACATTATTTATGCGCGAAAACGAAGGTCACGCCGTAATACCAACCTATAAATCGGAAACTTCCTTTATGCTGATCTTACCTACACAGTTTCAGCATTATACAGACAGAATTTTATTAAAATTAAAATAAAACAATCCGGTTGGGCCTCTATGGTGCTCATCAGGCCTATAGGGGAAAACGCAAGTGGGCCCCAGTGTGGCCCATCAGATCTGAGAGGACATTTTTATTAGTAAACTTATACAGCTGGCGTAGAAATGTCGGAGGGCCACGATGTAGCCCATCAGACCGCAAAGGGTTAAAACATAAGAAAAGTAAAAAGTTGTATATTTACTTTTTCTTTTGAAGTAATTTTTTTTATACTTGCAAGTATCCTGAGCCATTATCCAAATGTCCAGTGTTCTTGTTGAATCACCTCACCTCACTCTAACTGCCATATCTTTCTTTGAAAACTTGAGATTTTTCAATGTGTCTTATCATCCGTTTGCTCGATATACATTTTTCTCCCACCATGCAAAGTGCATCTTTTTACACATCCTTTTAGTGTTCATCAGCTTTTGCACATCCGGACATCGCCTCCTTGCCTGTCTTTATTTTTCTCAACTAAATACTTGTTTGTCTGCCTTTATATAATAACTAGCTGAATACCCGTGCTGCACTACTGGGAATTTGTTTTTTGCATCACTATTTATTCATAAAAAATTTTAATATTTTTCTGTCATTTTCTTTCATTTATTATTTTCAATTAGTTTGGCATTTGTTGTTCAATGGCTATCCGTCAATCGTCTTTGTCACGTTATGTGGGCTGAATAAATTATATCAATAAATAAATAACAAATTCAGAGTGTAGAGCGTCTTTTTTTTCAACCGCTAAATCTACAGACTGGTAAGTCACAGTCTTAGCTGGATGTTTGCAGATAACCCAGATACGTCTTTAATATGCGAATACATAGATAGGGACAGTTTTGATCAACTTACAGCTAAAATATTTTCTTAAAATTAATAAGTGCCAAAACTTAGTTCTCTAGCTTTAAGTAAAGAATACCAATTAATATTTATTGTTTTTAGGGATTGTTATTACATTTTCAACCCTTAGCAGCTCGTAACAAAATGTAAAACGGTTATTTTTTATATGTATCTTGTAAGAAACTAATGTATGAAATTTCAGCTCTCTAGCTTTAAGGAAAGTATAACAATAAATGTTTATTGTTTTTAGGGGTTGTTTTCCCATTTTCTCCCCTATCAGCAAGTAACAAAACGTAAAACTCATTTATTTTTCTTATGCGTTTTGTAAGAAATAAATGTATAACATTTCAGCTTTAACGAAAGTAAACAAATAACATTTGCTGTTTTAGGGGTTGTTTCAACCCTTAAAGGCCAAATATTTTAAAATCCTTCCTTAGTTCCACTCTAGCCCCTTTGAACAATATGTGTACCAAATTTCATATTCCTTGGCGGTAGGGTGTTTGAGATATAATAACAAACAATATTTATGGTTTTAGGGGTTGTTTCAACCCTTACAGGCCAAATATTTTAAAATACTGTCTTAGTGGGCCTCTAGCCTCTATGGCAAATACTTGTACCAAATTTCCCGTTCCTAGGAGGTAGGATTTTTAAGATATATAACAAACAATATTTATGGTATAAGGGGTTGTTTCAACCCTTAAAGGCAAAATATTTTTAAAATCCTTTCTTAGTTCCCCTCTAGCCCCTTTGAACAATATGTGTACCAAATGTCACGTTCCTAGGAACTAGGGTCCGTTTTTGGGAATGACAACTCAAAACTACCCCTAAATCTCCAAAACTACCTCTAAAAATTTGAATATCAGAATGAAATTCCTTTAGTTTTTCTATTTACATCACAAAGTATACACATCCCAAATTTCATCTCTCTAGTTTCATGGGAAGAGGGAGAATTAGTGATAATGAGTGAGTGAGGGCTTTGCCTTTTATTTTTATAGATAATAATACCAATTTTAAAATAGATATATTGTTTTTTACTTTATTTTGTGTGCCTTTAATTTATTTTATATTAAAAAATAAATAAATAAATATTATCTTATTATTTTTTACTAGGAGAAACCCCTGCGTGCTGCGTACGCCAACCCCGTTGGCACCTTCTATACTCATTATCATGTTATGTTTTCTTTATAATAAAGGTGTAGGATTAATAATAACCCCAAAGCTAAGATGGTAAATAATGGTAAATGTTCAAATCAAATTATTTTGTATATTTTATAAAAGCAGTTATAATAAAGGTTAAAAGAACCAGCTAGGCTCAGGTCTACTCTTTAAAACCTAACCTAAAAGTTAGAAATACAAAAATAATTGCTTCAAAGTTTGAAATCAGCTGTTAATGGAAATATTGTAGCAAATAGCTGTTTTATCTGTTATTTTATTAAATTGGTTGCTATGGTAATAAATGTAAATACATGTGTTGGTTCATCAGTCTAAGCCTAACCTAAGATTTTTCCAACTAAATTTACAAATATTGAAATAAATAATGTTTTTTTTCAAAATGAATTATAGCCTATGTTACTCAAGGATAGTGTAGCTTTTTATTAGTAAAACTATTTTTTCAATCGGTTCAGTGGTGCCAGAGATTGAACATACAAACAAACAAATTTTATCTCTTTATAATATTAGTATAGATTTGTCTGCTTTTAATTTACTTACAATTTTCATTGTTATCATATTCCTCTCAATTTTATACCAGAACCTTTTGCTTATTAGTTATCTTTTAATTTAGACTATTTTATTGACAGTTTTGTATACACCTCAATAAATATAAATATATATTTGTAAATATATATATATATATATATACGCATTCAAAGAGTTGCACATATTATTTAAATCAATAAAATACTAGTTGTACACCTCTGAACTAAAGGTAAAATGTTTGATTGTTTCATTCATATCTTACTGACTGTTTCTTATCAGATAGTAGGTGTCAGGATGTTTGTGGATCGTTTATTATTGACTAACTATAGAGATTTTTTTTTTTTATTACAGGAACCTTACCACCATGGCTCATGATTCTCTTCATCGTTGTCATATTGTTTTTGACTTTTACATTTTGTGCCTACATTGGATTATGACAAGAGGCTAATGTTAAAGGTTAATTTTAAATAAGTGGACATGGGAAAATAGTTTAATGTCTGTTACGGTTTCGAATTAGGACTGAACAGTTCCTGATAAAATGACATTGTATATTTAATATTTGAAATCTTTGACATTCCATTATTGAATGAGGTATAATTAGAAAAATGAATTGAACAATATTTTTCAAGAATGTGACTCAAAATTAATGAAATGTTTAAAATTTTTGTGGTGTTTATGAGCGCTTATATTTCCTTCCATTATGTAACGTTTTGTGGTTTATAGGCAAGTTATAAACATTGTATGTAAATCCGTGTTTAGTGCACGTTATTAAATTATACCATACAATTTGGGAAGAACAATTTGTAAAATGTTAGGAGTGAACATACGCAAGAACATCATTACAATAAAAATAGCAAGAAGAAATAGACAAAAACGTGTTTTGTGATTCAGAGGACTTCTCATTCATCAACAACCCAACAATATTTTTATTTACTTGAGCGTCTAACACAGCATTTTTTCGATTGGATGTTCTGTAGTAATAGTCAGGTATTTCACTTAGTTTAGTAATTTTGTATTCTTTAAATTACTATTTAAGTGGCGTTACACTTGTGCAGCTGAACTTGAAACATGTTGTCAAGCCATTAGTACAGTTTTTTTTTTTTTTTTTTTTTTTTTTTTTTATATATTTAGAACAAGTATTTGTATATCAAACCGTTTAAACTAGTTAAAATGACTGTAAATTAATTAGTGGTGAAATTAATTACCCTAAATTGTTTTCATCAAGTTTTTAAAACAAGTCTATAAATGTCAGTCAGATTGCTAGTAGTAGGCTACTACCAAAAAAATAAGTGCTGTTGATTGATAACATTGATTTTCATAACTATTTTACAGGTACGTGCACCTTATACGTTGATGGTTATGCCAAATTTACAGCGTAGGTCAAAAACAAATATTGTAATAACCATTCCAGATACGACCTTCTAAACTCAAAATGAATGTGAGCCGGTTTATGTTTTCAGTAGGGTTAGTAGCAGGCTTCTGCCCTATCTCCACCAACACCCTCCTCCACTGGCAGTCCGTCCTTGCACTGCGAACCGTCTCATGTCTGGCTACCTGTATGATGTGAACTGTAAGAGTTGTCGAACTATTAAAATAATTATCAGTTAATAATTACCTGATGTAGATTCACCATGCAATTCACTTATTGTGTTATGGAAAGAACTTATTCAAAGCAGTTTTCAATAATATAATATATTGATTTGCATATCAAGTTTTGTACTTGCCTTCGGAAAAGAATTTTTTACACACAAGTTACGTAGCCCTACATTATTTTTCTAGTCCTATACGTATAGGATTTTCCAAAAGCATTGAAACCCTGTTGTTTAATTTGTACTTTTTCGGGGTGGAAGGTGGGAGATTTGAAGAGAGGCCTATGCAGGATCTAATAATAATTCAAATGTATGAATAAATATAGTAAACATTTGAAACCTTCAAAAATTTGTTATGTTTATTTTAATAATTACGTCCTCGTAATTGACCAATGAACCTTTAGAAAGTAGATTTAAACATTAAATAGACTACTGCTGCCCTTCGAAGAAAAATTTAAATAATAGGCCTATTCAGCTGATTGAAGTACTATGTAATCATATTGTTTTACAATACTATTATGTAAATAGAGCCATTACACTTCTTTAACCCTGGAACTGGCAGAAGGCCATGCATGGCCTTCTCTCAGGCGCAGAACGCAACAACTTCACACATTTGAAAAAATTTGCATATATTTGCATAATCGCTAATTTAACCCACTTAAAATTATCCAATCGTAATAAAACTGGCACCATTGGAAAGGAAATGAATTAAACTTTAATTTTTGTATTTACAACTTTTTCGTAAAACGTATATTTACATACGTAATCATCGTTTTAAAATATGCACATCGGCCTACTGCTCTTTTCGTGCGCGAATCTACATACAATTGTACTCTTATTTCCCACTTCTAAGGCGTTAAAGACAGCCTACACTAATATTTATTTGGCAATTATAACGACACCATTGGATTCATCATGATTTTATCTTTCTGTTGGTGTCTTCCAATCAGATGTAACTGTAAAATAATAATTTTATTGAAGAGGTACTGTAAACCCTTGCGATTGGACAGTTTCTCAACCAATAAACAGGCCATTTGTCAACGATTATTTTGAAGGCAACGCCCTATGTTTTGACAGATTGCTTTACACCATTTTGTAGATAACAGTTTGATCTTTCCAACGGTGGGAATAAAACTAGAAATAACCAGTTTTTTATTTGTCTAGACAGCTGTGCAAAGTTTATATTTAGAGCGTTCTCGTGTGAGCGTCCGCTCTGTCTTGTTCCCACGTTATACAATGCACGCTTATCGCCCGACCTTTAGCGACGGCAAAATGACATTAGATCGATGTCATTTTGTTATTCAAATAAAAATAACTCAAACACTTTTGTGAACTAAGGAAAGACAATTATACCGTTCTTTTCTTTGATTTATCCTCTACACTTTGTTATAATAATATTTCATTTTTGGTCAAAGCATATATTAGTAAATGACGTTACAATCTAGGCCTAGGTTTGTTACCAGTAGTGTACTTGAAACATAAAAACTGTTTTTTTCAAAATAAAAAATTTGAAATTGATAAATGTTTTTATACAGTTATATTTAGAACTAAATTACAAAACTTTTTTACGCTTACGAAAAAAATACAAAAAATGTTTACTAATTGTTATGTAGGCCTAAAGTTGAACTTTTTCCTTTCGTTACTGAACATTTTTTGTTTCTTGAGCTAATAACTTTTACAATTTCAAAATAAACTAATTTTTAGTGGCATATTTGAATTCTTTGAAGGTTCTTCTACAAAAAAGCTATTAAACACTTTTGGATTGGGGTTCATTTACTATTTTTGGCGAATTTTTAAAAATATGCTTGCAAAACGCTAAAAACGGGCTGGCCAATTTTAGCTTTAACCGTGCCTGTTCTAGGGTTAATAGTAGGCCTATTAAGCATGTGAGATTAATGAAACCACAAATTGTCATTTAATTTATTGCCGGATGCATGTGGGGTACCAATACTGTTTGTTCATTGTTTGTATTGTTCTATTTTAACGTTTTGAATACCTATTTTAAATTATTCTTACACCTGAAGATATTTAATATCAAACCACCAACACAAAACCATACTCACAGCATATGGGCTATATGAACCATGTTGAAGGATTAATTCTCTTACACACTACTAGAACAGTTTATTTATATAATGTTTGTTGAATTTATTACATTTTAAATTACATGTAATATAGTAAACCACCAATTTATGCATAATTTATTTGCAATTTTTAGAAAATTTAGTCCAAAGAATTAAATAGTTTAAGCAAAAGGTAGCTTATACAGAGTAATTGAAAAGAATATCCGAAAAGAAAGAATCACAGGTTTAAGTTGGGAACGTTTTAAAGCTATTTTTGTCTTAAAATGAAGAAGAAAGTTAGGGATATGTTTTGCATACCTTACTACATTTCAATATGTGTCCTCATTAGTGGCGGCAGACATCAAATCTAGGTTCAATTTCTTACCCCGTTCTCTGGGACGTGTCTGGAATCACAGTTGTGATGATAGCAATGATCCTTTATCTGAGAAATCATTTAAAGATCTGGGTTTCTAGAAAATATATTAAACATTTTCGGCTGATGTTTTTTGCCAGCCTGATGATTAATTTACACTTCATGTATCTCAAATTGATTTTACTGCCGGTGAACGGTGGACCGCACCATGTAAGTAAGTGTAAAATTCATCACATCAAACCGGCTAGATAGAAGACAGGCTATTTTTATCGCAGAGGCCGTCTACCCACCAAGGCCTCACGCCCAGGTTGCAAAGTAATTCTCAACTAAGGCCAAAATCGCCTCAATTTTCACCAAAATTAAAACAGTAATTTTTCCAAATGTCCATTCTTTTTTCTGTGATCTCGAATTCGCCTAAAGGAAAGTACACAAACCAGAATTGTCTCTTCTAGCACAACTTTTATGAAAAAACTACCAGTGGTGTTGGAAAACATGTTATAAAGATTTAATAAGAATAAGTAATGTGATAGTAGATGGCATAATTTGTCCATTTCGAGTTACTTTAAATTAATGAATTGCTCTGCCTTATTGCAATGTTGTTAAGTCAACTTATAAATTTGTTATCTAGTTTTATTTTCATTAAAAACTATTGGTGCTCATTTTATTCTACCAGGTCTGTATAAAAATATTATATTCTGGGTAATTAAGCATAAAACAACTTAAATATATTGAAAGCATTGAATAAAATACTATTTTATAAGTATTTTAACTGTATGTATGTTTTTCAAAGATTTAATAAAATTCACAACTTTCATGACAGTTCTTGGTGTATTGTTTACTAAACTCTATTTAATTATTTGTAATCACTACTCTTCACACAAAAATAAGTGTCTATAAGTTAATACTCAAGTTAAGTGTCTCATTGCCAAAAAAAATGAGAAAAACACAACTTAGCTAAATGGTATAGTTTGACCAAAATTTAGTAATCAAGGCCTACATAATATCGGCCTAAACATTTACTCCAAAATGAAAATATGAGACATATTAGCTCAATAGCTCCAAGTGTATGTAGAAATTGCCCTTAAGAATTAGTTATGTAATTCAGTTTATTTTTATGATGTTTTATTTAATGTACAATTAATAGTAAACGTTGCAACTTTTGTTTTTTATGGATTAGATCTGCTAGTATATTTTTTGCCAGTAGTATAGACAAATATTTAATAATAAATTCATCCTACTTAAATTTGTGATAAATATCTTCCATTTTGTGTAACAGGACAAACTCGTTTATAAAGTAATGTGTTGAAATAATTTCTAATATGCATAAGCCAGTTTGTTTTGTATTTTCTGTTGTTTCTGTATTTGAATCGAGTTGGATATTTTTAGTTTTAGAAAATTATGAGTTTTTAAATGTATTGGAATTATATGTATTGAAATACAGGGTAACAAATAATTAATTGTGCAGTATATTAAAAGTAAAATTATGAGAGACACTAAAAATGGATTCTACTGTTCGTAATTTTGTTCTTAGGATAAAGGTAATCAAAAACAAATATATGTATTTATTCAAGTCAAGTGATCTAGAACATTATTATAATTTGTAGTTTATTGAAATGCAATCCATTGAGTTTTTAATCGTCCACCATTTCTTTTTTTTTCAATTTAGAAAGATCTGTTTTTTAATTTTTTTGTGAATTTAACGTTTTGTGTTGTCTAGTAAGGTCATGTATGACATTTTTTAAGATTTAAATGAAAGATGTGTCGTTCGAAAAAGAAAGAACCAAATGTTAAAACAATTTAGCAAGAATTACAAACGTACTGTGTGGTCTTAAAATTCAAGAGTTTAAAGTTAACCTTTCCCCCCCCCCCCCCAAACAGTACTTAAATAGTCATTTATTTTGTTTGTTGCCATTCCGACTCCTGTTGTAAATTAATACAATATTTCAACTTACCGTTGTCAGTCGTCACTTGTTGTGTTGTAAAATGACGGCCGTTTCGGCTGTTCAACCATTATCAAGTTATTGGAGAATCTCCTCCATTGTCGTGTAACAAAAACACGTTCACGAACATTTAAATAAATTACTCACAAAAAAAAAAAACGTTTAGTAAAAACTATGTTCGGTGAGCCTACTGCCTAGCACTGAATTATTGTTTATTGCAAAGTATGGGAACTGGCTTATCATTAGGATAGGAAGGTATATTGTGTTTCTGTTATAGTGTCATATAATGCATTTCATGCAAAAAGTAATTTCACAAAACAACTGAAAAAAATAAATGTTGGCCGCTTTAATAGTTAAGGAAGTTGAATGTTAACTCATAATTTCTCCAGTATAAGTTTTGTATATGTCCTATAGAAGGAATTTGTTTGATCACTTTTTACTATTTACTATTTGGTGTGGTGTTATAGTTTATGAAGTACATTCCCAAACAACATACTCTCTCCTTCAACTATCCCTCAGTCTTCCTCTTTATCTTCTTCCGTTCGGGGGCTACCTTTCCTTTTTAAACTAATTTAATCCAGGATTCTTTTGACAAGTTCAATTTCCTTCATAGGCTGTGGTATTTTATACACAATTCATCAAAACCTTAAAGCTATTCTATTATGCAGCTATAATAGAAAATTATTGTATTAAAAAGGTTTGACTTTTAGATAGTTTAGAACTTTGCATGTTCAGTATGCACCAAAGTAAACAGTACTGGAATTAAACTTCTTTATCTCTTACATTTTAAAGATTAACCCGTTGGTATTCTATACGGAATCCACCAAGGGTTTTTATACATTCTTCTAAAAGATGTGTTCATTTTCAAAGGTGTCCAGTGAAGGCTTCTTTTCGGAGACTGCATGACTTGCTGAAGAAGTCTACCATTATTTTCATTCTTACTAACCTTTTTTGAATGGCCTACACACCATGGGCGTCCATACCTATGGACAGAGGGGGCCGCGGCCCCCCCTAGCTCCCGGGAAAGGAAAATATGTATATTATTAATTATAGTCAGGTATTTTTCTTTAAAGAGATTAGCACTAAAATATGTTTTAAATGTTATGTGCCGTTTGATTTTACATATACTTTTTATTTTTTACAAGAGTTCAAGCATGAGCTGCTGGTCACTACTTGGTGCGGCCTCTAGGAGTGTTATAGGTCTTTGTGTGACTGACGGTCTAAAGGTACAGACTCGATGCTGTGTGGGTTAATATTTCACCTGAAGAGCCAAATTGGCTTCCCAAATTTTAAAAGTTTTCTTGGGGTGGTCAAAAATATCCCTGGACTCCTTTTGCCGATGGAGGGGAGGGTACTCCTTAACACGTTCAGTGCTACGCAAATTTCGTAGTTTCTATGCTAGGAGCTGACCTTTTATTTTTTTTATATTCATAGTCTAAATGGGTAGAAATTACTTTATTTTTTAACCTTTCTACGTAATAATCACTAATATTTTAAAGCGGACGCACATAAGGCTAAAATTGGCGTGTGAAGCTTGCAATGCTCTGTGTATTGAAAATTCTCCCAGTACAGGGGTTGGCGTACGAAGCACGCAATACGGGGGTTGGCACGCAATGCATTGTGCGTCGGCCGCTTCTCATAGTGTTCAGTGTCAAGCTCACATGTGCGTCCTTAGCAGTGAACATGTTAAGCCCCATATCCCGGTCTAGCCCCCCCTCCCAGAAAATATCATATAGGCGCCCTGAGTCAAAACACTCGTACAACTGAACTTGCTACCCAACACTTATCATTACTGTATTACTTGGCAGCTTTGTGAAAATGTACTTGAAACTCTTCAGTAGTTTGCGCCGGAACAACCTGTTATGTATAAGTAAAACTGTTTCTCTACTCTAAAAACTTTCTCTGGAGTGGTAAGATCCATCACACCATTACTTAACCTCAAACAAGGAAAAAATAATGAGCAACGTGGCCTGGCAACATCGGCTGTACTAAAAACAACCATAGCTACTTTAATTTCAGTACTGTTTATTTTGGCTCCTACCGTACAATACAACGATGTAGATCATTATACATTGCTGCTGTCCGGGCAGCTATCTACTAATTTTCCCGTTGTAAAATAAAAGCAGTTATTCTAATAAAACAGTAGACTACATGCTCTCGCTTATGTTTTTGTAGATCTTTTCATTTCTAAGATTTCTTCAGCCTGCTTTTGATTTATCTTTAGCCAGAATAAAGCTAAAATCCAATGGCGAGTTTTTCCCACAAGTTTTTATTTTTTCAATCGTTACTGATATTTTGAAAAAGCATTGTTCAACATAGCCCATGCTAACCGGAGGGAAATAACCAGAAAAAGTTTTATCAAATTAGGTTAAGAAATGTTTGTACTTCTCTGTAATATTGTATTAGCTTTCATATATATTTATGAATCCTAATATCACTTTATATTTGATTTAAAAGAACAGTATGAACAATTTTGTTTTCTATGGTGATGATTATATTCCGTTTGCTACACTTGAATAGTTTTTAGGCGATTCTTCAATAGTGTTGGTTATACAAAACTGTATTCCACCAGATTTGTTCATTATGTATTCAATTTAATAGTGCAGTTAATTCATTTTAGTATTCACTATTCTTATATAAGTCTCTTTATCATACACAAAGACAAAATAATGACTTACCGTAAGAACTTCCAAATAATATTAATATTTTTGTTATCATGTTAAAGGCTTATATTATTGTTCTTCAATTGAATCTGGGGCTAGTAGTTGTTAAATTTTCATTTTATAAAGTAAAACCACAAAAAACTAAACTAATACTGAGTAGTACTACGGCAACTGTGAGGGGATGACTATGTCTTATAAATGTAGCGTACAGTAGTTCAGGACTAATTAACATAACTTTTTCATTACCTTGTTTTAGTTATAGTTTATGGTTTGTTGTTTTACTTTATTTAGTGGAAATTACATGACTATAAACATAACTGTACGGACAAATTTTTTTTGGAGGTCTGTGTTTTATACAAATTGTTTTAAAAATTGCAGACATATAAAAATAACAACTCTTTAAATATTGTAGATAGGCCTATAGTTCTGAAATTTTAAAAATATGTTTTAATAAAATCAGTAGTGTACTATTAATTAATTATTGTTCAACAGGAAAATTTTTATCATTAATAGTTTTACTCTGTAAAAAAAATTAAGCTGAAAGTTTTGGAAGTCGGGATAAGATTGTTTTTATTAAACCGTATTACTGAGTTAATTGAATATAGTTAGAACCTTGATGTTCAGAGCTAATGTGGACTTAGGCTTCAATAAAATTGTATTGCTGTAATTTTGTCATCTCAAGAATATCAAACTATGTAACACATCTTTCTTAATAGTGAACCCTAAGCAGGCATTATACAATTAAATGGTTTTGCGTTAAATATAATTATTTAATGTAGCCTATTTTCGAAGACAAAAACAATGTACTGTAGGTCTGGATTCTCGTATTTTGTTGAAAAGATAACCACATTTTTAATTTATACAGGTTTTAAAATTTCTGCATTTTTTTAAAACTGTCATAGCTTTACGATATTTTGTTGTGTTACCAAGTTTCTGTAACAATAATATGTCCACTGATATATGTTTCTGCAGTGTGATTTACAAGTACATTCTCAATAATGTACAAATGACATTGTTGTTTTTAAATGTTAAAATATCATTTTGCATTGGGCATGTTGTCTCGGGTAGTAAGGAAAATCAAAACTATAAGGATCTATAACTATACTTACTTGGTTTGTTTTTTTTTTTATAATAATTAAAGAATTTGAAATAGGACCAATTCTATAGCTGGCAATTCAGACAACCAAAGTTCTTTTTCCTTGTACTATAGAAGTTGATTGACTATAAATTTATCTGTTAATTTTTAACATGATACTGTTATAATTTTATATTAAAGGAATATTTTGTTTAATAATTTCTTGTTATTGTACAGAATTATTTATTGGTTAGTTTGTGTGATTTTAGTTTTGTTTAAACTAATGTAAACTGTGTGTATATTATGTATAATATTAAAATATTATTTCAATTTAATTTTGATTATTATTACATGCTATTTAATAAAAATATTGAATATATTCTTTTTTCGGAAACACATTAATTTTAAAGGAGTTTTTTAATTCCCAAAACACAAAGAGCAATGGTTGAAACTGCTCAGAAATTATCTTAACCATATTTATTTTATTCTATTCTGTGTTTTATGTGTGTTCTGTACATGTAAATGCTAATGAGCCATCATTGGTGTAAGGTAATGAATATTTTTAATTTATTGATTAATATTGAAATTGACAATCCGGGAACCTAAACATACAAATTTTATCTAAATTATTTAAAAAATTCGGTAACAGTAGATTCACACTCTATGAACCTTACTTTCAAGAAAAATAACATTCTTTCTAACTGTCTTGTTTCAGTTTCAAGCAGAAGTAGCTTAGGAAGGTAAATTAATGACTTTATGAAGGTTCTTCTATTTTGCTTTACCTTAACTTCGATGTAAAAGATAATTCTATCAAATAACCTAGCTTTACCAGTCAGGTTGGGTTTTGGTCAGTAAGAGGACCAATATTGTATTTACTCAAGTAACATGAAAGGAAGATTATCATAGAAGTAATCGTGAAAGATGTTAGTACACAAACTAATTTTAAAGATGTAGAGAGATTTGGTGTGGGGCTCGGTCGAACAAAATTTTTGTAGAGTGGACTTTCGATATGGATGCGTGGTTGTAAGATGTTTTTTTGCAAAAATTGACTCACTAACACTAGACGATACAGAAGAAAATTCCAACAGTGTTGAAGAAAAGTCTAAACGTGCCATCACCATATCTGACCACTCATCAAAAATTGAAGATGTGAAAAGAAAGAAAGTTAAATCTGATGGATTTTTCCGAAAAATATTTTTTGGCTGTTTTAGAACATAAAAATCTAAGACTGTGAATTTAAACTACCAACTTCATTACACATTCTTAAACAAACAAACAAAATTATATAATATAAGCCTAACTTTGCCTAATTTTATACATAACATGTGTTCCTAATATTTCTTCACACTACCTTTTCAAAATTTTTGGTGTTACAATATATTTTTTGAAAACTGTTAATTGGTTTTTTATTTCATATAGTTTTTAAATTTCAATATTAATTAGTATTTATTTAGTTATAAAATCAACTAGTTTTTGTTGTGAATAATTATATATTAATATAATATTATTTAAAATCAATTACAGTAATCCCTCGACATTTGCGGACTTGGTATTTGCGGTTTTGATTATTCGCGGTCGCTAAAAAATACTGTATATATAAATAGCAATAAAGTACATGCAAAATTCGTAAATTATTATAGTGTAGCACTGTAATTATTATTGTACGAATTTAATAACATTCTATGTATTAACCACGTCGGCGAAACACTCGCAAATACAACAAAACATACAAGATGGGATTTCCCAACACATCTCTGCGTGAATAAAAGTGGACTTGTGCAAATGAAGGTCAATGGCATACTGTGATTTAGTTGGAGACATCAATTTAGTGTACAGCAAGTCAAATTAATTTTAAAGAATTAATTAAAATTACAGTAAAATATTTTGAAAGAAATTAAGTTTTTACTACGTTTTATCACTCGTAACAGTCGTAACCAATATTTTCGCTACTGACAGCGAATGATAGTTTGATGCCTTGACATGACCAGGTTCTAAAAATAGAATAGTTCGCTGATCTCATTTTTGACCATGCGAAATGCCCCCGGTGCACCGAGGGGCTCTAGAGGGAGGGGGGGGGTGATAACTTTTATGGAAAGAAGGAATTATAAAATTTTCAAAGGAAAGAAAAAGAATAAATTTTCCAAAAATCCTAGTGACAAAAATGTGGAATGAATAGTAAATACAAACATATGTAATGTATACAATACAAAATTCTCATATACACAATTCTTAATTTCCAAAATTATTTATAAGCCGCCATTATCATCGTCGACTTCTTCCACTCTTTTGTCGCTGGCATCCATATCGCCTATGGGTCTGAGCAGTTGGTGCCTAAACAATTCTTACAATGTTCGATTTGATGCATTCATGCTTGGATGAGCAGCTCTGGGATGAGTACACTACCTCTACGTTTTTTGGCGAAGATGGATGTAAGAGAAATATTTCCTTGGAGCCCCCAACGCATCAGGGGCAATTCTCATAGTCAGAATTCCCCCAAAATCCCCCGAGACAAAATTTTCAAGTCGCTGTAACAACTTTACATAGCTCCCGCTGCACTTCGCATGGTCAGAAATGAGATCAGCGCCTCCAAAAACTCCCAAGTACCAATTTTGGCGGTTTTTCATTCTATTTTTAGAGGTTTCAAACAAAAAATGCACTTTATGCACCCACGATGCTATTCTGCTTTCTCCCGAAACTGGTCATATGTAGACTTTTTTCCTGGTATTTCTCTGAACACCATGCAGAAAACTGCTTCCAAATTGGAGCTGCAGGCAAAAATTTATTTATTCTGGTCGAAATCGTACTAGATTGCCTGGTCTAGTAGAAACAAGTGCGCCTACATCAAATCACGAGGTGACATTTAAAAAAAATTTTGTAAGTTGTGTTGTGTTTCATGACTTTACCAAACTTGTAGAGTAAATGAGGTAAAGTAATAAATCATCAAGCTCAACATATTTAGATTGAAGTTGACATTTAATTTTTTAATGATTTCCTGGAAAGGGATGCTTATTTTTACTTTCTCCACCCTATACGTAGTATATGGAGAAAGTATTGTTTTCGTAAAAATGTTCGAATTTGAATTTTCAGTTGAATTATCTGTTTTGGTGCTCCCAGAACCCCAAAAAATTGTTTAGTGCAATTATCTGTGTTGGTGCTCCCTGAACCCAAAAATATTTTTAGTGGAATTTTTTGTTTTGGTGCTCCCTGAACCCAAAAAAGTGTTTTTAACGTGGTGTCAGTCTGTCAGTATGTATACACGACCAGAGAGAACACTATTGGTCCGATTTTCATGAAATTTAGTATGTAGGTACTAAACCCTAATATCTCCAGGCGTTTTTTCATTTTTTGGAATTTCTAATTTTTAAGGGTAATTTACCCATAAAAAACGACAAAAATGCAAATTTCTCAAAAACGGCTCTAAAGATTTTGATCAAATTTTCAGTATTTATAGTGCTTAAGATGCCAAACAAAATGACACCACCCGCTTTTATCAAAACTTCAGCGTTTTATAATTATGGGGAAATGTTAAAAAATAAACAAGTTTATGTTATCAATCTAGCATCGCGACGACGGCCGCACGGGGTAGCACAACGGTAGGGAACACGGCCAGTATTCAAAGGTCGCGCGATCGAATCCCGCCTGGGACAATAATTTTTTTATACGATTGACGTAGGTAGAATATTATTTTTTGTTTTATTCTAAAAAGTAGTAAATAAAATGATTAAAAACAATATTATTTTGACTACAGTAAGTTGGGAGAAAGTTTGTGTCAGTTAACTGATACCGTTTATTAACTTAAGCAAAGACAGTTTCAATAAATATTATACAAGAATAAATCACAATATCGGATGCCATAAATATTTATTACAAGCAATATAGCATACAGTAATATCATGTTGTAATAAAACAGTCTTTTATTTTGTCTTTGTTAACAGTAGACCTAATCACTAATAATAATTTAGTAAATATTTTATTAGAATATATCAATCTGTTAATAGTTAGTCAACTTACAGTAATTTAATTTCAGTTATTGAGATAATTGTTATAAACATTTTTATGACTATGAAAGAAAAACTGTAAACAAATTTAAATATTTATTTTAAAATATATATATATATACCACCTGAATTCTGATTCGAGTGAACAAGGTTTTATTCCATCTCGAATATATCTGAACGGCTTTAAAAAACAAGTGGACTACTTTCAGATTAGGCCTACTAAAGTCTTATATATCTTCAGAAATCAGTCATTTTCAGTTTTCATTCTAGGTACTTGACGAATAGTAGACAGATTCTTTCGAGTCTTCCATTGTAGATGTTTGGGCCAGGTTCTGAATGCGTCGTTTCCAGTTTTTATATTCGGATTTGTCAGCCTCAATTGTTGTCAACGGCCAAACTTTGGATGAAGACGACAATCCTGAATGCATAGAGCTCTTTCCTGGTTTCAGTTTTACTTCCTGCAATTCAGCAAACTTATTTAAAGTAATTCTCAAAATTACATATTTTAATTTTAATGTACGTTCACTCCAATCAAAAAAATGAAATTGCTACTCCAATCAAAAAAATGAAATTGCTAACACAAGAATATCAGTTTAACAAATAAATATTAGTTTTAATGCTACATCTTTCACGATTAGGAATCTGGTTAGATTAGTACAGTGTTTATTTTTATAAACATGTTAAGGAAGGAGACTAACAATATCATTTGAACAAACAACTAAAAAAGAAAGGCTTGAAGGAGGAGTGGGGGGAGAGAATGAAAGTATTGTTTGTACAATAGCATGTTTATTTTTTAAAGGAATTAACTAAAAAGTATAACATTGAGCCGTGTCCACACTATGTCAATCGACACGGTTGACTTTCGACTAGTACACATTACCTTAGTATATGTGTACTAGTCGATCGACATACATCATAGTGAATTGAAATAGTTTTAATTTAATTAACTGGTTATCATTGCAGTTGTTGGAAGCCAGCAAGATCGTCGTTGTTGCCCACAGAGGTTTTGAGAATGGTCCAACCTTGATTGAGGTAGAAAAAAGTATAGCACGGAGGAATTTATAGCTGGATGAGGTTGACGAGTTGAATCTGGAATGATTTGCTTCGACATGTTCACACTGCTGTTGTTTCGACTTCCTTTGATCCGTACCGACTTGATTCGGGTTGCGTTCGGTTCAGCCCGACAAAGCTGAGCAACACGTACACACTTGTTCGACATGGTCAATTGACACTGTTGTTCGACATGGTCGATCGACAATGTTCGGCATAGGGTGGACGCGACTTAAGGTTTACAAAAAACAAACAAGATGAATTATGACTAGGCAAGGAAAAAGAATTTCCTTTTAGAATTTATGGGAAAATGAAAGTGGTTTGGGAAACTAAAAAAATTGAACAGATAATGCTTAAGACCTCTCCCTTACTTAAGGGTCTGCTGTAGTGGGCCATCTTTTATCTAGTAAGATTTTTACCAATATCGACTGACCAATACTATGATGAGGGAATAAACTTGTGCGGTCAAATCGTCGTTTCACTATCAGAGAAGTGGCTAAAGATTGCAAAATTTCATTTGGTTTGTGGAAAAGAGATCCTAACAAAAAATGGAATGAGTCATATTGTAGCAAAGTTTGTTCTCCGGCAGATAATGGAGGATAATAATTTTAAAAACAATATTGGGTTGAAGTCTACGAAGATCTTGGTTAGGGCAAACAATGACTACATATTCATTAAGAACATCATATTTGTAAAAATATTGGTTTTGATGAGGAGACTAAAGCCCAGTCATCACAATAAAAAATAAAAAATTCTCAAAGAGAAAAAAAAATATGTAAGTCAAGATTGAATTAAAAGTGTTGGTGACGATTTTCATATATTTTATGTCACCATGAATTCCTTCCACAAGGTCAAACAATCAATTGTTTTAATTATCTTAAAGTTTTGAGACAGTTATTGAAGTGTTTGAAGGAAGAGATCTGGCACAGTGGTGAATGGTTGTTGCTCCACAACATTGCCCCAAGAGATGAATATTGTTACACAATTGACAACTAAAAGAAAAACCGCTGGAGGAACTAAAAAGGATTCTGGAAGATGTATTTTCAACATGCTTCCAGCAGTAAATCACCCAGAGTTGGCTCGTAGTTACAAACATGGGAGAGGGTGTCTACATACACACACACATATGTACACACAAATTCACTCATTCACCCCTCTCTAGTATACACTGTCTACAAGTAATTACAAATCTAATGCAGTTATAACACTTGATTTTAGTGTAAATGTGAGTATTTTATTTTTAAGATACTGTATGCAATTAATATGCCTGCAAATTGTTTATTACATTGCTGACACAATTTATAATTGACCAGTTTTAACTATTTTGTACAAAATGGTTTGTTATTGTTTGACAAGTTGGCCAGATGCAAGTATTAGTACATTAAGTAGTATAATTATATATAGTCTCTTGTAAAGAAACAGTGCCAATTATGTTGGCAACAACTTTGCTACCCAGTGGCTGACATATGTGTGAAGGGTTCAGAATGGAGTCCTAAGGCCCCTTTTACACCGAAGATGCAAGAAGCAAGATGCATTCATCGTGGATGCAGGATGCATGTGCGTCTTGCATCTTGATGAAAGGGCTTTCACACCAAAGATGCACGTGTCACTTGCACCTTCTGTTTATATCCAAGATCTCTGTTTAGTTTAGTACGTCAATTTGAAAGATGAATAATCAATCATCCGACTCTTCAGACGACGAAATTATAATTCTGGCTTGTGCAGTCAGAAGAAGACAAAGAAGGAATCATTTGATTCAAATTTTTGTGCCAGGGCCTTCCATGATGTCTCTTGGTCATCCCTGTTTGAGTACTCCTTACTTGTAGTATTGTATATTGCAGGATAGTCTTCAAACTGCTTTAACAAAGGTCACGTTGAAGTTATCCATGTCAGGTAACATAGTTGAAGGGTGAATGGAAGTTTCATACTTGGAACACAATTTCTCAATTGAATGTCTGAAATGATCTGAAAAGAAACTGTGCCAGTCAAGAAAATGTGCAACGGTGTGAATCACATATTTCCGAAAGTCGTGTGAGTTAGATTTCCAAGGGAGGGGCAAGTATGTGACCAGCTGTGACGCGCTCATAATCCGGATTAGGATTGTATGAGAGAACCTGAGCCTGTCACAACTTATCTATGTCGAATGTCACCAACGAACGAGGTCCACCAAATCCGTGAGCCGCTTTTGCGCGGTAACGCGATCTCTTCTCTGACCTTCAGGCTTTGCACTCCATCGCGGAGAGATCCACGATAATCGTTTAAGTATTAATTGTTATCCTTGTTCTGTAATTGTCTAATGGCCGGCTAAGTAATTTGTGCGTGGCTACCGCTTTCCCGGGGGCCGATTATACAGCTAATAGTCCCGCGATGTGAGTTGAACTAGGTTTGGGGGCTAATAGCCTAATTAGGCTAAAAATGCCCTAGTAAGCTAATTGGGTAATTGTGTCTAGTGCTATAGTGTTTAATAACTATTCTTGTGCAAGTTAGGTGTATGTCAAAGCTGGCTACCCGTGTTAGTGGTTGTTTCAAGTTGGTTGTTTCCAAGCATTAAACCCGGTGTGTTGGTAGATTAACAAGGCCTCTAACGTAACCCACCGTTTAGTGAAATATATTTGGGCGGGGTAATTAAATAAACGGCCCAGGACTTCTCTCACAGCACAACAAAGATGCACGCTGAAATCTCCAGCCGGTTGGTTCTCAGGATGCTAGACGCGCTTGCATGTTCGGTGTGAAACCTCTCGTTCAATTACGTAGTATGGTGTTTAAGATGCATGCATCTTCGGTGTGAAAGGAGCCTAAAACGGCCATAAAAACACATGTTGATTGACCTCACGGTTTCAACTGTTTGCTGTATTTATGCTGCCTGAAATAGTTCGGAGCAGTCTGGCCAAGGCCCTGACTTCAAAAGTCAAATATTTACCAATTGTGCTTTTGTTTTACACATATTAATTATATTGAATTTTTAAAATTAATTTCAGTCAAAAACTACGATCAAATAATTAATAAAATATCACTTGTTGTATTGGAAGGGCTGGGCCTGAGAGCCTTTGAGGGCAAGCCACCACTTGTAGAAGTGTGACTAGGAATGAGGAATACTTTACAGGGTATAAGATTGATTAAGTTATAATGTTTCTGAAATTAAATTTAAGAATCAGTCCTGGAACCTGTTAGTCAGATGTATACATAGTTTTACAAAATATTGTGCAATTCATATTTTACATACCATTAATGGTTGTTCGTCCAGTGTTATGTTAGACTTTGACCTATAGTTCTCCAATTCGTAACTTCTACGAACGTGTGTCAAATCAAATGTTAAGTCAGTGTCCAATCCTTCAGCTTGTATCGCTCGTAATTCTTTCTCTAGGCCATGGTTAGCAGCTTTCAGACATTTCACTGAGTCGACTAAAACTCTGAAAAGAAATAATAATTTTTATTTGTGCATACAAGTGCAGTCGACTCTGATTAAGTACTACATACCAGACTAGGTGGATGATTTACATTATTACTGAAATCACCGAATTACTAGAGGGTCTTTTTAGTAGACATTTAGTTAACATAAATTACTGTAGATTACTGTATATTCCTATTAAAATGTACAAATAGCCTAAAGCAAGGAATAAACTTAACTTCAAACACGAACATAAAATATTATAAAATTTAACTTTACTGAAATAAGAATGCATAATGTATTCTTATATTTTATAAAGTTTTAAAATGGTCTACTGTGATTTAAAAAAAACTTCAAAAAATGTCTTTGAAAACAGTCTAAGAAAGTGATTATTTTTTGTATCTTTTAAGGGTACTTTACCATAAAATGAAAGTGGAACACACATGATATTACTTGTTTGTCTGTCTGTCTGTCATAGTAGTTTTCTCCAGGACGGATAGCGATAACACGATAGCATTTAAAATAGTTATAAAGCATGCTAATCCACATATTCCGATAATTAAAACCCAAAACAAACAAAATATTTTACTATGAATTTAGAAGCGGGGACAAAAGTTTGAGTCCTTAAAAAATACATATTTTATGATGCTGTTGTGTGGGATATAGATTGAAAGGGCTTACTTATTTTGATGAAAACTAAATTGTCTGATGTGTTTTCAAGATACTTTCCAAAATGTTACTAAAATTCCATTTCTCCTCTTCTGTTTCTGAAAGTATTACAACTAACTAGACTAGCCATGGTAGACGTTCTCTCAGTAAAACTATAGCGGCTACTAACTTTTTTATGAAAATATCTTTTCCTTTTATGTAAGAGTGGTTAATTTATAACCATTTAAGTGCCAGCGAAATTGGTGAATTTTTACTACTCACAAATTTATAAACGTAGTTTCCAGTTTAATAACAAGTGTTATAGTACTGATATGGGAAACCCATGTGCCTAGTTTTATCGCTAACTATTTTATGAAATAAACGCTTTATGTTCGTAACTATTTTATGTTCGTTTGAAATAAACGCTTAAAGAGTATATTTTCGATGAGTTTGGATTTGTTATGTGACATTTTTGCAGAGTTCAATAATACAGAAATGACAATACTTTTTGCTCACTTGTTTTCCTGTTTAATAGCTTTAAGTTCCTGCTTCGTGCATCGTAATTGTGTCGCAAGACTTAGACTAAACTGACGTTGTTCACTAATACAATGTTGTGCATTATCTACGATTTGCTGTGATTGTTGTTTTAGTTCCAAATCAGCAGACTGACTGTGATACTTGAGTTCATGACGCAGCTCATCTACCAGCTTCTTCATCGATTCCAACTGTAAACAGGGAAATGACAATAAACATTACTATCCACAATGTTTACAAATAAAAATTTATAATTTCCAACATAATTTAAAATTGTGCCACATTTAACAAAATAATTCAAGTCTTTCAAATTAATTGTAAAATTTGTTTGCTTCTTGAGTGTTATAAAGTCCCAAATATAAAAAAAAAAAATCAACCAATTTCAAAATAACTGTCATTGAAATTCTTTGAACTAAAATAATACATTTTATATAAAAATACAAAGAAACAAACAAATTAATACTTCTTTCTCGGTCCAAGAAATGTTTTTAAGGAATAAATTAAAAAGTGCACCTGCCTAAACATCAACAAGGAAGTCACTTCCCTGTGAGGAATATTTATTGTAATACAATCTGCTCTGTATAATCTTGTTTAGTTTTTATGTTGCGAATAACTGAAATTTTGGATCGGTTTTTGAAACATCCAGTTTACAAATTTTGAATATGGAAATTAAAAAAAAAAATGTTATTAGTTAAATTCAAACAAATGGAAACGAACAGACTACAGGGTCTCGCATGCTTGAAAATGACACTACTATATTTTTATGTTACCTCTATAAGCAGCTGATTCTTGGAGTGTTCTAATTGCTTCAGATTATAAGTGAGGGTAGTATTGCATTCTTGTAATTTCAATAATTTCTCATGTTCAAGATTCAGTTCAGCTTCAAGTTTGTCCCGCTAAAAGATTCCATACGGCTTATAAAGAGATGTTATGAATATTATTTATATCTTATGTGCTTACAAAGGTCTAGTAAATTTAAATGTTTTATAAATACAAACATACCAAATTAGTGTCCGTTTTTATTTTGTTTTCCTTATTTTTAGATTATAATTTACTAACTTGATAGAAAAGAGTTTAATATTATTCATTAGGCTGGTTGGGCAAGACCAGAACACAGAAGGAGGTGGAGGAGCATCCTAGGCTTGAGGATGAGCAAACTATCACTTCAAGATACAAACCAAGGTCCATCTAGGCAAATTGCATCTGACATGTGTAATATATGTGAGTTTCAGGGGTTTTAATTAAGTAAACAGGGGTATAACGTAAAGGGAGTAGCTATGTAAATTTTGGATGAATTAGCCTAATTTAAAACATTGTATTTTATAAATAAATAATAAACATAGAAATTCAAAGGGGGGAATGCAGACGTTTTGGACTATATAAAACAAAATTTGACTTAAAATATATTTTCAATTTTAAAACGAAAACCTTGCATACAACTTGCATATGTCTAAAATAAAAAAAACATTATATAGTGTTAAAGTACATTGAAGAAAACTTGGGACACTCAGTTTTTAGCCTACAGTCGATAAACATCTTAAAGGACAATTGTGTAAAAGCAAGAACAAAAATTTGATTTGTGATGTTGGTAGTATGAGTTACTCCGTTCAGGGAGACATATTTACGGTCCCCTGGAAAAAGGAGGTGGAGCCAAAAGATAGACGCTATACTTCTTCCTGACTTGTAGCTGAGACTCTATACAGTACGGACCTGTTGATTGTTTGCTGGTGAAATGATTTCACAAGCATAAGTTTTTGCGGTGTTTAGAGTTTAAATTCCGTTTAAGTATGTTCAGAAGTTAGTATATAGAGACAGTGTAGTGAACGAAAAATGTAGAATGGCGTAAATCGTACGTTGCAAAGCAAGGAAAATTGACTTTGTGAATTTTGTTAGGGTGTGGCAGCTTGAAATGAACTAATGGCGGACGTTTGCAAATAGGTGCCACGTGAAACGATGTTTCTGATATAAACGTTATTCAAAGAACGAAGTGAATTTAATTCGGTGAGGCTAAAGTGCTACGAACAAAGATCTAAAAGGGGGAAATTTCTAAATAAGGGTAAAATTAAATTAAAGTCATTTTAAAATGTAAGTTTTCTTTTATCAAAGTGCACTATAAATCAAAACGTACGTAAGTAAAAAATATAATTATAATTAAGTCTGCATTTCAAAGTTTAATATTCTAATTTGTTGTATGTTTAAAATTAGTAAAATTAATAATTGGAATGAATGCGTGAGTGTTTGAAAGTTTTTGAGACCAGCCATGATTTGCCAATCCTTTTTTAATAATGTTTGTATGTTAATATCTAAATTGTGGCATTAAAAACTGAATGCCAACTATTATGTTTTCTTAATTTGAGTCCTTTCCCTTCCTAGAAGTACTTCATGGTAAATTGAACCTTTGTTATGAAATATAGAATCAGTGTAGGTTTAAGAGATACAAAATGGCGTCAGTTGAAACCGCAGTAATGAATTTTGGAGGCAAGGTCTCTGTGAGAAGAACACAGATTCCGTGCTTCTAAGATGAGTTGCCCCGTAGTTATCAGCTGTACGCACTGATGTATATACCAATATGCGTAACAGAGATTTGGTAGTCAACTGTGACAATCACAGATCTGACTAAAACATAACCTGCTTTCAATTTTGGGGTTATGTTTGATTGTTTTTGTTGTGGTTAAGGGAATAGTATTTTATGGATTTGAAATGGTAATTATATTAATAAAATAAAGTATACAAATTGAAAGTATGAGATTACAAGTAATTGTTACGCAGCAAAAAGGTTATTTTTTTTTATTAAATTAACTTAAAAAAAACTTGTCAAAATTTGATTTATTTAAATTTTTTTTATTTTTTATTAATAAATTTTGTTTGTAAACGGCTGGCAAGCAACAGCACGTTACAACATACTTTAGATATTTAATTACTGTAATTATATAAATTACATTGTAGTACAGTAAATACAAGTCCAAACCGCTTGAAACATCTAAAAATAGTATTCAACAATAATGGCTTTCACTGTTTTGGCCCTTTGAATATTTATAAATGACCTTACTATATCCGGATTTTTGGATATCTAGATCGGCCGGTCACCACATTAATACGAATATGACAAGTAGTACTGTAATTTACAATATTTATAAGCGATTCTGTTTGCATGCAGTACAATAATAAAAAATTATAGGAAAACATATTTAAAGAAAAATCATGATTTTATTTAGAGTAATTCTGTCTTTCACATTTCATGTTGAATGTGATTCTTGTATTGTTCCGAGATAAGTTCAGGTCTAAGTAATTCAGGCCATAGTTTAACAAGAAAAAACAAAAAGGATCAATAGACGTAAATACTCACATACAATATAATTATATAATTGATCCGTGGCTAATATTATTGATTCAAGCATTACTTCCTCAAAATACATTTTTGTTGTTGATTCATTCCGACTATTTGTGAATTTCAAACTTTACCTAAACTAATACAGATTAAAATTTCTTACATCTAATATTTATATTTTTAATTTTAGTAAAATAAGTTATTTGGAGATTCTTGTGAAAAGCAGACACATTGGAACAAAAAGCAGCTATTTTGGAACATTCTCTAATTGTAATTTGGCAATAATTGATAGTTACTTCCTTTCTGATCAAAATCTTAGGTTCTTAATCTATTATCTACACGAAATCTAAAAAAAAAACAAAATGTAATAATATAAAATGTCTGGAGTTTAATTATTTGAAATTGAGTTTAACATAAAATTCGATAAATGTTTAACTTTAGCTTTGAAAAGAAATTGATAAAGTTTAATGACTAAAATTGTTATAGCCCCTAGTTAAAATGACAAATTGGGTTAGGCCCAAAACAACATAATATATTTCTTCAATAATCAGACTGCAGTTATTATTGACAAAAGAATAAAAGACAAATTATCAGTTCATAGTTACAGTAACAGTTCTTGGATTATCCAAAACATAAAGTCGCTATTTTATAATATACAATTGCTTTTATTAGCTATAGAAACAATGATATGTCCCTTTACAGTTC
>JAGFPH010000839.1:319612-367647 GCA_018207615.1 Philaenus spumarius
TAACTGTGATGCAAAATTTTACTAAGTTTTTTATAAAATAAAAGTGATGACAACAAAAATGTTCAAAGCGAGAAATTTTTGTATTTTTAGGCAAAAAGAAAACTTTTTGCGAAAAAGTTGTTGATAATTAGTGGAATTAACTTTTTTATTTAAAACAATTTTCTGTACGACCTTTTGTTTAGTCAGGAGGAAGGTAATTCCTGTAATGAATACATTTTGTGCTTGTTTGACATTGATTTGGTGCGATCCTGGCTGTTCTGATTTGGTAATCAGATTATATAGGCTAAGTAATTTTATTATTCTTAGTTTTTGCGGTTTTTCCTAAATCCAACCATTTTTTTGTAAATTGGACTTCATGCTTAGATTTTTGAAAGGTTCAAGTAAACTTGCCAACAACCTTCAATATTTTAAAATATCAAATATTAAATTTTTTTGTTTACTACTCATTTAGTAAATGTTTTACCGTTAAAACTTTATAACGATTTAGGCCTACACAAAATTGACATAATAATATACTACCCATATAAAAACCTTAATGCTCTATGAAGTATCGAATTCAATACATTAAAATAAATTTTAAAATGTACAGAACATTTTTTTTTTCGAATTCGGACATTGATTTTTATTATCATGAATAACATAGCTGATGAAAATACATTAGGCCTACTACAGATGGGCACTGTTACTGTTGTTGCTATTTTAACTGTTGTAAAAAAAAACTAACAAAAAACTAAAATAAACTAACCCGAATTCGTAAAATGTTTCTGAATATTTTAATTTATTATAATGCATAGAATCCGATCCTGTATTATAGCACGATAAGGTTTTTTGTGACACTTGTATATATTTATAAATAAAACAACAAATTTTTACACGTCCTGTTCACTAAGAAAAATGTGTTTATCACTTTTATTTACCGTTACATTACAGTGACAAACTAGGGTGTACAGTGAAGAACAGAGGTCTATTTTTTTTTATTGAGGTTGTACTGGTGAAGGACACAACAAACACAGCGTGGGGACCGGGCCTTACTTCCCCTCTCGGGGTGCATTGCCGGCGTGAGGAATCTGTACAGGTGCTTTACATTTCACACATATAAATAAATTGAGTAAATTAAGTTAAAAAAACATAAATACAGTTTAATAGTTTAAACCAAATTAAAATTACAACATTTTTGAAAAAAATTAAGGTTTTTACTGCATTTTAGATTATCACTCGAGGCCAATATTTTCGCTACTGGCAGCGAACGATAGTGAGTGATGTGAGTGACTAAGTTGTAAAAACAGACAAACCCAGACAATGACAGAGCAAGAAGGGGTTATAAGAGCACTGACCTTGAGGGGAGCGTGAGATGTCAAACAGTGTGCCAATAACTTATAAAATTATCAACTGTAGCAACCTACACTCCAAACAACTCTGCTCAAATATAAAACCTTTCAAGGACTTTTTTTACCATGTAAAAGCGAAATCGCGTTAAGCGGAACCGTGTATTAAGAGGACGGCCTGCAGTATAGTAATTTCAATGCTAATCATCAATGCAACTTTGTTAATACTTTTTCACTAAATGCCACGTTGTTATGGCAATATGCAGTTAAAACCAGTAGTGTAAAAATAGACACGGCACACAAGCGAGTGAGTTCCGTTAAACAGATAGCACTTATGGACTTCCATAAGTAATAATTTTTTATCTGGAACATGTACAGTAGCCTATGTATGTTTTTTTATCATTTTGTATTTTATTTATTTTTATTCGAACTTTAGTTTTTCCTTTGATATTACAGTAGATGCATTTTTTACATCTTTAACTAGGTTTTCATTGATTTCACCAGTTTAGGCCTACCATAAGTTTCCCTCTCGATTTTTGACAAAGTCCGTGTTATCCGAGATGCCCTCGGTCCACATTACCTTGGATAACCGCTGCTCTACTGTAACTTTACACATACATATTTAAACTAGGGGCTCTGCCCCTGGACGCTTCGCGTCCCAACCCCGCCTCGGTCTTCGGCCTCAGATGGCTGCTACGCTTCGCTCGCAGTTGGAAAATTCGCTAAAGAATCTCGTTAATCTTTGGCTCGTTTGTACATAGGTGACCGAGCATAAATCAGCTGTTTTATTTGGCAGCTGACTCAAACTCATTAAACATTATCTCCATAAGATTAACATGGGAAATTTGAAGGATTGTGTGCCGGAGCTCCTTCTCGGGTGAATAGCGGCTAAATGGATGATTGGATCTTAAATTTGATGGAAAATCGTCAGTTTGAAATTACATTTTCTACAACTTTTGTATTTAACATTTTTTTCTATCTCTTACCGTTTTCTTGCTAAATGCGCTCAAAGTGGGAAAATAAAGAAATTAAAAAAATCAAAAAAATCGTTCCTGCCAAAAGGTGTTTGCAAAATTAAAAAATGTTAACTTTTGGCAATTTTCCCAAAAGTTTCTCGTCGAGAGCTTTAATTCAAGTATAAGGTCGAGGGGGGTCCGATTACGGGAAGTGCCTAATAATTAATGTCAATGAATCAGTGTTACCGTCTAGCTTTATATAAGTAGAAGATGTAAACTCACAAGGTTGCATCTTCATTTGGTCCGCAGGGAGACTCATGGAAGATTAATGCAATATACTAAAGTGTTGTAGAATTAAATTGGGAGTCTAGTTGTACAGGATTCAAAGAGAATAATAAAATAGACAATTGGCTCAGATCTCATTCAGGTTTATTGTTTAAATATATGAACTTTACTAAAGTATGACGAGAACAATAAAGCTTAACCTCACTGCGTTTATAAGCAACTTTAAGTTTTTAGTTAAATCGGTTTCGCACTCAAACTTCTTTCATAAAGGATAGATTTTAAAATTAAGATTCTATATTATGATGCTTACCGACATGCTAAACTATTTTGGAAATTATAATGTGTCTATCAGACTCTTCTGTAATCTGTACTAAATATTATATACAGTATTTGTTTCTAGCTTTATAACATGTTTGAAATTACAAAATCATTTGAAGTAAAATTAATCAACTAAGACTGAGTACCATTATGCTTTATCGAAAATGACAGCACTAAGCGGTAAAGTAAATCTGATAAAAAACATAATTCTAGTTCCCTATATTGGAACCAATATTCTTATTTTTTTGTTTTAACAGTAAGTCAAAGACATTAAAATTACTATCCAAACTTTTTTTTACTATAGTTCTAGCAGTTTCGGTATTTAATAGTACAATAACAAATAAACTACACACACAAAACACTGTTATGTAACTAAATAAATAGCTTTTTTAAATAGTAATAATAAACTATTGGAACTATAATAAATAAAATGGAACCCCACAAGTTGCAACTAATTGGGACCGAGGCCTGTTCAACCTAACCGTTAGTTTATAATCAATATAAAGTTTTATATTTATGAAGTTTGCAAGTTAATTAAACACACTGGTTTTAGTGGGCTTGCTAGTGCTAGAGTGAACACAGCAAGCTTCGGTTCAAACAACCTGGCTCTTGTTTAACACTTGCTTCTATGGCTCATGGACTAGTCAAGGCAAAAGCTGGCTAATTGAAACTGTCCTATTTCCTTCTTTCCCTTATTCCTTAAAATAAAATTCGATCCCACAAAGTTTTAAATATGTAATAAAAGGATATTTTAATTTAAACATATTTAGGTCAAAATTTTGTTCGATCTTCAGTTTGGATTATCCGGGTTTTTAGACTGAAGAGACAAAAGATATTTGGAAATGTTCTAAATAGACAAAATTATTTTTACCCACATTTATTAAAACACTTCTGTCCTATTAAGGTTACCTTTTGTGAGTATTCCTGATGAATATGAGCTTCCTTCTTTGCAGCCTGAAGTAACTTCTCCTGAACTGTCATCAACTCTTTCTCTCCATCTCCAATTCTATGTGTTTGGTTATTTAACTGTGTATGAGAAAAAAGAACGTGAAACACAAACAAAACTGTGAACTAATATTTTTACGAGTAAAATACCTCAAACAAATTTATTTGTTTATAATTTAATTTTAAAGTTATAATTTTGAGTATATTTAATTACTTTTAATACATTTTCAGTTAGAACAGTTGTGTCAGATAACTTTATTGTGAGACACTGAAATAGAAGTACCATTACGAGTGATAAAATTAAGTAATTAAATGAACAAACAATCCATTATTCATACTAACAGAAGTGAAACAAAGAAAGCATTACTTTTAGTCATGCAGGCATCACAATAGTTCATAACCAATCTTGATTGTATTTAGGTGAAATTTACCTGTTTGGTAAGTTCTTTAATTTTATTCTCCAGTTCCATCACAGAACCATTTCTTGAGTTTAGTATGTCTTTTTGATACTGTAATAATATGTAAATCATTTAAAATCTTCTTTAGACAGAGAATACAACAATCAAAATAAAATCAATATGCAGTTTAAAGAAGGGAAACACTGTTTTGTACAGTAGATCCCTGATAAGATGGAACATAAATCTTCACATAATCCAGACAAGTTTGGAAAAAAAATCTAAAAGTTATGTTCTCTATAAAAACACAACGTACAATACACATTATGTTTGAAAGCAACACCAGTAACTATATAGTGAGACTGTACTGACTGCTTACAAGTCAACATAAATAAAATAAATTTAATAAAATACTCCATCAACATTGTATTAACACTACTACTGCTTGGATTCTAAATTAATAATATAATTATAATAAATAGAAAGAAATAGAATCCCGGACAAATTTTGTTTCATTTAGTTATGAAATCAGTATTATTGTGTATGGATAGAAAAATAATTATACGAGGAATATTAAATAACGAAACTGTGATTCCACCTCATAAACAAACCTATCGGAACCAGTTGTAAGTGCACGGGTATGAATGTATCTGAACTCGCATAGCAAGCAGCAATATCCTGCGCCTTTCAGCAGATTGTGAATCAGTTTCATGTTTCCATAGTGTGCACAAAAAAATGCCAAGCTTAAAAGCAGAATGTATCAATTTAAATGTTTTAGTTAAATCGAAAAAAATGATTTTAAATCCTTACCAAAGCTTATGTGAATGTTTGCCTGTCTCGTGCGCATGTGTTTGAATGACACAAAAGAGTTAGCGAATGACATGAGAATGTCCAAGTTCATGAATGTCCTGGACGACCTCGCACTTGAACAACCGAAAAAATGTAGAAAAAATTAGTCAGATTGTTCAAAAAGACTGCCGAATCAGTGTTAGAATGATAGCTGAATCTGTGAACATTGACAAAGACATCTCATCGAAAATTTTGGGCGAGGATCTCAACATGACAAAAGTTTGTGCAAATATGGACACAAACAAGCCTTTTCTTACCAGATCAAAATTAATGCCACAAAAACATTTTGAAGCAAATTTATTCAAAAATTATCAAGTGTTGTTATTTAATAGACATATCTTGTATATGTTAGCCTTGTACATCGTAATAACCCACCTGCTGTTTCAGAGTCTTCATCTGGTCTTTTAAAGTCTTCACTTCCTTGACAGAATCTCCAAACTTAGACTGCAATTCATTATAAGATATATCCAGATCAATAACCTGTAAGAAAATTATGTTTTTAGAGTTTAACTCAACTTTCCGGCTGTCAGTAAAATCCACGCAAACTATACACTTCAAAATTACTTTCACATTTTCGTAGAAGTTAGACATCATTTAACTCATTCTTCAAAACTGTTTTGGATAAATAGTGACTAATTAATAAAAAACATTTTTATTCCTCCGAATCACAAAAGTTTTATACAATATCGTCCAGACAAGTTATGTCAGTTTGAAAGTTGTAAATCTTATAATTTAGAAAATAAATTATTACATTTCGTTGTTGGATAACGCCGTTACTTTGTGCCCTTAGGAGTAATGACGTAAGAAAATCCCCATTTCATTAGCTAGATTTGAACTTATGACAGCCCAAACTAAGGCGGATTGAAACAAGAAGTACAATAGATGTTAGCTTACTTTTTCATGTTTTCAATGTTTTATCATTTTATTTTAAACCTTCATGGCAATGATTATATTTTTTATTTTTAAAGAATAAAATAACTAATGTAAGATTATTTATTTTCTACGCGTGCTTTGATTTTTCAACAAAAAAAAACCACTTTCTTTGCCACCAACTTAAAATAGAGAGATGCAACCACATTTTAAATAAAATAATTTTTAAACCCCTTAATTTGATACTTACTTCAGGGTTTCTACAGAATTTTTGTAATTAATCCCCCTAATTTTTGCTTAACAACCAACTCAAGGCATATTCTAAAATCATTCTACTACATGATTTGCATTACATTTTAGTAAGATTAATTCTATTGTAAACATTTTAGCCTCCTTACATCCGTTTCCTTACCTCACCATCCTTGGACAACAAAGAAAGCATCGGTATTTTAGTATATTGCCCAGTATAAATAGATTTAATTTGCAAAGTATTTTACTTGCTATGTGCTAGGTTTATTTTGAGTGTTGATGTAAATATTGTGGTACATGTTCATTTTTAGTGTTTAGATTCCCTGAGTTTAGTTAACTGGCCTTAAACCACAATTCTTATAATCAGAAGCATCCTTCAATCCTATAATTTAAGTTTTAGATTTCACCAGAACAAACTAGGCTTACTTAAATATAAAATATAAATTATTATCATAAATAAAATTTTATTTAAAAAATAAATAAAAATAGAATCACTTGGTAACTTAAAATTAGGCTAACTTATTATTATTAGACTTTTAACATACTGATGGAGATGTTATCATGAAAAGAAAACCTGTTTCAACAGCTTATGTTGTGACAAGCTGGAACAAAGAAAGACCTCTCAGGGGCTCAATGACATCAAACCAAGTTCTCCGACTTTCCCTGTCCTTCCCTGACCATAGAAATCCTGCCCTGTCCCAGGTTGCCATTTAAAACGTTTTTCCATTTCTTCAAAATTCAATATTTTTAAATGTTGAAAAAATTTCCAAGTAGGACATTTAAAAGAGTATTGGATAAAATTTAGGTTTCTGGCAATGAAACCGTTCAGTGGTGGTAAATACAAATTTTCAAAAAAACAATCTTTTACATTTAGAGCTGGCATCTTGAAACTGAATCAAGAAAGTAAAACTCTTTTTAAAACGTTTGTTTTCAAGCAAACAAGCCTTCTGGGATCTAAAAACATTCTTTCTTAAAATCTTTGGATGTGAAATTGTGGGGTTTCAGTTAAGACCAAGTGTCTAAACTGATTCGTTTGATCATTGTTTGTTCCGCACGATTGGACTGTTATTTATTTTTATAAGAGAAAAATAAATTAAATGAAAATGTACTGATAAAAATAGACTTGTTATATTTTCAAGATATTAAATAGCTTCATTTCCTTCACAAATACCTAATCTTCTTTACATTTGATTAATTTTATATTTAATTTTGCAGCAAACCTATTCATTTGGTTTATTTTATTAGTACAAATTCCTTTCAATTTTTATGACTTTAATACAATCACCATTTTAATAATACAACCAATGTATTTATAAAATCCCTAGAATAGTTTAAACAATTTTGAAACTATTTAGGTTAACTGACTCTTGAAACGTTGCAATGTTACAGCACTTACTTCATCACTCTTGTGTGCCAGGGAATCTGTAACTTCCTCAATTCGTTGCTTGTGGATTTCGCTAAGTTTTCGTTCTCGCTGGACTTCATTCACGGCTAGATTCAATTCAAGTGACAGCTTAGTGACCTTTTCTTTCTCTGCAATCAATTCATCGCTCAACTCTGTCACTTTCTTCTGGAGTAAATTCTATAAAAGATAGCAATACATAAATAATCACACCAAAGGCAACATTATATTACTTTTCAACTACAATTCTGAATAGTAAGTGTTTACATTCTAAAAAAATTTAAATTAACTGAATTTGTGAACACTAAATAAACTACAGGCGCTATTGTAATGATCAATAAAACTTAATATTTACTAAAGTTCTATCAATTTTATTTTATTAAAGCCTATAGTATCAGCAGTTATTCCATTTAAAAGTCAGTTTGCCACAGACTAAGGAAAATTTTTAAAAGCAAATAATTTATGTATATTATGGACAGTATAACAATTAATTGACATACAAATTAAACTTCAGGTAAAAGGTTGTGGATGGGTGGGAAGGAAATCCTTATGATGATAAGGGATCGATTTCAAGATGTCAATTTGCATTCAAATCATTAGAAGCCAATTATTGCTATGCTAAACATCCTCTTGATGTATATTATTATAACAACATTAGATAAAAAACAATGGCACATCCTCAATAGTGTATCAAGAAGAAATAAAATAGGCCAACAACTTTTATTTAATTATCATTACAACGAAATCGAGTTATTAATTTAGGAGTTAAAAGGAAAGAAGTTTCAATTATGAGAAGGAAACACTATATTTATATAAACATCAAAATAAATAGAGTGTTCCACAAAAAAAAAAAAAAAAAAAAAAAAAAAAGAATAAACTGTACTTAAATTAAGCATTCTATAGTTTTTGATTTTTATAAAATATGCCCTCAAACTTAAAATGGAAGACTTACGTAAAATCAGTTTTTCCTTTAATATGTAGACTTAAAACTATACAAAAAGAATTTTTAGTAAAATTTTTTGAACAACTGTTGACAAATTTGAACAAAGAATTTTCTTTGAATATTTCTAAAACTTTTCAATTTAATGTGACCCTTACAACTTTCAGTACTTAATAAGAAATTTAAATGTGTTTAAAATGTGTAGAGGATATCATCGCTTGCAAGATTTATAACAACTGCTGTCAACCTAAATTATTAGGTTATCATATTGTTTATGAAAATTTGATTGTTAACTCGTGGATAAATAACAGCTGTTTCAACGCGTGAATTTGCATACAATTGTACAGTTATTTTCCACTTCTTCAACGTTCAAGCCCACCTACATTTCTATCGAGATTATAAAGCTACTATTGGTTTCGTCAAGATTTTATCTTTCTAATAGTGCCTTTTCCAATCAGATGTCACTATTTTACACGATTTATGCCGACGATTTCTGTAAACCTTGCGATTGGACAGTTTTTCAACCAACGAAACAGCCCATTTGTCAACCGAGATAACGCCTACTATATCATATGTTTTGACAGATTTCTTTTCACAATTTTGTAGAGAACAGTTTGATCTTTCTAACGGTGGGAGTTAAACTAAAAATAACCAGTTTTTTATTTGTCGAGACAACAATGAAAAGTACATAATTAGGACAATCTGGTGAGACAGTCTAGCGCATGGGTTTCCACGATATTTATATGACACATCCTGCGACCGGGGAAGTTTCATAATCATTGATGTCATTTTGTTATTCAAATAAAGATAACTCAAACACTTTTGTGATTTAAGGAAAAACAAGTATACCATTCGTTTCTTTGATTTATCTACACTTTGTTATAATAATATTTCATTTCTGGGCAAAGCATATATTAGTAAATTATGTTTCAAACTAGGCCTAGTTTTGTTAGCAGTCGTGTATTTGGAACATAAAAACTGGTTTTTTCAAAATAAGAAATTTGAAATTGATAAATGTTTTTATATAGTTCTATATAGAACTAAATTACGAAACTTTTTTAAGCTTACGAAAAAATTACAAAAAATGTTTACTACTTGTTATGTAGGCCTAAAGTTGAACATTTTCCTTTCGTTACTGAACATTTTTTGTTTGTTTCTTGAGCTAATAACTTTTACAATTTTACATCAATAAATTTTTCAATTGCATATATGAATTCTTTTAACCTTTCTCTACAAGAAAGGTACAGAACACTTTTGGGTTGGGATAGAATTACTATTTTTGGCGAATTTTTTTAAATTTGCTTGCAAAACACTAAAAACCGGCTGGCCAATTTGAGCTATAACCAGGGCACTGTGAGGGTTAAATAATAATAGAATAAATTCCCAATTCACAGATTGGTTTAGTCAAAAATACCTGATCTCTTTTAGAAGCTTCAAATATGTCATTCAACTCTTGCTGCTTACTGGCGTTGGTCAGGTATTCATTCATCTGAAATATGATATGAAAAGTTTACTTTAATATAAATAGAATTTAAAAACAATTTTGTTCCTATTCTAGTTCACAAAATATAGGTAAACTGATGAAATCTCTTTATTTGTCAAAGCAAGCACTGTCATAATACAGAGTGTTTAACTTCAACTACTCTCAAGTTAACAAGACAAACTTCTTTATGTCATAAAAAAGTTACGAATTTATTGATCAAAAGTCGATCAAATGTACATTATCTTTTTATTGTTATTGCAGTGTAAAGGTTTGTTACAGTTTCCAGGTTTTGAATAGTGGAACATGTAGGCATAAAATAAAAATATAATATATATAGTGGAACTTCTATTTAACGAATTCACTATCCAGATAAAAAATTTGTTATTGGGAAGTATCCGTTACTGGGATTTTACAGCCTCCAATCCAATTTATACTACATTTATATCAACTACAGATATGGTAAATTATATACATTCAAACTTTAATTACTAAATGTATAGTACATTTGTAACGTTTACCCAAATTTTGCCCGATAACTCCTTTTTTTTCATACACCTATGCATTGCGGTTACATACACAGTAGCCCGCAGGGGCATGTAGTACTCCGTTATCTCACCACCGGCAGCACCGTCTGGACTCTCGTGCACGAAATAGCCGCTGGCTACGTTAGCCATTTTTGTTCATTAGTGAGATAGACTTTCAACGCGTTCACTAGGTCAAGTCTTGCCTGGCGACTTCTAACATGTAGTTCCATTCTTTCTTCTACAAATGAGTTAATAGCTGTATACCAGGTAAAATTTCTATTTTTGCTTAATATGTAGCATGTAGTCTACGATGTCTGAATTTTTCCAATAATTGCATATGTCATTTACTATTAGTTGCTATTTGTTACGTGTAAGCCATTGTATTTTGCTAAAGCAATTTGTAAGTTAATTAACCATATAAATTTTGTAAATTTTGATATTTTGTAAAGCCTACAACTATTCTAAATAGTCTAAACAGTGATTTTAATAATTAGCCTGGAAAAGTACATAATTTAAACTAAAGTGAACACATGTGTGATTACCTACAAGTTATATTTTGTGCTCTAAAGAGTTCCTGTAAAAGTATAATTCAGCCAGTCAATTAAAAACAGTATAATTGTTTCAGTTTGCTAGAAACAAAGAGTAACTCTGTAATAATTAACCTTGATATTAAACTAAAGTGAAACTTATGAATTATAACGTCATATTAGACCAAATTGGCACGTTCAAACAGTTTACAACAAGCCAAATTACAACATGCCTGCTGTAAACGTGCTGTATTTTCATTCTGACATAATATTTTATCTTTGGCTATTTAAAGTAACTAATGCCTATATTATGTTCTGATTTTTTAGAGAAATCTGGTTTAACTTCCTGATTTAAGTTACTGCTACAAGTTTCTACTTAGTTCAACTCTTATCAATATGCAACTGCAATAAAATGTGATTCCACCTCCGCAACTACAACTTATTTCTACGCTGTCTTAAACTAAGTGAATTCGGTTGATCAATAACTCTTTATAAAAATAAACAGAAACAGGCTATTTTAAATCAGTATGAACTTATAATAAGTTAGGCAAAGTCAGTGATTTTTTCAGAAATATAAAAAAGGCTATTTAACTTTTCATGTAACTAAAAATAGTATGTTGTTGTAATATTTATATATATATATATATATGTTATTTATAAAATAATAAGGGCGGCGAGGTACCTATTTTTGACACCACGGACTCCAAGAGTCAGAAATCAAAATTCTTTTTTACTTATAATGACGTCATAATTCTAATAATACCTTGAGTACAAAATTTTACATTATTTTATTTTGTTTATACTTTCGGAATTGCAGTTTTTTTTATTACATACAATGCGCATATTTTCTTTTAATAAACGTTGGCCAACATAAAATATATCAAATAGTTTGTAAGTACTATTATAAACTAATCTTTAAGACTATTTGTACCATTTTTAAAGTTTATTTTCTTGGATTAATTAAGTAAATTAATATTTCAATATATAATTAAATACAGGGTGGGGTTTTCTTTAATTTTTGTAAGGGAGGGAAATAAATAAATCAATCTGTCATTTTGGGGCGTATACAATTTCATTATTTTATATTAAGGGCGTATCAATTCTTTTTTAAATAAACAAATGTTATTGTTATAAATGTGTACATTAATTGTATTCATCCAATAACCTGTTAAGAAAAATTTCAGATATCTCGACTTCGGAATTAAGGTAAGATTTGTGTCTGGTATATTTTGCTTTTATAAACTTTCTGTATGTGCCATCCATTTTATTTGAGCCCGGTACGCATTCCACATTGTTTTTGCTTTTGGATGGTAACACATTATAGGAATAAATACTATGTCAGATGAAAATAAGAATTTAGATACTGCACATTTTATTTTTAAACTCAACATTTCACTTTTTTTTTAACTTATACAAGATTATACAGTACTTGTGTACAATATTTTTTACTGTTTTTACAAGAGCAAACTATTATAGCATGAAATTAAAATTTTTACTTGAAAAATGGGAGTATTTTTTTCTTGAACTTTGCACTTGAATAGAGCATCCTATTCAAAGAAGGTTTCACGCTGATTTTTAGAAGCCCAACCCATATTGTTTGTTTGACTAAATTCTTAGAATACGCCCCCGAAGCTGAGCTAAGCTACACATAATTTTAAATAGAGGCAGCTATATATAGAATATTTCTTTTAAAAAATTCACTGATGGATGCAACATAATTGCAAATGACTTATTAGCTTTATCAGCCCCACATTGGGCGACAATTTATAACGAAGTAGGTTCGTTACAAAAGTTTAAAATGGTTAAACGTATAAAAACAATGTTTATCCCGACTAGCCAAAGTTTTAAAGTTAAATATAAAAAATAACCTGTTAATTATTAAAAATTATATAAATGTGTTTATGTTTATAAACTATTAATTATTATTTATACAAATGAAATTATATTTCAATTGAAAGTTTAAATAAAATTATTTAAATTTATAACCTCAAAATGTACTTATTATTTGTAAACAATCCTCTATAACACATGCTATATATATTCAACTTACATCTTTCAATAAACCACCCGTAATACACTGACCCATTTCCCAACAAAATGGCCTGTCAAACCATGTGATTGTGACGTTACACAGCCTGCCATACCACTCCGCCAAGATTTTTATCAATACTGTTACAAGTGATTAATCAATATTATTCCTTATAAAAATTATTAAATTTAGAGTTTTGTAGATTCAATCACTGCACAAGTACTTCGGGAATTGAACTATGGATGCAAAACAAAAGAAATCGACTCACATGATGACTGACTATACGATTTTAATTGAACATATTAATAAGCATATTAAATTTTAAGAACATTAAAATTCACTACTTAAATGATTTAATTTTCTGAATAAAATAAAAGTATTGAAGAAGACTAGATAGTATCAAAAATGTAAATATTCTTATATCTAATACTTGCAAGTTTTCCTTTTTCTACCCATATTTAGATTATTTACCATACAAACTAAAATATCCCATTTGTAGCCCTTCACGTAACAAAACTATTCAAGTTTTAATATAGGCACAAACACAAGGCGATTTTGTAATAATGTGCTATTTTTCTTTAACTGTTTTCCAAGTCCATCAAAAATTCCTTAACACATTAAATGTTAGAAAAACTGAATATGAAGATGATTTATATTTTACTTTTTAACAACTCAAATAACTTCATGCATCCACCATTACAGGAGTCAACTTTTACTCATCTGACACACATCTGATCACCTTCGGGTCTAATACAGGACTGAACTGTAGGCCTAACATGTGTTTTTCAAGCACTAAAACATCGCTAATTCCGCTTCTATTTCTATACTGTTTTGGAACTTTCGAGAATTTTTGATCTAATGATGTGTGTCCCAATTGTGCATTCTGTTTACCCTCTAACCTTTTAAATTTTTAAATATTGTCATTATAATTTCTTTTAAATTTTACAATCATACTATCTTTTTTATTTAATTAATTTAAAGCTTTCTACTTTACAAATGTGACTTACTTTCAAATTAATTGTCTGCTTTTTTTAAATATTATTTTAGTTAATTTATTTCTTTGTGGTGACCATTTATTACAAAAACAATAAAAATAATAATAATGCTAATATTTTAATTTATATGCATTTGAAGAACTGCATATGTTACACGGATCACTGATAGGGTAGAGTGGAAAGGCCGGAGCGGGTATTCAATGTGGACTCCCACTATTTGTTAGCAGGCGAAAAAAACTGGTTTTGATGGAGAGATTAAAGCAATATCAGTGGCCTTACAACAATTACTACTTTAAACCATCGGCCTTCAAAAATCAGTCCTCCTCATTTACTCCAAATCCATACAGCAGCAGACAAACAACCTTTAAACCAAACAATAAAAGATACAAAAACACAATAGCTCTACTTACTAAGCAGAGGAAACTAATAGCCCTCCAATCGATTTTCTCTTAAGGGAGGTTAAGTAGAAATGAAGCAGTCGATCACCTGACGAAGAAAAGCACACCCTTGCTAGGAGAAGGAAACGTCAAATGAAGAATTTGAGACAATCAGAAGGCTTGTTAAGAGAAAAAATCAAAAACAATTCTTCAGGGATACCAACTTAACATCAAACAACAAGCAGTGGAAAAATATAGAAAGTACCTGGAAAGATAACAAAAACTTGCCAAGGAACAAGGCTTAGGCACACTTTAGGCTGTATACTGGGGCATGACTGCCTTGCTGCTCACCTCTGTCGCTTCAATATATATGAATCGCAAAACTACACAAGCTGTAAAGAACGTGACTCGGTAATGAATAGACACCACCTCCTGGTCTGTAGAAGACTTAATCCTGGAAGATATGAACCTGCTACAATTGTATTGGGACCTTAGAAGAAAAGATGATAATGTAATACAAAAAAAAAAAAGGCTACAATTGACTAATAAAAGTCTTGTTATAAAATATAGTATAGGTAGTACCATTTAGAATGGCTCGTGGTTTGCGCAGAAGCAGTAATGCCCTTCTCCCTCCAACACCAGCCTTTGTCGTTTTGTAAGAAAAGTACAGTCTGTGTCAAATCCATCGATTAGAGGGCCGCCGAGCAATTTTTAGCATTGGACGCTCTTTCAATTACAAGTTTCTGCACAGTACTAGGATTATTTAAATAGGACAAATTTTATATATTTGTAATCTGCGTGATATGTTGCAACTAACAGTATAAATATCTTCCAGTTTGGTAAATGTTCGGAATTTATATAATAACAAATATTTCGATTTTTTAAATCGAGACATGAAAAAGTAGTAAAGCGTAAACTTTTTTTATTTTTAGGGTAGAAAGAAACTTCAAGCGGCAAAGTTGTAGAAAATTTGTTGATCTACATATTTTATTTCAAACATTTTTCAGTCAGATGTTTGGTTTGTCCACAAATCGCTTGCAAATAAGCGTAACCAATATTATTAGGTGTCGCGTTGCTCCCACGGTCCCACCGGACGAATAGGCCTACGTTAGTGCTTTTCAGCAATGTCTAGTTATCTAACAATGTCTTGTCTGTATATCATAGCCTCGTTGCTGTATACTGTATAAATGACCTTGTATAATAAATATATTAGTATAGTATAAGGTATAATTTAAAATATGAAATATATGTTTGTTGTGCTTACTTACAGTACTTAAAAAAACACACACTCAGAAAAGCCAATTCAAATCGAATTATTTAGTCCCCAACCGCTTCGAAAACTTTCTACACAACAAGTTTCATAATCAAGAAAGTATTTTTAAATTAGTGGAAATTACTACTCTGTAATAAATAAATACATTGCCTGTCACAGTTCTTTTTTAATTTGAATGACGAACATACAAAGCACGCGGTGCGACTGTGTACAAACGTAGGTATACTGTTGCGTTTGTTTGAAAGACATTTTTGAACAAACCGAACGTCTGACTGAAAAATGTTTGAAATAAAAAATGTAGATCAACTAATTTTCTACAAGTTTGCCGCTGGAAGTTTCTTTCTACCCTAAAAATAAAAAAAGTTTACGCTTTATTACTTTTTCTAGTCCCGATTTCAAAAATCGAATTATTTCTTATTGTATAAATTCCAAACATTTATCATACTACAACATATTTATACTGTTAGATTCAGCGTATCACGTAGATTACAAATATATAAGGTTTATTCCATTTCAATAACCCGTGTACTTTGCAGAGAGTTGTAAGTGGAAGCACGCCCAATGCTGGATGGAATCTGCTTTGCGGAGTTCTGACGTTCTGACCGCCACTGTGACTAGGGTTGACTGTACAAAGTCCCGCCTTAACTTGGGAGGGGAAGTGTGGTGGGATAGGTTCTCTGTCTCACTCACACTACCCGCCCTACGCGCCATCCTAAATGATTTTATCTATATGTTGTTCTAAGGCTAAACAATAATGGGCCAATTTTTAGTATATCACTATTTCTTTTGTTATTGAGTATACGATTCTAAATTGAACAAAACAACACCAGAAAACGTAGATTCATTGTTGGGAAAATGTTTAGTATACCACTACTTGTTGAAATAGCATAAACAGAGCTGTGGGTGGCACCCTAAAAATTTGTTGCTAAAAGGTACGGTTTTTGAGTAATTTAGGTTAACAGCTGCCATTTTGAATTGTATCAGTGGATAGAATCGATTATTTTTCTTGAGATAGATCGTTGTTAGATTAAACTTCATGCCAAGTTTGAACTTAAATCAGTCAAACCGTTCTCTAGAATTGAATTATTTTGTAAAAAAACAAAATGGTGGATATTTGTAAAACAAAGTATTTCCGAACCTATGTTTATAGGAACGTTTTGTTTCTGAATCATCCTGTATATATAATTTTTGGTTAAAATAGAGTTCTGCTACACTATACTCTGTGGTTTCATGGGGGGTGTATATGAGGTTTTATTACAAAACTATGACATTTACTTGATATTAAAATAATTTAACCAATTCATTTCAGCGTACTTACTTTGACATTCAGTGTGGATACTTCTTTATCTCGTTGAGTTATTTCTTTTTGGAGATTCTGGATTTTTTTCTGTAAAAGAAAGATTGATCTCAAACAAATTTCAAACACAGTTAATTCAGTGATATTTCACTTCTTTCCTGACGATAGTATAGTTATAAAAATAAATTTACCTGCACTGCTACACCTTAAAATACAATTTTCTACAAAACAGACATGTTAAAGACTAAAGGTGCGTATACACTTTCGCGCCGTGCAACATGCGAAGTGTTCGCGCCGCGCGTTTGCGGCTCGTTGAAAGTTTTTATTTCAACGAACCTCCGGCGATCCAAAGAAAACCCGCGATCATTCTGACTTTGAGAACCTGCTGCAGAAGGTTGGGTTTCACATTTCTAAACAGGACACTTATTTCCGCACTGCAATTTTACTCAAGACAGGGGTGTAAATAAATTATACATACCTTTTTCTATTCGCTATATTGCTGGTAGTAATCATAGGCCTCAAAGTTGGATTTTAATTTAAACAAATGTGAAATAGAGGCCTGAAGTAAAAATAGCCTTGGTTGTTATAAATAATGTAATTTTAAGATCGTTGTACAGGCTAGCTATACATTAAAATAAAGAATACCTTGAAATAATAAAGAAGTACCGGTAATTGATGATAAATATTTTTATTCAACTAAAGAATTTTAAAATTCACAATCTGCTGGCCATTTATTTATCCATCTCTGCTGATATTTCACGCAAAGCATCTGCTTTCATATTTTCATTAAAATGAAACTTGTTTTGAGGATCCCAAAGAATGGAGTGGTTTCTGTATGAATCTATTAATTTAATTAAATTTGCTTCAGAACAATCCATCTTTATTTAATAACTGAGTACCCGGTATCTGGAATAATAACAATCACATGCGCGCTGAAAACGACATACCTTTTTCACACTCCCGTCCAAATATGATCGGCGAACCATCAAAGTGTTCGCCGAAAAAACCGACAGAAACTGGATTGCTGCGAGCGGGGCGCGCACCCCGTACAAATATGATGAATTCAATGCGCACGAGCGGCACGTGTACCGCACAGCGCACAAGTGTGTACGCACCTTAATGTTAATTTTAACAATCGTATTACCCAGCCCATGTTCATGTTTAATTGAAATCAAATATATTAATAACTCATTGAATAAATTTATTACAATTTAACTCAAAAGCTACTTATCCTATTTTGATGGTAGTTTTAGTTACTTAACCAGAGAAGTGTGGCATTTTATTTGTGTACTGATGTCCTGAAAAAGTTTAGTTTTAAAAGGAATGTTATGTTTGTAAAAACACATTGAAAATGTATAACACGCATAGTGTTTTCTCTATAATATTCACCTCTCTCGACAGTGTTGTTTCACCTTGTCATGAATATTATTAAAACAAAGTATAACATGTAATGTACTAAACAGGGTTCCTACAGAATCATAATTCATTTCCCTAAGTTTTCCCGATTATCTCTCAACTTCCCTTATCCTACGCATGGCATATTTTGAAACTATTTTCCATTTTCATTGCATTTTAGCATTTTTAACATAAATTATATCGAGTATAAATTTATATAATTTATAAATTTATTCATAAATAAGCCTTCTAATATCCTACATCAATTTTCTTTATTTAACCATCAACGAAGGACAAAGAACGCACTATTATTTTATTATATTGCCAAGAATAAATAGATTTAAATTAAGATAAGCATTTGGTTTGCTAAGTTCTAGGTCTAAGTTAATTTTGATCTTAAGTTTTTAGTGTTGAATATGAAACATTTCCTCAGAAAATAGTGTTATACAATGGATTGCCTCAGTATTTGAAAGAAATTGATTTTCTGTATGAATTTGAGAAATCCTTAAAAATATACCTCACTGAGTGGGCATTTTACTCAGTGAGAGAGTATTTGACAAGTAGTCCTTGAGGCTATACCATTGTTGTTTTGTCTGTAATCATGTCTTATATGTTTTATATTTGTTTATATCTTGTATATTATTTATTGTTCAAACTAATTTAAACTATTGTATTTATTAAAATGTTAATGTATTTTGTGTAGATGTAGTCTAAGTGTAGGACAACTCATATGTATACTTCAGCTTTGCTGAACTGTGTATGCTATGAATGAGGCAAATAAATCATAATCATAATCTATTCGAAAATGCGTGAGTAAATGATGAAACGTACGTAATAATTTAAATAAATAGAAACGAAAAACAGGACTGAGAGCAGTATTCAATACAAAATAAAGTTATTTATCAATTTTACTATTTATATTCCCTGAGGATAGTTAACTGAACTTATATACAACTTTATATATTCAGCAGCATCCCCAATCCTACAAATCAAGTTTTAGATTTTATCAGAACTCATTACGCTCATTTAAATTTTTATAAAAAGAGGGGGGAAAAATATATATATATAGCCTGTAGAACTACACAATTTGTTAATCTCGGCTTAGTAACCAGGTTGTATTTAAAGCAGGGCGATTCTGAGGCAATGAACTTCAGCCGACGAAATAACAAACATATGCACCTCTAATTCAAAATTTTCTACGAACCAGCTGGTTAATTCTAGCATGCAAACCGACACCATTGAATTCTAAGAAAAATCCATTTCACTTCAAGAATGATTCACAATCTATAAACACGAATATGGATTGTTTAAACTCGAACACCTAAAACGTAAATTACGTAAAGTGAAACAAAACAAAATGAGTGGTAAAGCAAAATGCAATTTAACATCTCCATGATGCAAAATACACGTATTGAAATGACTAACCAGGTAACAAGGGCAATTTGTGTTTTTGAGTCGTTTTAGTTAACACTTTCAATAACAGAGAACTCTATAATATGTTCAAATGCTAATTAATTGTTAAGTGTTAAATTTAATAACTTAAATTAAATTTGTGTAGAACTTCTAATGATGGTAATTTCACATACTCGTATGTACCTCATATTTCACCACAACATCAGATTGTTTTGTAGCTTTATCCAATAGTTTTTTAATTTCTTTCCTGCTTGAGTCTACGACTTTGTCTCGAGCCTTTAGCTGTAAAACAAAACCATACGTTATGAAAAAGTTCCCAATAAAATATATTAATAAACAAGATGCTCAAATATTGTTGCAACTGACATAAATTAGTCTGAACAATGTTAGTCCTGTTAAATTATACAAAGGAAAGCCAATCAATAAAAGGCCTAGAAGTAGAAATTCTTATGATCATTTTTATATTACCGATCTAAATAAAAATATCACAAATTGTCATGTAAACTTGGGCATAGTGCTGCTAAAATTATAACAGCTGATTAGGGATCATGCAACTATTTTACCAATATCTATATACCAGGTGTCTTAAAAGACCCCCCCCCCCCCCCCTTAACTTTTGTGTTTGTTAAAACAATCAAATATCTTTGGGGAACGAAACTAACTTAGCCCAAAGTATCTTTTGAAGCAAACGGAAATTTTGGGTGTCTCCTAAACATGGAGGATTTTTGGGGCAACTCAACATTTTTAAATGGGAAGTAAATGTGATACTTCATTTTAAAGGTATATTTCAGACTAGGTAGATGACATAAAAAAAATAAAAATCGGACCAACCAAAACAAAATGGCGGCCCTAAACGTGTTGAAATAAATCGACATAAAGTTGCTAATATCTCGGAAAAGGAAGAGTTTTTAGAAAAAATTTCAATAGACAAAAAATGTTTATTTCAATGTGCTTGACCTACTAAATTGCTTTAAAATCGATTTCGTAAATTTTCTAAGATGTAAGAGTCGACTTAAAATTTATGAAATCGATTTGGAAGCAACATTTTAGGTCAAGCACCCCCTGACCCTACGCTGATACAAGTGCCTCTGTCCTAATTAATCATCATTTCCATGAAAATATCAGAGTATTCAATAATCTGTTTGCATTGCCTTTGCCAAGATTCTCTGCGGGGGTTTGTGAGCGAAGCGAGCAGGGGTGGATCTTTATTTCTTACATCATCCATAAATCTAACTGTTAGCCAGACTTGGGATTAACGATTAAAATAAATCGTTAAAAATATGGGTATCTTTTAACTTAATCGTTAGTTTTAAAACTGATTAACTTTTAACTCTTAATCGTTAAAATATTGGTTAACGATTAAAACTAACGTCAGTTAATTAATTTGGCGGATGCCCGGAAAGATTTGTCACAATGGAAATGCCGACCGGGAGGGTGGGCCTGACGCGACAACATTCAATATTCCTTAGTTTCCGTTATTTATTGCTTACTGGCCGACCGGAAGAGGTGGGGTGTCTAAAGAAAGATAGAACTATAAGAGGGTGGGGTGTATAAGGTACCTGGGCTATTAGCTAACGGTAACGTAAACAAACAAAACAAACAAACGCGTATGCATGCCATTATTACAGTTGGATAGTTTTGTTAATTTTGTATTAGTTGTTTAATTGTTTTGCCCTGTTATAGTGATTGACAGTTTAGATTTTATTTAGTGGGTTAGTGATTGTTAATAGTGAGTTAGGTCTAGTGTAGCAGTATTTTAATTTTTTAATTTTAATTTTATTATGTCTTTATTGTGGCCAATCATTTCAAACTTTTATGAACAAATAACAAGGGAGGGAAATAGTTTAACATTTAAATGCCTATTGTGTTTACCAAAATTTAAAACAATCACGGCTTCAGCAATTTCTGCCTCCAATTTAAGGACCCACTTAAAGGTAAGTTGTGTTTTAGCCGTTTTAGGTTGTTGCCTATCCAATTTTTGTCGTCTATTATTGAGATTTGTGTTTTATTATAGGGCATACGTTCAAGGGCGTTTACATATATTATAGGGCATTTGCAAGCATATTTTCAAAAATTCGCCAAATATAGTAATTATACACCAATTCGAAAGTGGTTTGTAGCTTTTTTGTTCAAAGAATTTAAAGAAACAAAAAATGCTCAGTAATGAAAGGAAAAGGTTCAACTTAGACCTACATAAAAAGTAGTAAACATTTTTGTATTTTTTTTTTCAAAACGTACAAAAGATTTGTAATTTAGTTCTAAAAAGAACTGTATCAATATATTTATCAATTTCAAATTTCTTGTAGAGTGTAGATAAATCAAAGAATTGAATTGAATAATTGTAAAATGTTGTTTTCTAAAAAAATTCATTTAGTGGTCCTCAAATCACAAAATGATATCAAACGAATAAAAAACTCGAATAGGTTCCGAAAAATTGCTTCGAATTACAAAACCGCAAATAGCGAAAACCAAATCTTATGGGAAAAGGAATGTTATGTTCGTGACATATAGAACATTTTAAAACATTTTGTATTAATACCTATAAATCCTATAATTCATTTATGCATAAGATACAGGCAGTCCTTGTTATCGCGGTCCCGCTTTACGTGATTTCACTTTTACGCAGTAAAAAAAAAGTAATAAACGGTTTAGTATTTAAGCTGAGTTGTTTGGAGTGTAGGCTACAGTTGATAATTTCATAAGTTATGGGAACGTTGTTTGTCATCTCACTCTCCCCTCAAGGTCAGGGAGATGACCTCAAGGCTCTCATAATTCATAACGGTGCCGGTAGCTCTACCCACCCCTACTTGCTCTATCATTGTTTGAGTTTGTCTATTTTGAGAACTTAGTCAAATCAAAGCATCAAGCAATCTTTCGCTGCCAGTACCAGTAGCGAAAATATTCTAATCTAAAACGTAGTAAAAACTTATTTTCTTTCAAAATATTTTACTGTAATTTCAATTAATTCTCCCTACAACTGTCCATGTTAATGTTTTTCAACGCCAAGCCATTTCGGTGCGTGTGCAAGAATATTTTCAAAAATTAGAAACATATAGTAATTATAAACCAATCTAAAAGTGTTCCATAGCTTTTTGTAGAGAAAGGTTCAAAGAAGTCATATATGGCAGTAAAAAAATGATTGATGCAAAATTTACAAAGTTATTAGCTCAAGAAACAAAAATGTTTAGTAACGAAAGGAAAAAGTTCAACTTTAGGCCTACATAAAGAGTAGTAAACATTTTTTGTATTTTTTTCATAAATGTAAAAAGGTTTCATAATTTAGTAATGAAACGTCGCGCGTGCATATTGATAAACCTTATGACGTGCCGTATTTCAACTTTTAACTTAAATCAGTTAATTTTTTTTAACTTTAACTTTAATCAGTTAATTTTTTTTAACTTTAACTTTAATCAGTTAATTTTTTTTAACTTTAACTTTAATCAGTTAAATATTTTGGTTAACTTTCCCAAGTCTGCTGTTAGCAATATATTTACGAAACTATTTTTCCTGAGCATATCACAGATACAAAATGTAAAAGTGACAAACAACTATTTAGCTTTATAAACACTTGTATACAGAAATATTCTTCTCTTAATAGGACTTATAAAATTGCTGATTCCTCACACCGTAAGAAATTAATAAATTGATTACCGAGAAAACATTACCATGATTCAACGTTTAAGGAATACCAGTAAAAACTTATAACTAATTTAAAAATAGTATATAAAAATCTAATAGTAAACAACACTTACTTTTTCATTCAAATTGAAAATAACAATTTGCAAAGCAGCGAGCGCTCGTTGGTGTTTTTTCTGAAAACAAAACATTAAATATTTATTAGTTCTATAGCAAATATAGTTTTAAGGAACTATATGTTACATTTTAAAAAGAAAGGTTGAGTCTTAAAGATTTGAAGGTCAAATTTAAATAGATCAGATGAAATATTCCCAGTGTTATCTCGTACAAACTAAAATGCCTTAAAAATTAAAAAAATGAATTAAAATTATATTTTTTCACAAATATTCTTTAACCTTTTCAGTGGCGGGTTTTGACCAACATAGGGTCACATTACCAAAATGATTATTTACTTGTCCTAAAAATCAAATGTTTAGTATTTTTTTCTTGTTTTTTTTTTTAGTAAATAATATATATATATATATACTTTAATAAAATTATGCAAAACAGCCCCAGCCGGAGACCAGATATCTAGTCATATCCCATCAGCTTGGAAGCGAGCCAACCACCGTTTGCTTTACTTCCGCCCTCCTACCCTCAAACCACATATATCTGGTCTCCCTAGCCTAGATTCGAACCCGGCATCTTCTGATCAGGAAGACGCAACGTTACCCACTAGGCTACGGCTTGATTAAGGAAAACTGATAAATTAACAATACTTCAGTTACTTTACTATCGGTTTAAATATTACGTGTAAAGGAAAAGATAGTTTATCAGCACCATCTAGGAGCGGTTACAACAAGTTTGCTCGGTTCTTATTAAGTCAGTCTGAATGGTTTGTATTCGTGAGAGTTTACAAACATATACAGGCGTGCCACTGAAAAGGTTAAAAATGAACATAGTGTGGTATGTTTGAAAAGTAGGAAATATGTCACCATGACATAAAACGGCCAAGAGATATAATATATTAAGATTAAAACACAAATTATATAATACATTAATGTAACTATTCAAAAATAATAAATACACACATTCAGCAAAATTTAAAAACATGCATTAAGCCATTTACACACTTATAACAGAGCATCGAGCTCAACACAACTTGTTGTTACTTAGAGATGATTTTGGTGAACACTCGCCTCAATACTCGCTTGTTACAATTGCTGAGTAACATATTTTGACAACAGATGGATCAATGTTAGTATCAGACTGTATCATTATTCTGTTTTACGCAGATTTCAAAGAAAGTTTCTACTGCAGTCGTTACCATAGTGAGAATTTTGGACCTTATACCTTATTTTTAATTTCATGGTCCCTAGACACAAGGATATATATCATTATTTTATGGACATAACTGCTGTGATTTTGTACAAATTACTTCCAAACTAATACATAACAAATCTTGGTTGAGTTGGTCAATGCTTCAAATTGAATCAAGGGATAGAAAAGGGAAATTTTCTGGAAAAATCACTTTGACTACCTCAGTATAAAAAATAATATATCCGTTTCAAGTTAATATACCCCCTAACATTAGTAAAAAAATCTGCTTGAAAGATTTTATGATAAAACCAACCATTAGCTCAAAGTAGGCACAGTATATAATCTGTAAGTCATTGTAAACATTCTAAATATTATTTCAAACTTTTTTGATATGACCAAACCTTACTGTAAGAAGTGACCAAAATGAGGTCGCAAAATAGAACAAATCTTTACTCTTTTAATAGACACTATATCAAACCTGTTTAAAAATGGTGTAAATCTTCAAAAATACTAACAAAATATTTTGCCTTAGCCGTTTTTTATAACTACAACCTTAGCGCAAGGGGCGAATAAAATTTGTTAATTGCCAGTTTATTGGAGTAAACATATGCTAATATGGGATTTTTATATTTCTTGTTTTATAAAGTAATAACATAGCCAAATTATTTAACTTGACTTGGTAGCGAGAGATGATTCATTTTCTCGAAACATTTGATTAAATTGTTATACACAAAAGATGGGTATTCGCCATAAACCCATATTCAAAATGTATTATTATAGCTGTGCAGAGTTGTAAATTTCACTCAAATTTTAAAGTGAACGAGTTATAGACACTCTGAGCAAATATACAACAGTACATAACAGCAAAGCCATAGCCAGGGAGGGGTTGTCAGAACCCCAGAAATCCCGAAATTTAGTAGTAAAAATTAATACTAGGTTTAAAAAGTGCAAATTATATTATAAAATAGACAACACAACAGAGGATCCAGCAACATATTTTACATCATTGTGCATTGCATGCATACTGATATTTAGATTTACTTGATTAAACTACAACATACAATACACATGGATGCAGTAGGTTACAGCCTTACTCTCTTGTGAGCTTGATCTGATCTATTAAATAAGAAAACTATAAAGGTTCAACAAAAATACTTTACTCTAACAAAACACACAATGCATTGTGTATCGAAAATACTTTAATATGGGGGTTAGCGTGCGAAGCACGCAATGCATTGTGTATTGAAAATTAAAGTACTCCCAATACGTGGGTTGGCATGCGATGGCATTATGTATTGAAAATACTCCCCAATATGGGGTTGGCGTCCAATGCACTGTGCGTCGGCCGCTACTCATAGTGTTCAGTGTCAACCTCACATGTGCGTCCTTAGCAGTGAACGTGTTAAAAGGCTTTATTAAATTCAAATCCCCTGTCCTGACCTGACATCCCCCCCCCCCCAAGTTTTCCTGACTACGGCCTTGCTGTGCAGTGATGTAAATTTCACTCAAATTTTAGAGTGAACGAATTATAGCTAGATGCTCTGAGCATATATGCAACAGTAAAATAGTTAGTAAAAATTACTATTAAAAACATACTTATTAGCAGACAAATAAATATTATGATTAGCTACTCTATACATTTGTTATTACTGAGTCTAATATCTGGTAAAACTTATAAAAACCAAACTTTAATACTACTTTTACCAAGCTTAGTAGCAACAGCAACAACACTTTCTAAATATTTCAAATACAAGCAATGAAAGCACAATAAATAAGCCTTTTATTATTTTCTAATTAAATTAATTCTTTAAACATTTAATGTTACTACAGATCACTAAAAAATATTAAATAAGTTTAACAAATGTCATATAATAATGTATGTTTGATACTTTATATTTCGAGGAAATTACCAAATATATTTAAACTAATTACATTAAAAAGTCAAACTTTTGTTCAAATTATGTTGTGTAGTGGAACTTCCGATTAATGAAAGTATAACAATTCTGTCTACTCGGCGGCTAGGTGCTGTCTCCTAAACAAACAGCTTCTCTTGTTGGGCTTCCAAGAATTAGTATTCTAACTATACGTTCATCCTCAAATTCACTCTAAAATATTTCACGATTGTAAAAATATTATATATAGGTACTGTATAATCTTTTTTAAAAGTTGTAAAAAGTAAAAATATTGTGTTCAGAAATAAACTGTGTCGTGTCTAACAAACTAATTCACCTGACATATTTTTTATTCCAATAATTTACTGTAATTTAGTAATCTCCTAAAATTGTGTAGGCTACTATGTCATACTGTATAAACAGTACAGTATTTGTGCTTTTATTAAGTCTGTTTTGTTTGTTTAGGGATTAACGTACAAGCATACAAATACAGATAAGGGATTTATTTTATACTAATCCCATGAAATTAACAACCTACAATTTATATCTGTTAGAGTTATTCACACGTAATACGTTATTAAAAACAGATTAAAGTCTACAAGACAAAAAGACATGGCAACCAGCACTGGGGACTCGAACCAGAGATTTTAGGCTCTGAGCCGATGTTCAACGCTTCATCGCCAAATGCTAAATTTAAATTATATAACGTAGGTCAGGTGATATATACAAGTAATTGAATTGAAGGCTGTATCAAACACTTCCCTTATTCGCTATTTTGTTTATAGTGGCCAAACAAAATCAAACTTGAGTGACATAAGAGTGTTCCATATGTCCAGCATATTAATTCAAATAATATCAAACTCTTCATGGAACTCCAGTATTAGTCTTCCAATGTAGAACAAATAATCTAAATAAACCTTTTTATTGGTAGAGTATCCAACACATAAAAAACAAAGCAGCCATGTTAGCATTCAAAACTCAGATTAATCCTACCTTGCAAGTGTGTCTGTCTGTCTACCTCTGTCTCATTACGATGAGAATAGCTCTCCTCAAGTTTCTGTTGAGCCCTGTTATACTCCTGCTGTAAGTGACCACTTAAAGTTGCTAACTCGAGGTTGGCATCTCTGACAGCATTGGCACTCTGAGATTCCTTGATGGCCTTTGACAATTAACTTTATTTAATTGCAAACATTTAACTCCAATTGTTTGAGTAAAGTATTCAAGCCATATATATGCACTAGACAATAATGTATTTAAATCTATGCCGTTGAGTACAAACATATTTTTATTTTTCATTAAAACGTAAAAAATTTGTAAAAAAAGATTTCTGCATTTGTATATTATGATTAACCATCTATCTGATTTTTTATGAAATTTTACTGATGTGTTAAACAAGGTAAAGCTACATTTATTTCATTTTTTAAATTTTCAAACAATTGGAGCTAACAATGGTTGAAGTTTTGTTAAAACCGCTATTTATAGCTGACACTGGCTAAACTGTTGCAATAAAAACACCTAGAATAATAGTCTGCGGCAGCATATGTCTATAAGACATAGAGATTAAAGAACAAAATAGATTGAGTTCAGGTAAACTTTTTCAGAAATTTAAAAATTAATCTATTATATAAAAATTCCTGCCATTCAGTAAAATGCTGAGTATACTGTGAATGCGTCAGGATCCAGGTCACCACCACACCCACCATCCTATCCCAATCCAAGCGCCTCTGACCTAATCAATCGTCATTTCCGTGAAAATATCAGAGTATACAATAATCTGTTTGCATTTGATTTGTTGCAAGAGTTGGTGAGCAAAGCGAGCTGGGGGCACTCTATTCTATATATATAAAAGCGAAAACCCACTGATTCACTCATCACGATTTCTCAAAAACTACCGAATGGATTGAAATGAAATTTGGTATGTCGCTTCCTCTAGGGCCATAGGTGCTCACTAAGAAAGGGTTTGAAAAAATTCGAAATTTTAGGGGGGTTTGGGGGATCAAAGTTATTAAATCACGATTTATTCAGAACGGATTGGAATGAAATTTGGTATGTAGCTTCCTCTAGGGCCATAGGTGCTTACTAAGAAAGGGTTTGAAAAAATTCGAAATTTTAGGGGGGTTTTGGGGGGATCAAAGTTATTAAATCACGATTTCTTCAAAACTACCGAACAGATTAGAATGAGAATTTGGTACGTAGCTTCCTCTAGGGCCATAAGTGTTCACTAAAAAAGGGTTTTAAAAAATTGGAAATTTTAGGGGGTTTAAGGGGTAAAAATTACTAAATCACGATTTCTCCAAAATTACCGAACAGATTGGAATGAATTTTTGTATGTAGGGCCATAGGTGCTCACTAAGAAAGGGTTTGAAAAATTTCGAAATTTTAGGAGGGGTTTGGGGGGATCAAAGTTACTAAAATCATAATTTCAGATCTTTTATTATTATGACAATAGTGCTTTTATTATTTGTGATCTATATATATAAAAGCCAAATAGCACTCGTTGACTGAACACTTAAAAAGAATACAATTACATTAAAAAGACTGAAAATACCAACCACCACGGGCAACGCCGTACGGGTCAGCTATATTACATGAAAAATACTTGTACAAAATATAAATAATTAACTTTTGTTAAATATCATTTTAAATGAACTTTCACTTTGAAACAGTCGATCAATTATTGTAAAAAAGTAAGAAGTAAAACAACCTTAGCTCAACTTTAAATAGAACTTAAGAATTAGTTAGCTAAGTTTTCTCTGACTTTTCGCCTGTTTTTAATTAATTCCCCGACTTTCCCTGGTCCAAAACCAATTTTACTGACTTTTCCTGATATTCAGCAGTTTGAATCCCATACATGAGCTGTTGAATTTGTTCTCGGAATCAAGAAGTACATAAATTGAACAATCTGGAAACTTAAATCATCTATAATGAAATAAATAATTTGAAGGCTCAATACTAGTAATGTAGATTGAAATATTTATAGATACAATGTCATGAGCTCAAATTAGTAGATGGAAGTTTAAATGAATATCTTTTTTAGTCAAATTACATTTCATTTCACATTTTAATGATTTCCTGTAAAGTTACATTTTTATAACACGGGTGATGCTGGGAAAAATAGCTAGTTTCATATAAGGAAGGCACATTTCATTACTTTTTACAGGCTTCTTTTCAGCAAAACCAATTATTTTTGAGAGATTTCTAAATTTAACCATTTTAAAATGTATGCTAAAGTGTTCCAAATGAAGTGTGTTTTTGGGTATCAAAATTAATGTTGGCCTCCACGAAAATCACAGAACAATATTTTCTAGTTTCAATTATTCGAATATATTAAGGTTAGAAAGTTACCTTTGGCATTTCCAAAGTGTCAGTTTGATTTCTATGCACAGATCAAACACAAGTGATCCAAGTAAGGGAACAAAACTTGAAAAAAAACTAACCACTTTAATAAATATTATTCCGTGTTATGTAAAATTATAAAAAAATACACCTAAAAATAAGTGAAAACTTTGAACAAATTATTTAGAATGTATTTTGAAAAGCAATGGAAGAATATAGATGATTATCGGGGAGGGATAACATGTCTCACAATACCTCTCACTGTTTATATTATGACTTGGACAAGATAAAACATTATAGAAACAAAGTCAACATTTTAAATCTGTAAATTGACACGATAAAAACATTTTATCTTCTATAAAAGCAAAACCACACACAAAAGAATGCTCACCTCCTGGTAAAACTGAAGATATTGCTCCTTCATTTCCGAAAACATTATTTTACATAGAATGCCAACGCCTTCCTTCATCCGTAACTGCAACGAACAACTCTACAATTCATTTAAAATACAATACATCCCAATACCTATATTTCTTCTCAATTTCTACAAAAACACTTCTGGCATCAAAATTTTCTCCTTAACTCGACAAATTACAAATTCGTTTATCTATTTACAAAACAAACAGATCAAAGTATCTACTGGAACTTTACTTGCTATCTCAAGCAACAATAAATTAAGAAGATTTGGTGAGTATTTTGCAAGTATCACATACTCTTGAATTCAGGTTTAACAAAATGAAGTAAACATAATAATAAGGCATGACCATTTTACATGACTTACTGATTGAACATTCTATCATCTCTGTTTATTAAAAAGATTTTTCTTAACTTTGGTCCTTAGACTGAAATAAAGAAGTAACATTTGACGAACCCATAATCTTCTTTTTCTGAATAATTCATTCAGTATGCATCCGAGAACAATTAATTATTGAAACTGATGTCTCACTGTTTAATTGTTGCCTCACTGTAAATGACCAAATTTTGTACTAATATCTAAATTGATATTTAAGAATTAAAATAATTGTAATGATTAAAACCTAACCAAACCAGAATTGCTGAGAAAATATGCAAACACGAAAAACAACAATTTTATGATTTCAGCGCATATCTTAAAGTTCTAGTCTAAAAAGTTTCCATGCATAAAAATTTAGATTTATAAATACAGTTTTTTAAAGATTTAAGAGGTACAGTACATTCAAGTTGTGCCTATCCAGCCTAACTTTCTACTTTTAAAAACTACTGTAAAACATTTAAAAAATGATTCACATTTTAGTGGACATTGTTGATTGAATCACCTATAAAAAAAATCTTCTGCATCTTAACGATTTACATACATAAAACATACAGGCAACTTTAAATCAACTACTCTACTGGTCCAATATTGTCTATAGCGGTTATTTTGCTAAAAAAAATAATGTGCAATATGAATCTTTCAATTTTTACAGGTGAGACACTCCAGTATTTTGTAAGTACTGTTTGTGTGTAATAAGCAGCTAATAATTTTGTCAACTTACCTTTTTCACGCTTAATTATTTCTTATAGCCAAAACTACACATGTATAGACATTGCTGGTTAAATTAAAAAATAAAGTGTCAAAAGTTGACAAAAACTATTGTTAAACCAAGTAATCATAAAAATTATTGAACTTTAATGGATCCGGTGGAGTCCTGTACTTGTAATATTACTGTTCACAATTTAGCAGTAATTATTTAACTTGAATCAATATTTATGAAGAGATCTACTTCTAAAAGCATTCTACTAAATCATGCAAATGCAAAACTAAACAGCACTACAAATAGCATAGAATAGGAACTGAAAGTGTAAGGAAAAGCAAAAAAACAAAAACCACTGTACAAAACAATTTATTAACATAAAGTTTGATTTGGCTATGGCAATTGATACTATACAACGTTATATGCACATAAATTCTATAACTACTAATAAATAAACAAAATAATATCAGCATTATTCACTCATTTAGTATATTAATAAAATTAAACTGGTAACCATGCTAGTGTCAGAGACATAATATTTGTTCTACTCTCAATTTAAATAGCACTTTGACTACAATTATTGAAAATCTGTTAATAAAACATAAATGTTTGGTGCTTTGAAAAAAAAAAACTAAGTACATGCACTAATTTAAATGAAATGTTACGAATGCAATTAATGTTATTGCATGTCATAAGAAAATTAACAGACATTCAAAACTATTAAAAATAACAAAACACATGTAAATAAATTATACACATATATTTAACAATATCTAGTAAGATCATAAATTATTTTGTAATGTTTAATAAATATCTTTAACTTCGGAAAACAACAACAAATTCACACTTATTGAATGAAACCCCGCACCACAAATAGAAGGAACAATAACAGAATAGGTTAATGAAAATATATGTTTATTGTACTACACTTATGCACATTTTAATGACATAGTTATCACCCTCAAAGAGCTTTAAAGCCCTCCTGTATCATCCTGTAGTGTTAAAGCACTCTGAAGATGATGACCATGTCATTGAAATGTGCATAAGGGTAGTACAATAATAACTTTTCATTTGCCTGTTCTGTTTTTTTTTTTTTTTTTTTTTCTCTTCTATTTGTGGTTCAGGATTTCATTCAATAAGTTTGAATTTGTCACCACTGTGCTCTTCAATCTTTGTAACAACAAATGAAATAACCAGATTTAAAACATCAAAAAATAAACAAATACTGGGCGCTATAAAATTTCTCGGCAATATTTCTGAGGCTAATTCTAGGCTATACCGAAGAAGTGGGGGTTAGACTAATGCATCAACAATTCCTTATCACCCGATTTCTCGAAAATTTGAATAAAATGATAGTAATAACAAGTCATTGTATACTCGATATATCCATGGCTTGTAAAAATTATAAATGATATGAGGCTGTCTGTGACAATTGCCATACACCGCCTTAATGGAAACACTTTTCCGCTATAGATTTTTGTAAAGCATGTAAGTAATTCCAATATCACAGTTTCTATCAAAATTTTAACTGCAATATTTTCATGAATAGAATGGGGGTGCGTTTTAAAACAAAAATATATATTTTTTATTACATTTTCACAAAAATTCGGATTTGGAATAGTTTTCCTGTAAAGCACATGAGTCTTAAGCCACATTTTTTCAAAATGTTTGTTGCATTTTTTTTGCAAATAGAAAGGAAAAACTTGATCAACATTTTTGAGAATATCTTCAAAACTACGTATCACAAAACACTTTTAAAAGTAGTTTTGATATATTGAAATAAACAATGCAATTACAATATTTCTTTAGTTCTGGTTATTAGAAATAGCCGGGTTGCAAGCCAAAAGTTTTGTAGTGATACCTTGATCTGTTCTGGATAAAATTGTCTTTGACAGACATGCAAGTGGTGATAATCATGAACTATCTACAAAATAGAAAAATCAAAATAGGAAAAAATGAGATTATGTCAAGTCCTTCAAGGTGCGGTCATGGGGTTTACTGTGGAATTTATAGGCTACTCAAAGTCTTAAGATGTAAGGAGTAATAAGACTGGATGCATATGCAGATGACTTGGCTATTGTGGCTAAGGCAAAGAGGGAAATATGCTGGAAGGAAAAATAATCCAAGCGATCATACGCATCAGTAAATGGCTTCGGGAGAAGAATTTGTACCTGACTCAACAGAAAACAGAGCCACTACTACTAGAATCCAGGAGGTCCTTAATCTTTAAAGTCGAGAACATCTACTTGACTACTTGCAGGAATCTGAAGTATTTAGGCATCTACTTCGACCACAATCTCAGAATTGTGGAGCAAATCCAAAAGACAGCAATAGAAGCAGAAGGTAATTGTGATGTTTGCATCTTCATACATCTGCGAACAGGTGTTTTCTACTATGAAGCTTTGCAAAAACAGCGTTAGAAACCGATTGACTGACCACCATTTAACTTCACTACTGAATTAGCTCATCCCAGTTTTTACCAGATTATGAACAACTCTCTGTCACAGTTTCATGTGGTACATAGTCTTCCTGCCTTCATGGTCTTCTAAAGAATAATCAATTTGTGTAACATTTTTTCTAACTTTTTTTTACTATTTTAGCATAAATAATTTAAGTTGTGTGTGGTGTAAAAATCAAAAATAAAGTTTATCACTTATGCAAATGTTTTGTTCAATTTTTTTTCGGCCTGCCTAGATATTTTAAAATTTTATCTGGCCCTTCCCTTAAAAAGTTTGCCTATACAAACACAATAGGTGTATTGGCTGGAACCCCTCTATTGATCTATTACTGGAAGAAAGCGTGGGAGTAAAAAAGGAGTATACAACAACAAAATATGATGCCAGAAAGGAAACCATCAAAGTATAAAGAAAGAATTGAGTGCAGATATTAAATTCATTCTAGAGTTGAATCTTTAAAAAAAAAAAAATGGTAAATAGGTAGAAACAAAGCATTTTCAGACTAGTTTATACAATTACTTGTTTTCTTATTTTTAGCTAGAATCTGCTCCTGAAATATTGCATTCAATTTTGAATCTAAATGTATATTTCTTTATTTATTTAAGAACTTAATTATGTAAAGTATAATCTTATAATTGTATTACTAAATAATATAAAAATCACACGATTTTGAAGTACTCTAGCAAACATATAAAAAGTTTGATAAACTCTTCTCTCTTTTTATCATTTGATCAACTTTTATATTTACAGGCAATAAGTATCATAAACTGCATGTTAAGTGTAACATTATTCATAAAAAGAATTATTGACTATTAAATATAAAAAACTTACAGTCAACTCTGGTTTTAGAGAACTAAAATGAGAATACTGGCCTAAAGTTAACCTTGAATTGCTAATCCTGATTCACATACATTACAAATGTACATATGAAGGGCTGAAAAGCCAAGGGGTACAAGTGGCATTTTTTAAATAACGGAGTTAAGTGCAGAACACTTAAAAATGTTTGTAGCCAAGGAATATAACTGTAAGTCTATCATGTGGTGAGATCTAGTGAAGAAAAAAAAAAACTACTTTGTAGAAGGTTTAGCTTAGAAGCCAAGGGACATATGAGATGCAAATCGTTTTACTTTAAATAGGTAATTTACTTGTAACCTATGTTTTATTACATAACTTCTAATTCCTGTTAACACGTTCGTTGCTACGCAATGCACTGTATATTAAAAATACTCCCAATATGCGGGTTGGCGTCCGAAGCACGCAATGCATTGTGTATTGAAAATACTCCCAATACGGGAGTTGGCGTGCATTATGGTGTTCAGTGTCAAGCTCACATGTGCGTCCTTAGCAGTGAACGTGTTAACAGCCTAGGGGTACAGGTGACAACTTTTATCAAATATTGGCTGATAACAAAGAATAAGAGGATGAAACTCAAACTAATCTTGGTTATTATTTTAGTCTAGAACCTACCAATTAAAAATATACTAGTTTTAGTGATCATGGTTTTACCTGGATTTGATTATAACAGTTTAACTTTAAACTGAGTTTTCTCAAAACTAACTTCACTACACTTATACCCCTTGGTTTCTCAGCCCTTAAATGTGTATACCCAACCTCGGCTATAATGATTCCAAATTTCCAAGGACCAAAATTTATTATATTGTAAAATGTAGTCGGGCTATCATGTAAGAAACGGAATGCACTAATTCATTTTTTAGTAACTATTGTGAAGCTAACATTACTGAACTGGATGAGTTTGTAAATAGAACGAAAGCAGATATAATGTACAAGAAATGATCGAGAAATATTATAGCAAGTCTATTCCAATAATTTTTATGTGGCTGAGACACGAGTGGCAGAAGTAAACATAGGAAGTTAAGTAGGAGCAGTGCATTCTGAGTTAGTCAGGAAAGTTTTCTAATTTGACAAATGAATGAAATACTGGACTAAAGTAAAACCTTTGTTCGACGAACCTTAATGCTAAGATCTGAGTTACAGTGTACTGTTTAAATTACAAATCTTTCCACAACCTCTGCCCAAACAATGTGTCTTCGGTAAGTTGACATACTTGCTTACTGGAATATTAGTTGTATACAGGGTGAGGCACGGAGATAATTCAGGGGGTGATCATATGGGTCAAAATAAAGAAAAAAACTTTCTATAAACACTTGTCTGCAAACGCTTTTTTACTAGCTATCCGCCATTTTCACTTTACTAGATAATTTACATCTTTAGAGTGGCTTAACTGAATGAGTTGAGATTTTGCATGCTATTCATCAATGTAAAGACCTAGTTTGAAACCAATACCCTTTTATTGAGTTATTTTCACTTAAGATGTTTAACCCTCTCAGTGGCAGACTGCCCAAAGTGACGTTCTCTCAGGCGCAAGATGCAGCTATTTCGACAATTAGCAAGAATTTGCATACATTTGCATTTTCGATTAATTAATTCACTTAGAATTATCCAATCGTAACAAAACCGGCACCGTTGGAAAGAAAATGAATTAAATTTAATTTTTGTATTTAAAACTTTTTCGTAAAACGTATATTTACATACGTAATCATCGTTTCAAAATTGTAGAATGTCAAACAGCTGTTTTCCGTGCGACATCGCGATGTTAAGAACGTAAAACTTCATCATTTTCAACGGTCTGCAACTCCTCACAGTTGTCAATTGTCACAAAGATCATCACAGCATTGGATTCATTAGACTTTTATCTTTCAAGTGGTATTTTTAAATCATCTGTGACTACATTAGGTTATGAGATCTAGAATTTAGAATAAAGGCTTGTATTGGTCTAAGATTGGGCCAATAAGGAAGCATTTTGTAAATAGATTTTTACTATCAGAAATCGATTTATTCATAAGATGTTTAATATACTGTTTTAAAGAGATTCCAACGTTTATTCTATGTGCAGTTCAAATAATTTAGGTGAAATTTAGTTGGCACAGACATAATGTAAATGAAGCAGTAAAGCGTTCACTGTAAGTTTTATTCGTCTTGATATTTTAGTGAATTGAAAGTGTTTATAGTTTATAAAATAGTGTTATATTGTGTTTTAGTTATAAATAAATAAGTGTAGATTGTGTTTGAGTGAAATTAGGCTTATAACAGTGTTCTAATAAAACGGTAAGTGAAGAAGTAACATAGCCTAGAAATAAGGTTTTAGGTTAAATTGCCGCTTTGATATTTTGATTTTTCATTACAAAATGTAAAGTTATTTGAAACTGGGTAAAATGCTATTCGATTCTACATTTCATTCTCGAATTTTTGGTATAAAAAAAACATTGTTTGAAGTAAAAAATGTTTAGGCCTAGTCACTTTGAACTTAGTCTGATTTGCAGGTTATGTAGTAAAAACATTCAAAGTGTTATTTTGAACTAAACAATTGTGAAATTGAAATATATTTTTACATATTTCTATTTAGAACTAAATTATAAAACTTTTGTGCATTTTGAAAAAAATTACAAAAATGTTTTACTATTTTTTTATATAGGCATAAAGTTGTTTTTTTCCTTCCGTTACTAAACATTTTTTGCTTTCTAAGCTAATATAACTTTTACAATTTCAAAAGAAACTAATTTTTAGTGGCATATTTGAATTCTTTGAAGTTTCTTCTACAAAAAAGCTATGGAACACTTTTGGATTGGGGTTCATTTACTATTTTTGGCGAATTTTTAAAAATATGCTTGCAAAACGCTAAAAAACAGGCTTTTCAATTTTAGCTTTAACCATGCCACTTGGAGGGTTAAAATGGTTGCCATTTTGAAACAGATAATTGGAACAAGTAGATTATTGTTTTCAAATTAGGGCTTTATATTGAAGAGTAACATGCACAATTTCAACTCAATAGATTAAACCTTTCTAGAGTTATAAAAGTTTTAGTAAAAAAAAGCAAAATGGCAGAAGATGTTAAAAAATGTTTCCGGATATATGTTTATAAGAAGTTTTTTTCTTTATTTTCCATATGTACATTATATCTCTTTTTGAATATACATACAAGTTTCAAGATCTATAAAGTAAAATAGTATATATTTTTATTCTCATTATGTAAGTTTGTTGACAGAGTGCTATTATTTAAGTGTAACATTTTTATTTTTCAAAACAGGTTATAAAACATTTCCTCTTGAAATCCGTTAAATACTGCAGATTTTTAAATTAAGTTTATTTTGTAGGTTAATTTGACTGAGGGGTATCAAAATAAAATAATCATCTGATCAGTCTCCACTCTCTAGTTTTTCCAAGCACACGCTCAACTGCAAGCAAATCAACTGTGACTAACTGTTTGTAATTACTAACTTATATTGAAAATCAAGAAAAACCTTTTGAGTTCCTAATATTGTCTCATAAAAACTTTGAAATGTTGACCATGGCGATGTTGACAACCATTGTTTAAATCGATTACATTTCAAAAAAAGCCTACAAGTGTTGCAATTAACTTCCTTAAGCTCAAAAAAATTCGAGTAACTATCAAACATGCTTGATTCTAATCAAAATTTACTTTGTCCAGAAGGGAGGTTGTATGATAGGCAGTTGGAAACATAAGAAGGACAGTGAAGGGCAAATATCTGGCAACAACTTCTGTTAAATTTATTTATAAAATACTATAGAAATATTCATCATATTTGATTAAGGGTCGGCTCTAGCTGTTGGCCATGTTGGCTGACACTCCATAAGACCACTGTTAAATTAAAATCCAAATTTTTCCTTTATTTTTGATCAGATAATTATGAACGATATGTCATTTTAAAGCTATGGCCAATATGCATGCAAATGGCTTTTCCAAAACTAAGAAAAACATTTTGTTTAACATTTATTAACAATTTAAAACATTGATTTTTAATATTTTTTTATGTTGTCACTATTAATTATAGCGAAAAACTACCAAGCCATTCGCATAAAGAATTTCATCCCCAAGAGTTTGGAATTTTTTTTAAAACGCTATTTGAACAATTGCGGGTTTTAAATGGATTTAGGCTGAGCAATGTCCGTGTAATCTAACGCCGCTACGCTGGAGTCGCAGGTTGCTTTCTGTTTTACTAGAGCCGACCCTTAACTAATCATATTAGGCAAGTACTGATGTTTTTTTTTTTTTGTTGTTTTACTCCAAGACCCTGTGTTCTACCACTTCTGGTATTATTTCAGAAATTTTGTTTTGTGAACCAAATATCTCATACCCTAGAGTTGACTGTATAACTTTTAGGTAAAAGAAATATTAAATAAGCGGTGCCTCCAATACACATCAGTCTAGGACTTAAGTACATTTAACACTAGATTAAATAAATATCTTAAATAAATGGTTCTGCTAAATCAGTCCATTACTAACATCTGGCAAGATAACGGACTTGTTAAATACAACATGTTTAGACGTATACTCGTAAGTAGGATAAGTTTGCAGTTAAAATATTACTTTGCATTGAACATGAACACAGTTTAATAAATAATTAATAGGTGGTGGTCACAAACTACTCTACAAGATTCAAACCATTAATAAAAAGAAAAGTTGCTAAATTAAACATGTTTAAGTACTTTTAAAAATCAGAAGAATTTCTTAATTTCAATTAAATATAATTAATTTACAATAAATAATCGTCTATGTTTATTTAAAACTAAAGACATATACATATATATCAACCATCACAAATCACACACACACATATATATATAAATATATATAATCCAAACTAGTACCACAGTAAAGAGATAAAAAAGTAGAATTAAAATTTAAGAGCGTAGTGAAATGCCAGTAAAAGCAATAACTTTGGAATAGAATTTTGTATTGTAAAATTCACGAGACATAGCAAATTTAAGTTAAAATTTATTAAATTAATAAAATGAATAGCTTTATTAAAACACCACAGCAATACAAATGCAGGATAATCTATACACATAATCCCTTTTCTTAGAAGTTTTGATTACGAAACCATCCTTGAGAATTTCTTCGTGCAGTTATTTACTGAAATAATAAACAAATTTAAAACTTACACAATGATTGAAAAGATTAAACAATTTCAATTTTAGAACTTGTACGAAAAAGTGAGATAAAAACTGAAATGTTTTTTCTCTTGCTCTCGCGACGCAATATGAGGCAGAGTATAACAGCCTTTATACTGTCATAGATTTATTATATGGGAATCACCATTATATTATGATAATAGACTCAAACATTCCATGCCATCTTGATAACAGGTTGCAATAACTTATTAAATTTATAACGTAAATGTGGGGGGGGGGGAAGTTACCATCTGGTTGGACTGCCCAGGTCACCTAGGTGTTATTTAATGTAACGTTGCAGATCAAATTAATCAATAACAGAGGAAAATCCTTTAAAAAAGAAATTTTAAGGTACTTTAGCAAGACATTTTTTAAAAGATTTTTTATTTTTTATACATTTGATATACATTATTAGGAAAGTAGTGTCAGAAGTGAACAAAATTTATTAAATCCTTTAATTTAAAAAAAAGTATTTTAAAATATATCAGATTTTCTCTGTGAGAAATGCCACACGTTGCGGCGTCACTTCAATTTATTTTAATTATCAAATTTAATAGCCCACGTTGTGGAACTAAATTACAATACTATTAGATAACTGATGCAATTCAAAACACAAAGCAAGTTTACAATTTTAACAACTTCTTTAATTGAAAATCGAAAAATTAAAATATATATATATACAATTATTCACAAAATAAGTTAAATCAAAATCAAAGGTTCGTTATAGTCTTTTTTATAACACTCTTAATATCTCGGGGGATCAGTGCCGACTTTTACCAATATTATTATTATTGAAACAGAATTAATGATTAAAATAGTTATTACAGATAAATATGAAAATTGAAAAATGAAAAAGGAAAATAGTACAATGGGTTAAAATGTAAGTGTATGTAGGTGTATAAAAAGGGGAAGTTATAGCGAAGTTAAATTTATATTGATGGTCCAAACAAATTCTTCTTATAAAGATATTTTATAAAGTCTTTCCAAAATTTATAATATTCAAGTTTTCACTGATGGATGGTTTGAAATATAGATAGAGTTAATTCATGTAAGTAATTTATAGGCCTATGGATAGATCTCACCCAGTTTATAACTTCTTCTTATTATTGTGGTAGTTTAAATGATTATTAAGGATTATTATACTTCACTTTAGATAAGGTAAGTTATTTATGAAATGTTTACAAAGTTTTAGCACAAAAAATCTTCAATTCAAATCGTTTATTGGAGAGCGTTGGTCATACGTCTTGCTTCTTAGGCGTCTCTTCAACAATTAAAATCCTGGGATCCAAACTGGCTTGCTTTGGGCCTTCAGGAAATGGGTACATAAGGCCTGGTGAATTTCGTATCTTCTGGGGTTTGGATTGTTGTACAAAAAAGTGTAATTTAAAATGTAGTGTATTTATTTGGTGTCGTTTTGACTGAATTTTGGAATAATTTTGTTTTACAACTAATATTGAATAGTAAAATTAAAAAGAAATTGATTAAATAAGAAAATTGCATGAAATTACCAAAAATAGCTCCTTGTACACATTATTTTCTAACATCTACTATTTACAATTAAAACTATACATTTGGCTTTTTAAACTGGGATTTCCGCGCTGCAAGCGGTCACGTGACTGTGGGCGGGGCTTAATAAACATGTCCTACATCTATCTTAGCCGTTGTTTTGTCGACTTTCGGTGAATTGTTATGGCTTAACGGTATTTCCTATGAAATTTTACCAAAGACATTTTTGACGTAGAATCTTTCGTTCTATCTGATGGTGTTCTTCATTTTTTGATTTAAATTTTGGTTCTCTTAGGATTTATGATTCTATTTCTGATATGGCCTAGATTTTAGTATGCCGGTCTGGTTTCAAGTAGATTAAAAAAGTGAATTTCGGTCGATTGCTTGTTGATTGAGTTAATCTTATAATTTGGATGGATTGGTTGGTTAATTTAGATGAATTTTGATATAGGAAAGATAGGGATACGAGGTCGAGAAATATTATTAATTACGTAAAATGTTATCGAAAGTCGGGTGTTTTAGAATCTTGTTAATTTGTTGCTTGCGATTCCGTCCGCTAGATGTCGTCGGTCGGATCGTTTCTGAATGATTTTTACTATCAGTCTTCTGTCTCTCTCGCACTCATGTGTGTTTAGTTGAAATACAGTAATGTGTTATTCTTTTGACTTATTAACAATTTTATGGTATATTTTGAATTGTTACAATTATCCCCTTGGTGACTTTCCTTGAAAATATTTGTAAAAATGTTTTCATGGAACGAAAACTAACAATGAAAAATATATTTAAGTAGTTTGTTTACCGCTAGTACTGTAGGCATATGATTGGAATTGCTCTTCTGTTGAAAGTAGGTCATTGACCTCAATTTGAGAACAGCTGGTCTGACGTCGTTGTTTTGTGTGCTATTCGATGCATTGGTAGCGTTTCAGTGCCGTGACATGATATGGACCTTTAATATTTATATTGTTTAAATCGCAGACATAGTAGGTTGATTGACCGATTCTCTTGTATATCTTATAGGGTCCGTAAAATAGTTCAAATAATTTATATGTTTCTCCTTCTGCTGCATTAGATTGGGGAAAATTTTTGATTAATACTAGATCATTAATTTCGAAAATTGTAGGTGTTAATTTAGAATTTTGTTTATTAGCTCGTTTCTCTTGCTTAATTTGGATACGTTTTTTCGCCAGGATTAATTTTACGTCGGTTGGTACGTCGTTGTTGAAACAGTTGTTTAAATAGGGCTCCCAAAATCGTATATTTTTCTTTCCTAATTGTAATTCATTAGGCGTATATCCTGTGGTTTCGTGATAGACTTCGTTGAGCATGTCGTTAATGTCAGGTATATAATTGGCCCAGTTTTTGTGTTTTCTTGAACAATATGTTCGTAGGCACCTCTTGACTTCGCGTATTGGACGCTCGGCCATATTAGTTTTTGGGTGGTAATACGGGTTGAATATTAATTTAATTCCAAGATTTTCTAGGGTAGTTTTCCATTTTTGACTTCTAAATTGCGTACCATTGTCGCTCTGTATATGTTTTGGTATACCGAATATAGGGAAATGTAGTTGTGTAAGCTTCTGTAAAATAGTTTTCGTATTCGCGCATCTCATTGTATATAATTTGACGAATTTAGTGAATATGTCTAGGACGATGAATATATATTTGACTCTGCCAATACTTGTCGGTAGGGGTCCTATAATGTCGACTGCAAGGTGGTAATTTTTCTCTGTGCATGTTATGCCTTTAGGTACTCCTATAGAAGGGTGGGGGTTGCTTTTGCATTTTTGGCATATATCGCATGTAGCGAGTGTCGTGCGAATGCGTCGTCCCATGTTTTTAAATATAAAATTTTCGCGTAGAATGTCGAAACATTTTTTAGCGCCACAATGTAAATAGTAAATATGGCATTCCCAGATTAATCTATTAATTAACTTCTCAGGGACATTGATTAGCCATCTTGAATTCAATTGTTGGTAGAGTATATTATCGTATATTTTATAGGGTTTATTTTCCATGACGTTATTATCGATTTGTTCTGATTCCTGGAGAGATTGTATAATTTTGAATAAATTTGGATCTGTATGTTGATGACTGGAAATGTTGCGTAATTCGATTAATAAACGGGGGTCTCGGGTCCTTTCAATGTAGGCCATAATTAATTTAGATTGATCTTCCGAGGAACTTATATCGTCGATCGGAGGTATTCGACTTAGGGCATCGGCCGTGCAATTTTCGCTTCCTTTACAATGTTGTATTTTAAAAGTGTAGTCTTGGAGTGCTAGAATCCATCGCGTCAAGCGAGCGCTTAGAAGTTTACAAGTTTTTAGAAATGTAAGGGCGTGATTGTCGGTGAGTATAGTTAAATCTGTCCCATAGGTAATATATCTAGTTTTTTGCAGACAATATATTATGGCTAGCAATTCCTTTTCGGTAGTGGTGTACCGTTGTTCGGTCGCTTGTAGCGATCTGGATAAAAATACAATTGCTTTCTTCTCTCCCTCTTCGTTAATTTGATAAAGATGTCCTCCAATGGCCACGTCTGAGGCGTCGGTTTGTAAATAAAAGGGTTGTCGAGGATTAGGGTGGCGTAAAATTTGGGTGCGCAGGAACATTGCTTTTATTTTGTTAAAAGTTTCATCATCTGAGTGGGTCCAATTAAATTTAATTTTCTTTGAAGTTAGGCGCAGAAGGGGTTGTATGGTTTCGGAATATTTATTTAAGAATTTATTGTAATAATTTATGCAGCCGAGAAAAGATTTTAATTGTTTGCGGGTTCGTGAGGTTGGAAAATCGAGTATGGGTTTGATTTTGTCGTTCATTTGTAGGCCAGTTAAAGTTAGTGTATAGCCTAGAAAAGGGACAGAATTTCGGCAGAAAAGGGACTTAGAAAATTTTATTGTCATGTTGGCATCGGCTAATTTTTGGAAGATGTATGAAAGATGGGATAAATGGCTTTGAAAATCGGTGGAAATAACACATATATCATCAATATAAATAATGGTAAAAGATTCGATATAATCGTCGAAAACTTCGTCTAAGGCACGAACTAAAGCGGCTTGCGTTGTGGAAATTCCAAATGGGGTAACGGTATATTGATAGGTATGTCCTCTAAACAGTAAAGCAGTATACTTTCGTGATTCTTCTGCCAACGGGACTTGCCAGTAGGAGGCGGTGAGGTCAATGGTACTTAACCACTTGCCATCTGCTCCTTTTGCTAATAATTCATTGATGCTCCGATTTTGTTCATAATCAGGAACAGTGATTTCATTTGCCTTCCTTGCGTCGAGACAAAGGCGTATTTCTCCATCCTTCTTAATTATGGGGATGATAGGGTTGATAAAGCTGCTATGTGATGGTTCGATAACTCGTAAATCTAACATCCTTTTTATTTCCTTATTTACTGCTTCTTGGTACATAAGGGGTACCGGGTAAAATTGGCTTTTAAAATTTTTATCTTCTATAATTTGGATCGAATGAGTGTATTTATTGCAAAGTCCTGGAGCGTCCGAAAAAATATGTTTATAATTTAGTAATAATTTGGTTAACTCTAATTTTTGTTCTGGTCCTAGATTAAGATTTTCTTTTAAAGTGTTGTTTATAGTGGGTTCATCTAAAATATTGATAAGATTATTTGCGCCGCGTTGTTGATTATCTTTGTTTACATAATTGTACTCTACATTTTTATTCATTGTATCATAATTAGGTGTGTTTTCTTTAATAATATAACATAGAATTCCTTCTTGCTTTGCCTCCTCAAACTTTATAACGATTCGCTTATTATTTATTCTCATATTTATATATTTCGTATAAAAGTTTATTTCCGTCTCTGTACTTACTATCCAGTCCATTCCTAATATTATGTTTCTAATTAAATTCGGCACAATTAACATATAATTCTTCTCCTTCTATCTTCATTCTTATCATAATTATTCTAGATACTCTGCGGGTCTTTGTTCCTACAGCTGTGTGGATTTGTATATTTGTTGTAGGCAGTTCTTCATATTTTCCGATTTTATCTTTATTGTCTAGGAACCATTGTTGAGACAGACAGGTTATGTTTGATCCTGTGTCAATTAAAGCTAAGGTTTTTGTCGATCCGATTTGGATGGTGATTTCAGGACATTTAATTTGATTGATATTTGCATTTAAACTTTTTTCAGTTTGATTTTCTTCGAGTAAAAACTCTCGATCACAATACATTGTGCTAATGAAATTTATTTTATTAGTGGTGTTTTGATTAAATTTATTTTCTTGGTTTGGCCTAATATCTCCGAGATGTTTTTGTTGCACAGGGATAATGTCGTTTTGTTTTTTCTGGGGTATGAGGGAATAAGTTGTATCTTTTTGTAGGCCTGGGACATTTACTGTGCTTTCTAGTTTTTTGACGTATTTGTAGTTGAGGAGCATGTAATAAGTGGGGTTGGGGGTTTAATTTGTTCTGCTATTGCATGGCAGACATTGGCTTGTTCGGGGGTTGGATAGTTTTGATATCAAGGCGTATTGTGGGGTTGGAATTGGGGTCGAGAAGTATTGGGGTAATTGTTGCGGTAGGGTTGGACAGATGTGGGGTTAAAATTTCGGTTTCGGGGTGATTGAGGGGGTGAAAAACGTGCTGGTGGATTTTGATAGTTTTTATTTGGGGGTTGGAATCGATATTTTGAGGGTTGGAAATTATTTGGTCTGTTATAGGGTTGAAAATTCGGTGGAGGGGTAAATTGGAAAGTTGTTCTGGGGCTGAAGTGTGTTTCGCGTGGTTGAGAGGGATTTTTGCGTATTGGGGGTGATATAGGGCGTTGCTCTCGATGGGATCTATTCTGGCTATCTTTGACGTCTTCCCTTTGGAGTAACGAAATGAAGTCCATTATTCCATTAATACATTGTACTCTCCTTGCGTCTTGGATTATGTCTTCGAAGTGTTCTGCTAGGCAGGTAACAATCTCATCTTCAGATAGGGGTGGGTTCATAGCCTTTAGCGTGATAACTCGCTCCGTGAAGTATTCAGCACGGGTCAGTGTTCCATATGGTCTAAATTTCTCTGTCTCCATTTTATATTTAATGCCTCTTTGAATCTCTCGGCTCCAATATTTGTTCTCAAAATATTCCTGGAAATCTTCCCAACAGTTGATGTTATTTTTAATTAAGCTAAACCATCTAGATGCATGTCCCTCTAAACACATGTCTAGATTGTCGGTTAGGTGGATATTTGAATCGCTGCCCTGGTTAAATGCCATCCTTCTCTCATGAAACTTCTTTATTTTGTTCAATATCTCTGTGGGGTTATGTTCTCTCCCATAAAATTTAGGTATATTATTATCAGCAGCCCCATCAAATTGTCTTCCGCAAACTACGTTAATATATTTTGAAGACAGGGTTTGGTCTTCTTTTACAAATTTTTCTAACTTTTCAACACGATCGTTATTGGTTGAAACGATTTGTCCAATCCGGTCAATTTGTTGATTTTGCTCTATTTCAATTTTTTGTATTCGAGCTCTTTCTTCCTGTAACGTATTAGTAATTTCGCGGCAGTTTTTCTCAACCAATTGTTTACATTCTTCTTTAGTTTGTTCTTGTGTTTCCGAAACATGTAATTTTAAATGTTCTGTCTGTTGTTCAATTTGTAATTTGAATTCGGCTTTAGTTTGTTGTTGTGCATAAGTAAACTCTTCTTTAAGATTAGCATATTGCGTTCGCATTTATGTAACTACTTGTGAAATTTGTTTTTCGGATTGTTGTTTGAATTCTAAATTTTGTTGTTTGAGTTGTTGATTGGCGTCTAAAATTCTTTGTCAATTTGTTTGAATTGTTGATTAAATTGTTGATTGAGTTGTTGATTCGTATCTGATATTTTTTGGTTTGTGTTTAAAATTTGTTGTTTGAGTTCTTGATTTGTGCTAGATATTTGTTGGTTTGTGTTTAAAATTTGTTGTTTGAGTTCTTGATTAGTACCAGATATTTGCTGGTTTAGGTATTGGAATTGTTGGCTAATATTAAAAAACATATCTTCAAGTGTTAATGGTGGGGTTGAAGTTCGAGAGGGGGTTGCGTTGTCGGTTGGATTTATTGTATCTGGCTCAAGACTTGCTCTAACATTTACATTATCCGGCTCTGGTTCGCCTATAAGATCGGTAAACATTTCTTCCCTTAAACTCCATTCTCCTAAAGACACGTCTTCCATCCGGCGGTTGCTTATATCAGGAATCCGCGACCCTTCCATCGTTTCGCCTAATGAATCCGCGATCACGTCTTCATTTCGGCGGGACGAGTGAAAATTAGGCAAGCCTTCTGATTCTTGAGCCCTTTGGGTTAGGTTGATGTTAGTCCTAAGGTTATATGTGGGCTGGTTTTCCATATTAATTCAAATCACAACTTAAAATATATATATACAACAACTACTAATATAACAATTCTATATCTATTTAAAATAAGGAGTTATTTATGGTAAGATTGGGAAAAGCCCCACGTTGGGCGCCAATTTAAAATATATCAGATTTTCTCTGTGAGAAATGCCACACGTTGCTGCGTCAAATTAAAACACTTCAATTTATTTTAATTATCAAATTTAATAGCCCACGTTGTGGA
>JAGFPH010000839.1:387170-399228 GCA_018207615.1 Philaenus spumarius
TGAATTGCTTGTAGTTTTCAACATATTACTTGATGTAACTTCATATTTGTTTTAAGGTAGTGGGTTTGAAATGCTACTCTCAATTAATATTTATCCATTTTAGGGTTCTGTTCCTTCAAAAGAAAACAGTGTAAGCAACATTGAACTCTAGTTCTTCTGTCTGTAAAATCTGAAATTTAACATAGTTATAAATCATGCAAACAATAATAGAGCTCAAAAAAATATTTTGCGGGATTAAAGTTTGTTGTCTATCAAAAATGAATATTTTATGAGGAATACCATTTAAAGACTAGTGGGCTCCGCCCTTGCTCTCTTTACTCACCAACTCTACGGTGACTTGCGGCGAATCAAATGAAAATACATTATTGTAGACTCTATTTTTACAGGAATGACAATTGATTAGGACATAGGCTCTTGGATCGGGTTAGGATGATGGGAGTAGCGGTGACCTATATCCCGACATTAGGGCTGGAGTCTTTTCATGAATGACAGGATTTTTGTATGTAGAAAGATAAACCTAACCTAAAAAAGATGTTGGTTTATAAAACAAAATTTACTGATTCTAAATTTGCCAAGTTAGTAGATTTGGATATAAATGTAAATGTTTTCAAGAAACTTGTGTTGGATCAGTATAGGCCTAACATAAACGTGTGCTAAGCTTTTGATCCAAATCAGCTGTTTTATTTATAATATATGTAACAGCAGATGTTTGAATTATTGTACAGTAAGCCTTTATCATTGATTTTCTGTTTGGATTTTATTTTATTTTGTTAATCTAATATAAACAAACTATTGGTTGTGAAGAATAATTAACTGATTCTAAATTTTCTTTGTTGGTTGATTATAAACCCATTCAACAAATATGTGTTGGTTCAGTATATACCTAACCTAAAACTGTGTTGTTAAGCTGTTGATCCGAATCAGCTGTTTTATCTGTTTTAGGGCTGAGAGGGAACCACGTATTTTCACAATTTTTACAAAAATTTTGCAAAATCCTTTCTTCGTGAGCGTCTATTACCCCGTAAGAATCTATTTTCAAATTTTTGTATTTTTATCTGAGTTTTTGCTCTACGTTGATTCTAAGTCAGACAGCCAAGAAAAAGCTGCTTTACATGTTTATTTAAAGATATCAAAACTAAAAGTTTTTTCATACATTATGTTGAAGACATTCTCAAAAATTCATCCACTCTTTTATTTTCAAAAACTGCAGCTGAAATTTTGAAATAAATCTATGGTGTAATAGCTACTCATATATTTACAGGAAAACTATATCAGATTCAAACTTTTGTATTTAAATTCTGAAATTATATTTTTTATTCAATGTATTTACTAACTAACTGTATTTGTTTGTGTTGTCTCCTCTTTTTCAGGTCCCCAGTACTAAACGAAAGATAAATGTCATGGGTTTATGTATATATATTTTTTTTAAACCATGTTTTTATATTAAATTAGAAGAATTGTTATTGCTTGTTAAGAATAAAGCCGATCTCATGCATATTCAGGATTGGTTCCGCAATGCCTCTAAACATTCATGCTACAAAACCAAAACTACTTCTCTTGAACTCATATGGGTATACCATGTATTCCCACTTTTTAAGAACAATAAACTTCTGGTTATACTTATTTTCTCTACACTTAACACAAACGCTGCAGTTGAAACTGTTTACAATAGTAAACAATAATCTGACTGAAAATACAGACAGACATTAAAACTGAAAAAGAAGGTTTTTAAACCCAAGTTTTTGATAAAGTTTAACATTGGAATATCATGTGATCAGTACTTTAAACTTAAGCATGTTAACTAACTTTTTTTCAATTAGGCATGATATGTTTTAAGGTTTCTGTAATAACAATTTTTTGTATTAAGAATTAGTGGTTTTAAAAATGTAAATTTTGTCTAAATGTTCGTTATTTGAATTTTAAAGTACAGTAGACTCAAAAATCCGGACTAATGTGGCGGATGGCCGATCCGGAGTTCCTGGAGTCGGACATAAGTCGGCCGTGCGGCCGATAAGAGCGATGGAAAGCCGCACATTCTATCACCGCCGCCCCGTGCCGATACCCAACGATACTTTAACAACTTATGATACTGTAATGTATATAATACAGTAGGCCTACTGGACTGCAATTAAGTAAAACACAGAATTTAAAAAATTAAGTTTGTGAACAGTATTGAACGGTTTTAATAAAAAATAAGCTACATTACTGTTCCAAACACTTTAAATAAACAAAATAAACACAGCACGTAAAAACAACACTGAGAGTTGGAAATTTATTTATAAAACATAAGGAATGAAAATTTAATCCTAGAGATTTATTGCAGCAAACTAAAAAAAGAACGTACAACTAACATAACTAACACATCCGCGTGTAAACTTCCACTGCCTAGTGAATCATAAATGATGTCAATTTCGTTGAAACATGAAGCGCCCGTAGGTACAAAATACATGTCTTATATGCTATGTGGAGTAATCGCGTGTGTTTTACCGATTTTTTACTATACAAAAAATCCCGATTAGCGGTCTAGATTTTTCGGAGTCCAGATTTTCGAGATCCGGATTTATGAGCGTCTACTGTATAACTAGAGTAACTTAGGCTAAACATAGTCAAGTTGGATTCGGATTTAAATCTACATAAACTGATTTAAATCATCACATGTATTATTTCTCAAGGCCATTTTTTTGTCGGTACGCCATAACTTCCTTAATACATCATCAAATTACATGAATGAGGCCTCATTTTAAAGCTTTCCTTAACCACTACACCAGAAAAATATACAAAATACAATTATACGAAAAATTACAAAAAAAAAAAAAAGAAATAAAGAATCCGAAAATTACAGTGATGTAAGATCAAATAAGTTGTAGGGATATTTTCCTGGCGTTGGCAACACTGATGATAACAATACCCAGTTGGAGAGGTGCCGTTTCACTACTACATTGCTATTTTTAATTAATTATTGTAACTTCAAACATAGTATTCAAAGAGGTCCTGTAAACACTATGTAAATATGTAAATATCTTAAACTTAAGTTTAAAAAAATTTATAATATAAAATTTAAACACATCTATTCTTTACTTCAACCTTTACCTATGCCCATGACGCACTAATACGCACTATACGATACTAAATATACGGTGTGTACTTTAATTTAGTGGGATTTAAGTAAGTTAGAAATGCTTCGCACGGGTCTGCTAGTTATTCTTTATTTTGTGATATTTTTGACATTGAAATTACATATTTATTCTGTTTGAGATGAATAAACATTCAAACAGCTGATGCTGTATTCCAAAAATTTTTTGTCTGAAGTAGAGGCTTCCAGAAATTCCCAATTTGTTTTATCTAAATCCGTTGGATAGCACTTTAAAAATCAAGCAGGAAGTGTAAAAGACATGACTGTTTCATCTGGGATTTGAACTAAGGAAACTCTTGTAACATATGACCTCCCAATGAGCTTCCAACACTCTTGTTTACATACTGTTACACCTACGTGTCCCACATTTGTTAATTCGTAGAATTACCAAGCGCATTTAAGTTCTTTCACAGTCTGATTTTAAAACGATTGAAAAAAGCAAACAAGAAATGTAAAATATAGAGAAAAAAATTAAATTATACTAAACTAGAGGGCTCTGTCCCTGCTAGCATCATTCACCAACGCCCATAGAGGCGCATGGCTTCGCCCACACTGGTAAAGCAAATGCAGACAGAGTATTGTATATTCTGATTGATTAGGACAGAGGTACTTGTACCTGGTAGGGTTAGTGGTGACCTAGACAAGACTTGTGTGCCCGAATGTTTGTGTGAATGACAGGAATTTTTAAATAGAGACAAAGCTACATTATTGGTAGTCCAATCTACATAGTATATGAAGTGATTTATCAACCTATTACTATGCCTTAAAAACCCATTGCTTTCAAAATATGTATTTCTAAAAACCATACAGCTTGGCTGATGTTTACCTTTGGCTCCGAGATATCTACTAGAAGGAGGCTCCATGTATTATTTATTTATACTAAAAAAACCATTTTCGTACACTACATGCTTATGTTTCCCATTAGAAAAGTTTGACAAAATTCAACTTAGGGTTATCCTACGACTTCAGAAAACAAACTCTACGTTCCATGTTATGTTAATGAGTTGTGTCACGTTTAAATGTTTTTTTATTTCTTTGCGACAACCTCTATTGAGTGAATGACAGTTCTGTGCGACCTGAGGATGGAACTATAATTTTCGAAACCGCGATAGCCTATACAAGGAGAGTAATTAGGCCACAAGACAGGGTACATTAGGCGCAAACCTCATCACATACTACCTTATGTTATCCTACAGGCTGATTCTGGATTTTGATTATTATAAAAGTGGTTGAGAAATATACTCCAGAAGGTCTTAATGTTGGTTAATTTGCATTTTGAAACATTTGTTTACCCTAATTTCAATTCTAAATAAATTCTTTTAAATATACGATGAAGTTCATATGACACAAAAAATATGAAAAGCATAGTATTCATGAAAATCTTTTATAGGCATTTTCATTTAAAATTACAGTTGAACCTCGATAGCAAGACTCTCGAGGGGATTCGGGAAACAGTCTTATTATCGAGGGACTCTTCTAGTTGAGGTTTGTGTCATCAAGGTTATGTTGACTAACGTACTATCAAGGTCACTGTTTTTTCTGACACTACTTTATAGCAAGTGCATTTTGAACCAACCCTCACTAGCAAATTTTGTTTTAAAAAGCACATTTTATTATTAATGTACAGTAACGAAGTATGTACTGTAAAGGGGACCTTACACGATCAGTAATACTGTCATTACCTGTAATGTCATTACCTTCAAAAGTATTTCATCATTACTTTTCAACCTTACACGATCATTTGGAATGACATTACTTTTCGTCAGTATACGTACTTTTTGTGTACGTATGTTGACTGGACTGTGTTTAACAATGAACTGAGTGAGTAATGATGAAATACTGACATACCCTACACGATCTTTATTAATGACATTACTCCCACAACAAACCAGTAATGACGACTTGAAATCAGAAAATCCGGATTCTCGTCATTACTAGGCATCATTCCAGTTTTGTCCCCCTTACAAGGTCAGTATTAATGTCATTTTGATAAGGTAATGACAGTATTACTGATCATGTAAGGTCCCCTTAATGTAACTGGTTAGTAAATACAAACACACATTTAAAATATGTACAGTACACAGACAAAAAATTATTGTACAAAGTACTGTACACTTAATTTAATAAACAACAAATGAACATTAAATTACTGTAATAAAAAAACTGAACATAGAAAAATTTATAAAAACACGAAAATGTATTTAACTTTAACTAAAAAGAATTAATTAACTTTAAATAAAATTAATGATATAAACATTTTGTTAATTAGATGAAAATACAGCTAATACTTAAGCTAATGTGTGGGTGGCTTAAATCATGAGTGTGGCTTCAGGTTATCATGAAGATGTACAAGCCATGTTATGTAGTAAAAAAGTAAATAATTTTTAATTGTTGGGGAGGGGAGGAAGCTCATTTTCATGTTTAGTCCTGAGCGTAAGACATTGTTTCCTTCAAAACATCCGTTCCGTTGAGTCACTGACCATGGGAACTATGCACTGGGAAGGATGAAGTCGTGCTACAAAGGTTCCGGTGTGTAAAACGACTTACTACTGCGATTGAACTGTTGCTATAAAGGTTTAGTTTTGCAAAAAGACGTGCTACAGAGGGGTTAGAGCTGCGATCTGTATTGGGACAAAAATCAGTGTTTAAAAAAAAATAATAATAATTGTGTTATAGAGGTATTTTTAACATTAAGTGTTATGGTAATTTCAGGGGGATTAGAAAAATGTACTTGTTATCGAGGAAGTAATGTTATTCAGGATCGTGTTAACGAGTTTCTACTGCATATACAATTAATAACTGTATTATATAATATTAAATTTTAGTAAACTATTATTTCTATAAATACCTTATTAATTATCTGCAGACCATTTTTGTATTAAAAACCTGACGAAGCTTACTTTGACCTGGGAAATCGGGCTGTAGCCATATTACAAAAGTGGACTGTGGATAGTTATTAAAAAATTTGCAGTAAAAAGCATGAAAAGGCTTTTTAAAGGTAATAAGAATTACTTCAAAATTTCAACATAGAGAGACATGCAGAAGTACTCTTAAGGATTTGAAAATCTTAACACTTCCTGCATGGACATCCTTAAAGAAGGGATCAGCTGAGAGTACAACTTTGAAAGAGTGAATCAGAGCAGTGCTGCATTTCAAGACTGGGTGCACTGAACTCACGCGAAACCGTGGGCCCACCGGACATGTTTTTAACAAATGTGATTTTTAAATTATTTAAATGTTTTGTGAATTTTGTGTTATGTGTTCCATGACAACGGAGTATTTCCTCCAAACCACTTGATAATGGCTGAATAGCCGAAACGGCCGTCGTGTACATACGGCAAATTTGACTACTGACGACGGTAAGTTGTTCAAATTATATTGATTAAAAAATTATTTAACCTCCTAGTCTCTAATTTATTTGTTAGTTAAATCTTACAGACGACAATACAAGTGGTTAGCCTAAGGTTTTTAAGGATCTTTTTTAGCAGGATGACTGGTTTGAAGCTACCAGTTACTTGTATATGCTGTACCTTTAAGCTATCGGCTCCAACTCAAAGTATTTTATGCAATTTACTATGCACAATTGACTCGCGATAGTCCAATACTAAACAATACAGGATGCTTGATAGCCCGAAGAGCATGTCAGTTGAAATAGTAAGCCATATTTTGACTTCTTTGTTTACTAAACCATTTGCCTGTCCTATCCATCCTTATCCCTGCTCACGTAAGATAAGGGGGGCACGGATAGGGCTTGGTGGTGGTTGTAATTTCCTAATGGTTTTAGTTTCAAAATACTTTTTGAAAATGTGATATTTTACAATCGTTTTATAAGCTTAATCACTTTTTGTAAATTAATGGTGAATTATTAACAACTTACTCCCTCCATATCTCCAAAACTATTGATCACAGCAAAAAAAAGTGTAGAACCATTTTTGTAGAGAATTTAACGTACTTTAAAAGGTTATTGATCAAACTAAGCTCTAAAGTGAAGTCTATGAGATATTTGCAAAAGCCCAGAAAACACACACTTTTTACACCTTCCACTCTCTCCCACCTCCAAACCCGATGCTATTTCGGTGGAGACTTTTTACCACATTTAAAGCAAAGGGTCCATCAAACACTAAACCACATGTTTGCTGAACTGTATTATCAAAACATACCCATTAATGTTAATTATACGATAAATCGACAAGAAATTGTTAATTTAAACACGTTTTCAATAATACCTACAGAAACACCTTACTTTACCCCGTCCATATCTCTAAAACTATTGATCGCACCAAAAAAACGTATAGTACCATTTTTGTAAAGAATTTAACGTACTGTAAAAAGTTATTGAACAAACTAAGCTCTAAAGTGAAGGGTTTACGAGATATTTGCAAAGACACCAAGAAAACACACAGTTTTCACACCTCAAACCCGACGCTATTTCGGTGGAGACTTTTTACCACACTTAGAAAACTTCCAAAAATCAGAACTTTATTTTTTGGATTCCCCAGTTTGAGTATTTTTTGGTCTAATTTTACTGTACTAATGATACCTTGGAACAATAATTTCACCACTCCTATGCTTAACTACGACTGCCAAAGGCAAGCACTATTTTCTGTCTGAAAAGATTCAGTGTTTTCCATTCTGTTTTTCTATTGAAACATTTGTTGTCTTTCTTCTTTTTGCAGGCCTTACTATCATATTTCAGTAAAACAACACCATTGTGTAAGTGAAAGTGTATGAATAACACTTAGTGTGGTATAAAAGTAAGCGTTCACTTGCCCTCATTATAACCTCAGCAATCAGCTTAATCAACACATTTTACGTTCCTTTGCTTTAAATCAAATGAGATATCGCTGACATAGTCGTAACAGCACCAGCAATCGAGTTGGTCTTGTGAGTAACAAATTAAATTCCCACGGTGCTGCTATATTTTGTCAGTCAATGCTTGTTAATGAGGATAGAAATCAGCTGCACATTACTCCATTTTATTTAGTCTATTTCGTTTAATCAAGGATGACGGTAATTTAATAACCGTAATACAACAATTATGAAAAATTGTACGATTCATAATACACAGATTCTAAGAACAACCAAAATATGTTAACCAATCTCCCAAACTATAACAATCGTGCAACTCTTAAGACTGCATAACCAAAAAATTCATTTGCTGGAATGCGGCTCGTGTTATAAGTCTATCATCAAAATGTTTGCATTGACTGTGGTGTGGGGAAGTAAGGGCTTGACTTCTCCACTGCACTCCTGTTTTTAGACTTGTAGTGACATAAAAAAATTCAAATATTTCATACACTTTATAATAGCAATTAGCACATATCAGTGCAAAATAATAAAAACTATGTATTTTATAACAACTGATGTAGCACATAAAGTTGAAAAGTAAAAACGTTTATACATTGGCATAACACTACAATATAATTCAAATATAAGACTTACCGTCGTCAATTTTCTGATTTTCGTCGTTCAAACGACGGCCGTTTTGGCTATTCAGCCATTTTCAAGTTCCAGTCGGGTTTCTCTTTGTGAATTATAAACACTTACACATAATTACACATGAACACATTTAACACAAAACATTTACACGCACATACGAATAAAAATTTTATTCATGAATTATTAGTCATGGTGTCTTGAATCTTATTAAAAATCTTAAGATTCCAGACACCGTTCAGTACGGTACTTAATGATTCATGAATCAAATTTGTATTTGAATGTGGGTGTAAATGTTTCGTGTTAAGTGTCTTCATATGAAGTTATGTGTAAGTGTTTATAATTAACAAAGAAAAACCTGAATAGAATTTGAAAATGGCTGAATAGCCGAAACGGCCGTCGTTTGAACGACGAAAATCAGAATATTGATGATGGTAAGTCTAATATTTGAATTAATATATCAATATTCGGAATGGCGAAAACACACTGTTATAATGTAATAGCTGCCGAGTGTAAATTACATTGTTAATCACATTGGCAATAACATTTTTTCCACAATCCATTTCTAATTGGTCTGAGTCAAAAGATGAAAATATGTTATTGACAAAGATACTATAAAAAATATACAAATGTAATAATTTTGTTAATGTTTTTAGAACTTTATTTAGAGTGTTGTATATACAGTATTGTTATTATTTAATTTCCGTCTCAACCCATTACAATCAAGTTGTCAAGAGAAAACACAATGAAAATAATCGAGCAATTAATTATCAAAAGTAACAATTAATTTATATAGGAAACGTATATTAATAATGCTATTTTGATTTGAAAAAGGTTACAAATTATTATTTATCTTTTGTAGTTTAAACAAAGTTTTCAATTATTCTGCTGGTACTGTTCATTCCAGGCATACTAAAGAAACACTATACATTGGAAGTTGCCACCTATAAATACGAGACATCATGTGTTCGGCATTATCTGATAATTCGAAAATGTAGTAAGCCAGATAGAAGTACAGTATATATTATATTTGTTCATGATATTTATTGCCAGCAATAATTTTAATGTTATCTTAAAATTAATTTATACAAGAAACATGTTTCTTACAATTATCGTCCTTCGATGAATGTTAGTGACGACACAATAATGTGACATTTAAATATATAAATGTTAATAATTATTGTCCTTGAGTGTTTTATATATTATTTTATTTTACTTTTGTTCTTCATGTTGAATGTTTTAGTAAGTAGTTTTATCACCCGTCGATAGGCGATAAATTAAAAAACTACTTTTAGTGTATACATTAATTTAAAGAAAACATCAACAAGATTGCTGGAGGAAAGTGATATCAATAGTTACATTTAAGCATATCTGGTTGCTCTAGATTACCAATGGCATAAGTAAAAAATAGTCTGTAGTTAGTCTGATTCTTTACCTAAAACCATGAAGATAACTATAAAACTGTAACTGATGTTCAAGTTTTATTAAACTTACCTTATATAGGTATGGCACCAGATCTGTTTATTTTATAGTCACAGGTTTGTTAACTCAAATTTAAAAGAAGAATTCCTGATTGACTTTAAATATGCTAATCCTGATGAACTGAGTTCAGCCGAAGGTTCCTCTCAGCTGTGGCTGGAGAAGTTTGCACCTTGGCCTGCTCCCCATCATGACTACTAAGGAGCCAACTGAGATCATGAAAACAACATTCTGCTAATGTCTCAAGGAATGCAGAGCTAAATGCAGCTGCTGCAAAGTAGACATGAAATGTAGGCCAGTCATGCTCAAATTCGGCATCATTTAAGGGAGAAGGACAGTCTCAGATTCCATAGAGTGATGAAGAAGTCAATGACGAGGAAACTTGACAAAGTACCGTGGTTCAAGAGTTTGTAAGAAGAGAACCTTCTACTTCAAAGTGATTATCGTGTTGACCCTACTTCAGACAGCAATTTCACTCTAAACATTTTTCAATGTGCTTGTCACATAATTAAGCCATGTCTATCTTTTATACTTCGTCGTACAATGTTTTGAGAGTGTTTTACAAAAACATGTAACTCTTCACAAACGTCAAAAAAAAAAGAAGGCTCAGTTAAAAACTAAAATTTATTTTTCATTTATACTACCTCTGGTTATTACTGTGAATTCATATGTAAATACAGTATTTATGGAAATTGTTTTATACTCTTCTTTAAAAGGTGATTAACTTATAAAATTTCATGAACTTTTCAAAACGTTTTAAGCATCCTTGAAAAACTGTATATTTTGTGTATAAATTAAATAAATAATTTTCAGATGAATTCAAATGTTATTCAAAATTAATTGAATTACATTTAGGTATCATAGCATAGCTTATGTTTATGGGGATTACAAAAATTGCAATTTTGAATTTATGCACAATTTAGTAGGTACTCAAAAACTGATTAGATTCAATTTGAAAATTTAGGTGTCTATTCCACATGCAATTTAATTCTCTACAACTATTGTTCTGTGGGTTTTTACAATTGGGTCATTCCATGTCAAATCAACACAGTTTTAATACATTTTGAACCTGACAATCTCAGAAATCAAGAAAATTTGGCAGGGAGGTTGCCTTTATATAGATTAAGAAAAATACCAAATTTTATTAATTTATCTCTATTGGTTAGTGAGTTATGACTTCATGAAATTCCCAAAAACGAACGTACTCGAAAACTTAAAACCTAAATTGTGCCTCTCCTACTTAACATACAGAGCTGGTAAAACTGTCATTTTAAAGCATTTTTCGTGGCCTTTAATATGACATACAACACAATATAGTGTAAGAGGAAAATGATTTTTGAAAAATCAACTGAAATTTTCGATTTTGAATTTTTCAAAATGCGCCGGTTTAAAAAATTTGAAAAAAATTTGAATTAATCTTTATATACTTATAAACATACGAGGTGTGTGAGAAAAGTAATGAGACTGGCAACACTGCGGGCGATCTGGCAACATTGTGGCTACCGGCCGGTGCTAGACCGATTTGTGTATTCCTTCCCCTTCCTCAGTCCGAGTTACAACTCCATACAGCTAACACATTATTTTTGACAGCGCCATCTGTGAAGTTGTGTTTTGGTTGTGTGTCACAGAAATGGAGCATCGGAAATTTAGAGCAACGTTGTGCAATAAAGTTTTGTGTTAAACTTGGTGAATCCGCGAGTGTAACTTTTGAAACAGGCCTATGGGGAACATTTTTTATCAAGAGCACAAGTTTTCCGCTGGCACAAATCATTTTTGGAAGGCCGAGAACACGTTGAAGATGAACCCCGCTCAGGGAGACCTTCAACTTCAAAAACTGACGAAAATGTTGAACGCGTGAAGGCTCTTGTGAGATCAGACCGTCGTTTAACAATAAGGATGATGAGTGAACACCTAAATTTAAACACTTTCACCGTACATCAAATTGTGACAGACGATTTGAACATGCGAAAGATCTGTGCAAAAATGGTGCTGAAAAACCTCACAACTGAA
>JAGFPH010000840.1:6274-25347 GCA_018207615.1 Philaenus spumarius
ATAATCTCACATATTTGAATTTGTACAAATTGTTTCCAGAGTCCTCTTTATACGTATCTGCTCAACCAATAGTAAGGAATCTTATCAACAAATTGTGCTCTGGTAATTTTGTAGCCGGACTTTTAACACTTCTTGATTTACATACACAGATAACTAAAGATTTCACATTGACTTAAAACATCTCGAACTTTGTTCTTCTGCAGAGTTTTCCAAATATCTCTTAACAGTGCAAATAAAACTTTTGTCAGTTTCTGTTCTTTCTCTTCATCTGTCTCTCCTGCTTTAGCGACCAATTTTCAATGTTCAAAGATATTACAACTTATCTGCTTGTCTTATGATTTTGATGATCATACTATATTTTCTCGATTACTATGGTACATCCTAGTTTCTTTTGTTTTGTCCCAACTTTCTACGAAAATTAGTTTATATTTCGAAACAACGTAATTTATAATAATAAACAATAACTTTTATAACTATTATTATGTACACATATTACTTGAACGAGGAACAAACTGGTGTGTAAATTCAGATAAAAAACGTTGTCTTAACTGTAGCTAATCTTATAAAATACCGTCTAATAAAAGTGTACCTCAAAGCTTTTCCATAACAATAAAATATAACAGCCGCTGCAGCTACTGCACTCTGCGAGCAGGCTTTACAAATGTCCACGATAAATAATGTTTATTCCGACAACCTTATGCTAAGAACAGTAAGGCAATTTTGCAGGATTATCCCGCTGAGCGTGAATTACGTCTCTGCCGGGAGAAACAATGGACGAGGCTCACGGAATAGTGGTTTTAGTTTAGCGTGCGTCGAGAAAGTGACGTGAAGATGAAAATAAAATAGAAATAATATAAAGTCCGTGTTCATGAAGGGGAAAATGCAACTGAGATTAAAATCTCGTATTTACTTGCCATTTAAAAGTCTTCTTTTAGCATTACACTGTACTATCCCACCAATAACTAGTTTAATTTCTTTCAATATTTTGTGTATTACATTTTAACTTTTAGAAAGTGTTTATTTTTAAATATGATCAAATGTTTACGTTTGTTTGTATTTTTAATTTTTATTTATTCACAAATTACAAAGATCTCGTTAAAATTTTCTCATTGAGATTTTTCTTTGCTGTTTCAGCTCAGGGTTTCTTAGAAACGATAGCATAGTCTTTTTTGTTCCTTAAGAGTTTATGCATAAAAAAAGGAAAAAGTTGAATTCAAACCAGTTAAGTTGTTACAAAAATATTCTGTTTATAATATTACTATTGATTGACGGAGGGTGAAAATTACAGCTCAGCATATAAACCAAGTATAGAAATCCGGTATATATATTTACAAGTTAGAATGTTAGAACACCACCACATACAGCATAGTATAACCAAATTTATCATGGGATTGAATAATTTATCTCTTGACAGGAAAATGTAAATTTTGGGATCTGCATAGCAGAGTAATTAAAGAAGCCCAATTGCAACAGTGAATATGTGATGAAATGAACACGTATGTATGGTAAAATATTGTGGGTTCTGTTTATTGCTGAGTGAAGGGTGGTTGTGTGATTAGTTACTACCCCTTTATCGCAGCACGTCGTGCGTCAGGCTGGTTGACATTTCTGTGATGGCTTTATTGCCTTTACGTAAATAACTTATAGCTCATTGAAATATAATTGATATGTTTAGTAGAACTTTTTATGGTTTTGTAATTTCAATTAAAAGTAACTTGTGCGTGTAAGTACTTCGTATTAAATGTTGAAGGTAAAACAACAACCAATAAAGCTCTGGAAGTAGCACATAGTTTTTGTACGGTGGCAGGTGGTTTTTAATCGTTTTGCAGTGGGTAATTTAAAAAATAAGTAGTTCAAATATTGCGAATCTCAAATACAGATAAAAGACATGTAGACACACTGAAAGACATACACATAGATATACACACAGACGACCATACATATAGTCATACACCTAGCAAAATTAAATTTGAACTCCATTTTTGCGGTACTAAAGAAAATTATATTAATTCGACGACGCAGCTGAATCGCTGACATGAGTTGAGCGAATTTCCAAAATTAAGTATATATGTTTTAAGGTTTCAACCAACAATTTTGGAGATTTATCTACTCACGAAGGCGCTGAATAGCTGTCCATGTGTACGAAATAAATTAGTAGAATTCGTTTGCACCTAAGCCTCCAGCTTCGACTCACGCGCTCCTTCTTCCACTCAAAGAAAAAACTCTGCGGAAAACTAGCAGAGTTTGAACTCCGACCTTGAAGCCTCGGGTTATGGACTGCTTCGCTTCGCTCGCAGCGTACAAACTCCGCCGTCGGACTCGGATCAGAAGTTGCCCCCTAGGTGTACCGGGTACTTCTATGGTATTTTACTTTTTGATCGATTTTGGAGGAACCAGCAAGCTATAAGTTTTAGTTTTAGCTATAAGTTTTGCAGTTTTAGCGAGCTATAAGGTCGTGTAAAAAAATGTCCATTTCAGAGGTATTACAAAGTAAACTAGATTAACACAAGTTACAAAATGAGGAAGCACAATGTCCATTTCAGAGGTATTGCAAAGTAAACTATTTTAAAACAACTTACAAAATGAGGAAACACAATGTCCATTTCAAAGGTTATACCAAGTAAACTAGTTTAACACAAGTTACGAAATGAGGAAGCGCAATGTCCATTTCAGAGGTATTACCAAGGAAACTATTTTAACACAACTTACGAAATGAGGAAGCGCAATGTCCATTTCAGAGGTATTACCAAGTAAACTTATACTCTGCTATATAGTCTACACATGTGTACTGCATATAGTAGGGCGTGACGGAATAGAGCGTGTAGGAAAATCCGATTCACCGCCCGCAAAAGTTTTTGGTCGCGGTACGCCTAAAGAAGTTTTCACTTCAATAAATATCTGTAAACACTGCCTTCTTAATGCCAACATTGTTCCACTTGGATTTATCAATAACGGTTTACGCAGAGTAAACTATAAAGTAGTCAAAGCTTTTCCAATCTGATATGAATAGCCTATTACGTGAAACATAAAAAGTTTCATCTCAATCAGATACATAATATTTGATTTGAATCTTAATGAGCAAACTGTTCCTTTTCATAATATAAATACTGTACTTAAGGTGTGCGAGAAAGCAATAAACACGTCATTAGAAGCAACACGATGCAACTTAGTGAAGTAAAAGTTTAAGCCTTTGAAAGCACAATATTACTTGAGCTAAAGTTATCTGTTATGTGTCGAAGATACTGTATTCAGAGAATAATGATGGGTTTCAGGCTGGCGTGTAATCTCACAGGTAAAACCATTTCGCTTTTGACCTCGAGTTTTGTAACAAACTTTTTCATTGGGAAACTTTCTGACAGCTTCTGCTAATGTTAAACAACGTTCGACGCCTGAAACAAACTTTCTGATTTTAAGTTTCTCGTTTTCAAAACTTACGCCTTTTACATTAGACACCCTTAAAAATATTGTTTGTCTATAAGTTTTGTGTGTAATATTTATGTCCTTTAGAGTCCATCAATTGATACACACAAGGACAGTCCAACTTAATATAAGTATTAGTAGTGGTTAGTAGCGTTTTATTTATAGTTTTAAAACACAATTTTTCTACAAACTATAAAAGGTTAATACATTTCTACCTACGCAGTCTTTTCTATCAAGTTGTAATTTGATCTGCTATTTACCTCTGCAACAAGTGTGAGTTGAACATTTATTACAGAAACAACTTATATTGAATGAATCTAGAGAGCAGGGAAGGTTCGTAAACGTAGTCCTAAAGGTCACCCGCGCTAATAATCTCAAATGATAGATTCATTTAAGTTAGTTTCAAATATAAATAGTTTCTGAAATAAATGTTAAATAAAAACTAGTTTCAGTAATAAATTTGAAGTGGTAAAAATGTAACTTTTTTAAAAAGGCATGACTTTTTGAAGTCAAACTTCTATAGGCGCACTTTGTCTAAAAATTGAGGGCGGTGAATCGGATTTAACCGTCACGCGTCACTCTATATAATATATAGCAGAGTATATAGTTTACTTGGTAATACCTCTGAAATGGACATTGTGCTTCCTCATTTCGTAACTTGTGTTAAAATAGTTTACTTGGTAATACCTCTAAAATGGACATTGTGCTTCCTCATTTTGTAAAATGTGTTAAAATAGAATACTTGGTAATACCTCTGAAATGGACATTGTGCTTCCTCATTTCGTAAGTTGTATTAAAATAGTTTACGTCGTAATATTTCTAAAATGGACATTGTGCTTCCTCAGTTTGTAAAATTTGTTAAAATAGTTTACTTGATAATACTTCTGAAATGGACATTGTGCTTCCTCATTTCGTAAGTTGTGTTAAAATAGTTTCCTTTGTAATACCTCTAAAATGGACATTGTGCTTTCTCAGTTTGTAAAATGTGTTAAAATAGTTTACTTGATAATAGTTCTAAAATAAACATTGTGCTTCCTCATTTCAAAAATTGTTACATAACAATATTTATGTTTTATTCAATATTTTCTATACTTTTGAAGTGTAAATCAGAAGTTTACACTTATCCCGTATGGTCTTAAGCACGACTGGATTTTTTTTCATGCAAACGTAATAACCCCTTAAATATTGTAACCCATGATTTATAACTATGTTAAACCCAAAACAGGTTAACAAAAATGTAAATGTGTAAAAAAACATACATTGGTATTTAAACTTCGATTTTACTACTTCATCAACTCTATTCATCTTAAAGAGACTTAGCCTATAGATATTATTTCGGGCGTACCCTCTGTTCGTTAACTATTCCACGGAATACCTTATTTTTAAAAGTCTGAATTATATTTATTTTTTTCTTCTTGGCCCACCCTTATAGCCGTTATACATGTCCATCTTTGCCTGTCAACCTAGACGCCTAACGGAAAGATTCTCGATACGACAGTGGGTGAAAACAATGTTAAAACTATTTTCAGATTTCCACTATAAACAAAAAACAAAAACAGTGCTAGCATCCGACCATTTATTTTATTTGGATTAACAAAACGCAAAACCAGGCTAACATTCTAAGTATATTTCCTTTTACAAAAATATATTCAATAATAAACCCGTCAACAATTTGAACCAAAAGAAAACCAAGCAATATTTCGTTAGGTTAGAATGACAAGGTTCCAACAAACAAAATTTCATTTTTTCAGCTGTTGGCATGAAAAGGTTCTATCTTAATTCCTCTTTATTTTGCACTAACTCTTATTGCTTTGTGTTGTCTAATAAGCCATTTGCTAGAAGTACAAAGTTCTAACGTACAATATATGTTTATAGAAATTTAGAATGAAATGGTTCTATTTGGTTGCTATAGGTTTCCATGTACAGATAGAACTTTGTTACTATTTTTAACTGTGAAGCACCTACCTCAAAGAATGACACGGTTGTATCTGGCCTGTTAGAACCATTTCATTCTATCTTTTTAAAAAGATTTTAAATCATGGAGGTGGACAAGGTTTTAACTAGATGGATAGCAGTAGATAGAACCTTGTCTTCTACAAATTTTAAACTTTTGATAAAGGCAAGGTTATAAGTGTAAAAAAGCAATACTAACATCTACAAATCTAATCATCCAATATTAAAAGAAATATATCCATATTTACAATGCAATCACTATGTCAACTCTAAAATTTCAAGTTGATGGGGAAACAAATGTAAGTGCAATAAAAAAAACTTCAAACACATTTTTCTTAAAACTAGGGTCTGGTCAGTAAAACCTAACGATTTGAATAAAGTAAATTTTACTTTAATTATTAAATAACAGGATCTATTAATGTTTTTACAAAAATACATGTCTAATATTTATATACATGTCTGCGGTTAATTTTGTGAAATATTAACAATTTGTTTGCTTTTATTTAGTGAATGCGTACAAAAACTAGTGCGTAATTATTAATCTCCAGCATTTTACTATTCAAACAAATTATACGCGACATAAATAAACGTTCCAAATGGCACGCTAGAACTGTCTCAAATTCTTATAAACATTGTTGACCAGATAGTTGCCAAGTTTGACCACCAGATAGTAACACTGCGGTATGTAGCGCCATTACAACCACAAACTTCCCCGAACGTAAACTTGTTAATTTATAAAGTTTATGAGACCGTCCAGTATACTTATAACAATGTTACGCTGATGGACATAACAACAAACTTGGCAAACTAATAATAGGGTACTCTGTAAGTCTGAGAAATTAAACTGATAATAATATGCTAAATAAAATAGTATAAATAGTAATTCACGACGGACCTTATGTTGCGTTCCACGTCTGTCTGAGAATTTATAAAAGTCTATTCCGTAGTATTACAAGATTTTATGTATGTTTCTTTATTACGATTCAAGTAAAATAACTACCTATCCTATTTTGAAGCAACTATAGCAATAATAATAATAATAATAATATATTTTCTTTTTATAATTACATTGAAACATAAAAGTAAATCTACAACACCAAATTAAAAATAATATAAATCAATATAAAAATAAATATATTTCCAAAAATAATCGAAAAACAAGCATATACAATATTAAAACCTTTATGGACACGAGAGATATCACAGCTTCAGAAATAGTAGTATTGATGTTTTGAGATTGTAAGATAAGTTATGATTTTGTAAGGTAAGCCGCTACCCAAGAAGAAGAAATTCTACAATCTAATTATTTTTGAACGAGGAAAAATGCAGATTTTTAAACGTATATTAAGGAACTGTGTTCGTGGAAACTAAATTAATCTTATAATGTCATTTTGTTTGTTTTTGAAATTGAAATATGTACTTTTCGAGAAAGGTTACTATCCAGATAACTTTTACTGAAGTGACCTATTATAAATTAATTGTGTCCTATTGTACAAGTACCACTACCATTGAGTTTAACTCAAACCGTTATGAATTTTTAAAATATCAATCTAAACACACATATTACTAAAACTTTTAATATTCTTGAAACTAAGATTGAAGTGGGCGATATTGCATTATCTTTAGGAGGAGCACCGCTGCGAACAACCAACCGATATCCAATAAATGAAGCTGTGTCAGTATAACGGTAATACCAATAAGCTACTGTTAGCACTATTGTCAGAACTTAAATTTTACGTATGTTAATAGACTGACAATCTTTCGTTAGTTCTTTCGGCTCGAAATAGGACAGATACTGTCTAAATAAGACAGTACTGTAGACAGATATCTTTAGAACATAAAAATACTATCTCTTATACATGGTGATTCAATACTGCAATTGAATACGAGATAAGTAGTTACAATGGAGTTTTTACTTCAGGTGCTATTTGATGTTTGTTTTGAGAGTATTGTCATTAACGAGGGCGGCCAAGCTATTAGACTTTGACCCAGTTAATCTGCATAATAACGTACATGCTTTGAATCTATGATATCAATTTGAGGCGACAATAATTACTTACTTCTTTTACTACTGGCAATCTCTTTATTCTATAATTCTTTTGTTACCGCTAGATAATCCCTAAATTTATAAATATTTATAAAACCTTAAAAATATTTATCTAACCGCAATTATAGTCTAAATTATCTTCTAAATGTCGAATTTCGATTCATCGAAGTATTTAAAGTCATGTATCCTAATATAATATGTATTTGTGACGATTTGATTCTAAGTTAAAGGCATTTCCTTATTGTACAGACAATTATAGTTTTTTAATAGTTTTATTGTTGAGTAATTAAAAGGAAGCTATACAATAAATTATAATTTAAAGATGTTCCTACGAAAAGTGAAATATAAATAGAGCGTTCTGGCCTAATAAGATATTTCAATAGACTTAGTAGAGATTTTGTAAAAAAACTTTCGTCTGAAATTGATGTTTGTTTTAGTTTTTTTATTTAGTTGCTTTTTCGCTTTGTTTATCATTATTCGTTTTTATGAATATTGTTTTAATACTATTTATACTTAAAAAAAAAAAAATTAAATAAACTTTTATTTCAATTCAGAAACAAAATATATATTTTTAAAACTGCAATAACTAATTAGTAAATCAATTATCTACAAACGACAAACTTAAACCAATTTTATGCTTTAAAAATAATATATAACCCTAAATCTTATATTGGAATATTTGACTTGGTACGTTTAGCTTAAATTCAAACTTTACAAAGTAGTTGTTAATTTTTAATACCCGATCAAAATAAATATATATATGCTGTCACTAGTACTTTCTGAGGATAGCTTCACTGCTGCAGTTTATGTAACCATATCATTTTCGATTGCAGCTAGCATAAGTTAACCCAATGATAATGTATCTAATATTTTACTGTTTTAATCACTGTTCAGCCAACTTTTGTAAATTCGAGATAGTGTTGAACGTTGGTTTCTGGTAAGTGAAACGGCGGGAACAACGACATGTTTACATGGGCCATACCGACATCGACATTACACAATTTTACTTTTACGGCCTGCTATAAAGTTTCCAGAATTTACGTTTTGATACTTAAACTCTCTTTTTTCGGAATTGAACAGATAAACAGGGGAGGAAGGCTTTAAAGGGGGGGGGGGGGTTGAAGGGATTAGTCAATTTCTCTAATGGTTAAGAACTTAATTCTGTATTGTTTTTATATCATTTTGGAGAAACAAAATGCAAAAATATGCAATTGTGACTTCTTAAGTTGTTTACCTAATGGCACGACACACATTCTTAGCATTTCAAAAAAATAAAAACAAATTCAATTTTATAAAGAGCGATAAAAAAGAACTTGTGAAGTATTTTAGGGTCTAGTATATTATGTCCTTAGTTGTTAAAAAAAAAAAAGTCTAAAATTTTCGGAGAATAAGGAATAAGAATTTAAGAAAAACGTCCTTTACAAATTATTTTATTACATGAAGATGTACTCTGGTTAAAAGTTATCTCATTACTGGGTTCCTTAGCAGTCAGAAAATTTCTCTCGCATAAAATAGGAATAAAGAACAAATTTTCGAAATTCTGAAATTGTTCAAATGATATAAAATCAGGAGTTCCTAGTTGACAAGCAACACTTCTAAGCCTCCCCTCTATTTATCAAGAATACAAGCCTAAACGTATTCTTACTCGAGTTGTAAGAGTGTTATCTTTTCGTAACTCTGATTTATTTAGACAAGACTAAAGGTGAGATTTATAAAGGAACAAAGAGAATGGTTTACTTTAAGGATTAGCAAATGGGGGAGCCTTTAAACAGCTAAACAGGATCTGTGTAAACTATGTCTTTGTGTATTACAATTTAAACAAATGTAATCTTAAGATAAATGAATTGTTTATCCTTTCAACTCGAGATGCGGTTGCTATGACAACCGTCGGGTAACATTCTTTAGGGAATGCGTGTTGGCTACGCAGAACTGAGGTAGCTTTGATCTAGTTGAAGATGTAATAAACGCATTAAAATAAAAACGAAGTTTTTATTGTGGACTTCTCACGTTGAAATTCTGCAGAAAGCACACAAATGTTTAAAAATGAAGTAAACACAACAATGAATTCGTAATTGTGTTCTTCTCTTACTCGTGCAAAAAAGAAAGTGTTTAGCTCCTAAACTTTTTTATTGAGTACAGACTATTAAATATAAACAAATATGTATGTTTATGCGATCAGTAGAGGTATCGTTTTTACTGAGTTATAGTTTGATTGTTGTAGCTCGTGTAGTAGGCCTATCACTGAAGATGACGATATTGTCGTTGAAACGCGTACAGGTTATAAACTTAATAGTTATAAGATTATGTGTTCGAGTTTTATTCTATCAAGCAATTTCACTGACTGAATGTTGAATGCTGTTCATGTTACTATTACATGAATAAAATAAGTAAGTCGAACGTTTCAGAAATGATGGTTACTTCATTTATTTGCTTTATAAATCAATAATAACAGGTACACGACTAAGTACAAAACAAAATTATAGTTTTCTTATCACGCAATTAATACTTTTCGAACGGAGATTTGTATGTCTTCTACACAGTTTGGAAATCTCGTTCCGCTCTCGTTTACCTAAGCGTTTAATTTGAAAAACTTGGTATACACATTGCAATTTGTAACAATGGACATTATATGTATATAATTAAAAAACATTCGTTTTTTATTTCACCTGTTCTGAAAATATTTTTACTTCTAATAAATGTTTACTGAATCCACTATAATAATGTAATATTGAAACGTTGATTATTAATTATTTGCACCCTAAATACTAAATTTGTTATTTTAATGACGGATAATATAAATACAATTACAACTGGTGTGGCGATAAGCTGCAATCATGTTTAACTAACAAAACAGAAAATGACTTAAATATTGCGAAAAAAGCATGCTAGCCTGATAAGGGCAGAATTTATACGAAGACCGTTTAAAATTATGCCTTTTCTATTTCTTATAAATATGATTCGACATAAAACAAGCTGGAAGACAACGGACGTTGTAAATAGGAAAAGCTTCTATTTAACTATAGTAGCCTATTTATTCTGAAATAGACTACATAAAGTATTTTCTTCTAAGACTACTACAACTCACTTTGTAATAAATTAAATCCGTAATTCTTATGTGAGTAAGTTTAACAATACAAATATGAAATCAACATAAAAATAAATAAAACACATTCTCAAAAGGCCTACGTGTTTATCAGTTGCGTATGGGTTACGTTAGATCAGAAATGTATTCCAATGTATTGTAAGATTAGGTGTCAGACGTAGGGTCATTATTCTTGTGGAACACTTCCATTATATGCTGCTGCATTCTGTGGTGAGTAATTGAAACTACCACAGTATCCAATGTAGCCTTTGCTTTTTTCTTGTTTCGACCAAAGGAATGTGTGTTCTTGTACAATTTTTTTATTAATTGAGCAATTATTTGTTTTCTGTTAATTCTTTGATGTGGAGAAGACAATAAAATTAATAACAAATACGTAGATTTTTTTTGTGTGTTTAACGTCCTACTGTTTTGCACTTAAGGCTAATGAAGACGGGACCTTCAGTTTTACGTGGAATCCGAACCACAGCCAACGATGTCTGTTAAGAAACCATCTACATACGTAGATTATAATATGTAGTAAATTTCTTCTTTTAGTATCTACAGTAGAAGGTAGGAAAATAGCATACGAGCTTTTTATTTATTGTTATATCTGTTTTGGTTTCCAAACCAAAACTACAAAAGAGTGCATCATAAGCATATGTAATTCGGCTTAAATTTACCTCATGGTTATTTTTTTCTTGCCAACATTGTAAAACTAATACAAAATTTCCAAAAATAGAAATACTTCTTAGCACTTTTAATATTATAAAAATTGTATTTTATAATTCAATACAAAATTTTTAAGGAGTTTATTTAAATGCTTCCTGTATAAAATTTACAATAAAACAAATTTTTTGTAGCCTGGCGTTGAACAGCACTAAAAGGTTTAATTAATTTAGTTCATAACAATTATATAGATCCCTTTAAAGACATAATATACAGGTACTGTTAGCAATTTTCAGACTCTGAGTAAAAGCATGTCAAATTATAATTTCTTTCAGGTTCGAGCATTTTTTATTTTAAGCTTTAGTACAATTTTCTGCCAATCCTAACGTAACACTTTCACTTAAGTTTGTCGACGCGTTTCGGAGTTCCTCCATTATCGAGACCTATTACAGTACTGGATTCATCCGTTATGGATCGTCTACCGTTAGTTAGCCACGCCTCTCCTCCTACTACCGGTGTTGCTTCTTATGTAATCTGTTATGTAATATGTTATGCAACACGTTATGTAACACGTTATGTAATACGTTATAATAATTTTTTCCCCCCTATATTTTCAACAATTTTAGAGTTTGGAAAGTTATTTCTGATTGACTGTTAATTTGTTCATCAATAATATTTTCTCCGTTCATTTTTAGTTTGAAAACTTCCATGTTTTCCATTATATTTAACCGTCTTTCTTTGTTACTTTGGTGTAAGAGCTTCATTGATTCTTTCATTTCATATGGCATACGACCCTCATTTAATAAGTGTGTTGCGTAATTTGAATCTCTTTTTTCATATTTATAAGATCTAATATGTTCTTTAAATCTAGTTTTTAGTTTTCGTCCTGTTTGGCCTATATATTATGTTGCGTTACATTTGCACTTTATTTTATATACTCCATTTTTGTAGTATACTTCCCTTTCTTCTATAGACTTGCTTAATCTTTTCTTTATGGTGTTGTTCGTATTAAAAGCAGTTTTAACATTGAATTTCCCAAAAAATTGTTTCATTTTATATGTTTCTTTTCCAGTGAAGATAAATCCCGCCCAGATATTTTCTTGTTTCTTTGTGACTTTGGTCTTATTATTTAAATTTTGTTTTATTTTCCGAATTAATTTTCTTATTGTTCTCTTTTCGTATCCATTATTTTCAGCTGTCTTAAATATTGTGTTTAGTTCTTCTTTGTGTGCTTTCCTTTTTAACGGTAAACTATATAATCTATTAATCATGTATCGAAAAGCTGCCATTTTGTGTTCCATTGGGTGGTTTGAATGTGCATTAATTATAATATCGGTGTATGTGTCCTTTCTAAAAACTCCAAATTCTAGTTGTTTATTATTTCTGGTTATTTTTAAGTCCAAGAAATTAATCGTTCTGTTTTCTTCTTTTTCCATTGTAAATTTAATATTTTCGTGGATTTGATTTATTTTTTCTAAAATTAGTTCTCCTTTATTATTTTGGCTGTCTTTTATTATTAATAATGAGTCATCTACATATCGGATGTATTCTAAGCATTCATGTTTCTGCAAAATATTTTCTATATATTTTTCTTCTAAATGTTGAATAAAAATTTCACTTAGTAGGCCTACAGCAGATAATGGATTTCCCATACCAAATCCCTCTTTCGGCTTGTACACAGTGTTGTTAAATTTAAATTGGTTCTGTTGTAGTATTATTGTTAAAACCTGAATAATTTCTTTATTTAGTTCTATATTACTTCCATTTTCTTTTAACAAACTCTCTAAAATGTTTAGTGTTTCGTTTATGGGTATCGATGGATATAAGTTCTCTATGTCAAATGAAATTAGTTTATGTTCTTTTTTTATTTTTTATTTTATCTGAAATCGGCAATGTTGTAAAACTAGCCTATTTAAAAACTCTGCAAAATTAAAAATTCCGTTGAGAACGGTCAAATTTTTAATCGCGCAGGTGTTAGAGGCAAGGATATCTAATCCACTCAATTTGCAACGGGTTTTCATGCTAATATATATATATTTTTCAGATTATATAAATGTGTTTTTTGTTACTAAATAAAGCAAATCATAGTAAATATTAAATCAAGTCTAATCGATTGAGCATAATTTGAGGTTTTGAGTCTTAGAAGCGACTAAAAAAATTGGTCGCACCGTTAAGGAGAATTTCAACAAAATGTATCATTACTTATTTATCTTACAAATAGAATTTTTTGGAACGAAGTTCCTTAAAGCGGGTTGCGGTAGGAGTTAACAAGTAGAAAATGTAATGCGTAACGAAAAAAAGTGTTATTAATTGGTTGCTATGGCAATGACAAATATAAAATACAAGCAACGAAAAAGCGTTATCAAATTGGTTGCTATGGCAATGAATGTAAATACATTCAAGAAACATGTGTTTTGGTTCATCAATTTAAATTAAGAGACGATTGTTCCGTCCCGCGTAGTTCAGATATTATAGTCAAGCGATGAAATACATTCAATAAACATAAAATGTTGGTTCATCAGTCTAGGCCTAACTTAAAATTAATGGGTGTATATTTAATTTATTTTACCTGCCTGAACGGCAACATAAATAAAATAATTTTACTTTTGGCCTAGAAAGTAATTTTAAGTCTAGGCCTAACCTAAAATTATTGCATCAGTTAGGCCTAGACAGATGAACCAACATTTTATGTTTATTGAATGCATTTACAATGAATGGACATTTAACTGTGTTTACCATCTTAGCTTTGATGTTATAATTAATTCTACACTTTTATTATAATAACATTAAACGTATGGAAATATTTCTATAAAAAACAAACTAATAATAAACTGCAATTGAAAGATAAAATTAAGTGTTTATGTTGCCGTTAAGACTGGTAAAAGAAAAGAAAAAAGGTGTGATGAACTTTGTTCCTGAAGTGGGTCCCACGACCGCACACATTTGCTTTTTTTAAATGAACGGTGGTCGTAGTTCTCATGCGTATATTTAAATTGAGATTATGTTAAAAACAGACTAAACAAAATAAACCTGCATCAATCAACGGAATTACATTTTTCTTCGCAGAATTTTAACTGAATTTAATACAACCAAGACGCAGGGGTGCCAACAAGATATTACTTAATAGGTTGCCATGGCAATATCGCCAAACAATCGCCTAACCCTCTAAGTGTTACAAATGTTCAGCTTTGGCAAATCGTCTGATGTCGACATTTTTGTAAATTGGGGTTGAAGGTAAAAGGGGGAGATCGGTTTGACAAGACGACTCCCAGGCAATATATTGTTGGACCAATAAAAGGAGAGGGGTTGTTATCAAAAGCTACGCAACGCTCGCTGCGCTCTCTTGTTGATTTATTCAAGGCGAGAGGTGAGATTTATAAGGCGGAGAGGGAAACGTTTTGCCAATGAAGATAAGAACACCTTGCAAGACTAGGGTCTTCTCGAGGAATAAAATAATATTAAGTTAGATAAATTATATAAAGTATGTTTTTGATGTTTTATGTTAGTATGATTGATACTGGTTGGTAGGTTTGTTGGACGTCTCTTTGCACACAATGCCTGAAGGTAGTCAAACACGTCTATTACAACTGGGCTCAGATATTATTTTAATTAAATACATTTTGTCTTGGTAGTTGTCAGAAGACGTCCAGGGGTGAAACACTATTTCTTATAATAAAGCAAATAATAATTGTGAAAGAGACGTTTTAATTATCTTTCAATACTAATTTCTTTACAAGACTATTGACGTAGTTGTCACTGAACTCATTTAATGCTATATTAATGGTAGAGAGTGTAATGTAATAAGATATGGAAACTATAGTAGATACTAAAACGTTTTCGAAACCCTTTACTACTTTATAACATAACTAGGGGAGACCCCTGCGTGCTCCGCACGCCAACCCCGTTGGACCTTCTATAAACATATGTTATGTTTTCTTTACACTTAAGGTTAGGATTAAAATCTCAAAGCTTAAATGGTAAATAATGTTAAATGCCAAAATCAAATTATTTCGTATATTTTATACCACAAGTTATAATAAAGGTTAAAAAATCAGCAATTCTCAGGTCTACACTTAAACAAAACTCTTCCTAAAAGTTAGAAATAGAAATAATTGTTTCAAATTTTGAAATCAGCTGTTATTGGAAATATTTGAGCAAACAATTGATAACTATACCAATACTAAACATATTTAATAATTATTTATTATGGCACTCCCTTTTCCATACAATATGTTTGTGTTGTTTTTACGTCCAACAAAAACCTAACCTAAAAGTTAGAAATAGAAATAATTGTTTCAAATTTTGAAATCAGCTGTTATTGAAAATATTTGAGCAAACAATTGATAACTATACCAATACTAAACATATTTAATAATTATTTACTATGGCACTCCCTTTTCCATACAATATTTAGTATAGTTTGTGTTGTTTTTACGGTCAACAAAAACCTAAACTAAAAGTTAGAAATAGAAATAATTGTTTCAAATTTTGAAATCAGCTGTTATTGGAAATATTTGAGCAAACAATTGATAACTATACCAATACTAAACATATTTAATAATTATTTATTATGACACTCCATTTTCCAAACAATATTTAGTATAGTTTGTAATGTTTTTACGTCCAACAAAAACCTAACCTAAAAGTTATAAATACAAATAATTGCTTCAAAGTTTGAAATCAGGTGTTAGTGGAAGTATTACATCAAACAGCTCATTACTGTTATTATTATAGGCAATGAAAATATTTAATGGCGGTCACATTTTTGTTAAATATTTAGTATACTTTTATTGTTTTTAATTTCAGTAGATGCTGCTGTTTTAACCCTAGAACCGGCAGCTTTAACGGCAAAATTTCACCAAAAATAGTAAATGAACCCCAATCCAAAAGTGTTTCATAGCTTTTTTGTAGAAAAAGATTCAAAAATTTATATGCACCAGTAAAAAAATGATATATGTAAAATTTATAAAGTTATTAGCTCAAGAAACAAAATATTTTCAGTTACGAAAAATAAAAGTTCAACTTTAGGTCTACATAAAAAGTAGTAAACAGTTTTTGTAATTTTGTCCATAAATGTAAAAAAGTTTCGTAATTTAGTTCCAAATAGAACTGTATACAAACATTTAACATTTTCAAATTTCTTATTTTGAAAACAACAGTTTTTATGTTCCTACTACAAGACTGCTATCAAAAGTATGCCAAGATTGAAACGTAATTTACTGATATATGCTTTGCCCAAAAATAAAATATTATTATAACAAAGTGTAGAGAATAAATCTAGGAATTGAACTGTATGCTTGTAAATTATCTTCTCATAAAAGTGTTTGACTTAGAATTATTTGAATAACAAAAGTGAGAACAAATATAGAAACCTCCCGTCCATACAAGCTATACGAGAAGGCCGCGAAAACTCCTATGTATACCTATGTTAAAAAGTATGTTAGGGTTCAAATTCAAAGGTGGGATGAGAACATAATAACAGTCATTTTCCCACGGCCCTACACAACAAACTGTTCAAAACAAAACATATTTGGTTTATAGGGAAAGTTAGCTTGAAGCACTATCTTTACAAAGATACCAAAATATCTCCAAAAATAGATTGTGGTCACACAGATATCACGTGTAATAAGTAAGGCTGTTTATTGGTTGGAAAACTGACCAATTACAAGGGTATACAAACCGCTCCATAACTTCCCACCTATTTGTCCGATTTTTGATTGGATGGAAATTTTGGATAGGGGAAATTGTGATGAATCCATCGTTACATAGGTTTAAGTAAGAAACCCTACTGGGCGGGTTGTAGAGATTGACGAAAGTTGAGTTATTTCGTTATGTTTTGTATGAATATTCAGGCGCCGATTGATTTGTAGAAAACTAATAAACTGCAACGATGATTACGTATGTAAATATACGTTTTAGAAAGAAATTGTAAATACAAAAATTAAAGTTTGAAACATTACCTTTCTAAAGGTGTTTGTCTTTTTGAGATTGGGAGATTTTTAGTGGGCCAAATAGTAAATACAATCACTCGTTACAAATGTGTTGGAGTGATGGTACATTATGTACCGTCTGCCAGTTCTAGGGTTAAAAAAAGTATATAAAAACTTGCTTGTATTCAAATGTAATGTTGTGTAAAAATTTCAAAGTAATCGGTGAAGAACTTTTGGAGATACGAGATTTTGAACAAACGAACATTTACATTTTTATTTATATAGTTTAAGATAGTTACAGCTAAGTTCCTACAGAATTAAGATATTTTAAAACTAAGTTCCTATAGAATTAAGATATTTTAGATCCAAGTTCATATAGAATTTTAATTTGGAAATTTTTTTTCCTGACTTAGCCTGATTTTTTTCCTTATCTTTCCTGACCAACAACTTACGGCATACTTTAAACTACAACTTTTGCATTACATTTTAGTAACATACATGTTATTAAATACATTTCAGTTTCCCCTCCCCCTCCTTACCTCAGCATACACGGAAGACAAAGAAAGCACGCGTGTATTACCTCAGTACAAATAGATTTAATTTAAAATAATTCAATCAGGCAGTTGACGTGAGTTGAGCGAATTTCCAAAAATAAAGTTTATATGTTTTAGAATTTCAACCAACTATTTGAGAAATTGGTCTACTCGCGAAGGCACTGAAGACTGCGTGTACGAAATACTGTATATTGGTACAATTTGTTTGCAGCTCAGCTTCCAGCCCCGGCTCATACGCTGCTTAGTTCCTCTCACAGCGGAAAAACTCACTAGAGAGTTTGCAGCTCGACATGAAGGACTGCTTCGATTCGCTCGCACAGGACTAACTCGTGGGTAAAATCCCCCACGTGGATTTGAACTGGATACTTTTATGATATTTTACGTTTTGATCGATTTTGGAGGAACCACAGACGGGCTACAAGGTCGTGAAAAAAAAACAACAAAATGTGCAGGATAATCTCCTACATTTATTCTTTTAGATAAAACCCCCAAAAAGTTTCATTTTAGTACGAAAAATGTGAAAATTTTTTACTTCCAGTTAAAAACGTATTTCCTGTTGTTGGAGTTTTGACTAAAGAACTCATCCGAGCGACTTCAAAACAAGTGTGTTTTAGTGTACAACGTGTGAAAAACTTGTTCTGGTGACTATAATCGGTGCTCATTTACCACTACCGACCATAGATCTCACCATAAGACTCACTGGATAGCTCATCTTTCTTATGGAAATTCTAAGAAAGTGCTAGGAGTAAGTTTTTTAAATCTTGATTTAGTTTCATAATAGGAAAATTAACTCTAGGACAGATTATAGTGCTGAATAAATGAGAGGAAACATTACATGTTCACTTATCAAATTAATTACATGTTTAAATTCCCTTAATTAAATCCAATTAACTAAAATTCCTTTACTCAGTAGACTCACTCAATCCAAAAATTCTAGTTTTATGTTTACAAAAAAAAAACTAAGCTCATTTTAACACAAAATAAAAATTATATTGTGCTATCATAAATAACATTCTAAGGTAAAAATACAATTCTCAAATTTTAAAATTCCTCATTTAGTTACTTAAAAATAAGCCCAAAACATTCTTTAAAAAAATTAATTTACTTTTAAACGTAATTTTTAGACTTTAAACATGGTGGAAAAAAACTGTTTCAACAGATTGTGTAAGGGTAAGCTGCAGCAAAGACCTCTAAGTTGTTGCATCGTCTGTGCTGAATGCCCTGAAAGAATATTTCCTGATCTTGAGAAAGGATTAGGAAAAAGAAAGATCTTCTCAATGCTACTTCTTGTATTGTTTCTTGCAATACACAAAGACCTCGCAGTAGTTAGCTCAGGTGTGGGATAAGTGATATCGATCCTATAACAAGGCAGCTTAGTCTAAAGGGTTAATGGACAATGACGACTTAGCGTAATGCACTTA
>JAGFPH010000840.1:25357-41677 GCA_018207615.1 Philaenus spumarius
AACATTATTTACCATCTTAGCTTTGGGGTTATAATTATTCCTACACCTTTATTATAAAGAAAACATAACATGATTATGTGTATAGAAGGTTCCAATGGGGTTGGCATGCGGAACACACAGGGGTTTCCCCTAGTGATTTTATTAAAATATTTTGTTAAAGCAGTAAAGATTCAGAACATGTACGAGGAAAATACTATTTTTAATTTATGTATTCGGATAAATTTGGAAACGAGTGCTATACAAACAAAATTCAGGAGTAATTTTAATACTGAAGTAATTAATTACTGCACATATTTTAGAGTCTCGTTATGGTTTTATACATTTTTTGTTTTTGTTTTTTTTTATTATAGGCGAAAAACCTGGGTGGTTATCATCGCCTATGGTTTTATACAAATATGGTGTTAACGCTATAAAGATTCAGAACATTTACGAGAAAATATTTTTTTTTAAATTTATGTTCTGGTAAATTTGGAAACCAGTGTTGTTTAAACCAAATTCTTCTCTTTATGGTTTAACCAACAATATATTTTTACCGGTAATCCAACTTTATGGTGCATGTATTAAAACAAACTGTACAAACAGATGAATCACTGTTACAATTTAAGAATAATGTTTCAGACATTTTTAAAACACTATAAATTGCAGTAGTGCTTTTATGATAATTTTATAAGGCATTTCGGCTACGATTTTGTAATTCTTAGATTGTACATTTTAAATAGTTAAAGAATACGTTTTTGATGATACGGAAAAGTAAAATAAAATAAAACAATCTCAGACTGAGCACATCCATAAATTATTCCGGAGATAAATTTGTATTTCTCAATTCCCCTTTACTGTAATGATTCACCTAACATGACTAACAAAGCTAAAATAATCTATGACCATTAAAACCAACTAGAGATGTATTAATAAATAACACAAGACTGGAATGATTAGGCTATGTTTAAAGAAATTAAACAAGATGAGTTAACTGTAAAGCTGCCACAGATGGTTGAAAAAGAAAGTTAAAGAAGATAAACAAAGTCTAAGTTCTTTACAACACAGTTTGTTAAATAATGCAATTGGAAAGAATTGTTCAAAACTATTTTCAAAGTCACAAAGAAAAAAATATAGAACACAAAGGGTATTGATTATCTCATTGACACATAATAAAATTTTAGAGAAACCCTTGCATTAAGGTTGTGAAAAGAACGATCACAAAGTAGAAACAAGTCAATTTGTAAAATATAACGTAACGCTACAGAGTATAGGCCTATTAAAGATGACGACAAGAGAGACAAAACAATTCAATAGATAAATACAGTATTTGAGAGGGAGACGTACTTATGGATGGTTATTTCTGGAGATAATATAATGGCAATAACAACTACAAAAACCTGCATGTTTATGAAAACTACACATCATGTTCATATTCTAGTACTGTAGTTAACACGTTCTCTGCTCAAATTTCGCATTTCCTATGCTAGGAGCTGACCTTTTATTTTTTATATTTATAGTCTAAATGAGTAGAAATTACTTTATATTTTATTTTTGAACCTTTCTACGTAATAATCACTAATATTTTAAAGCGGACGCACATGTGCGTCCATAGCACATAGGTCTAAAATTGGCGTGCGAAGCTCGCAATGCACTGTGTATTGAAAATACTCCCAATACGGGAATTAGCGAGCGAAGCAAGCAATGCTCTGTGTATTGAAAATACTCCCAATACGGGGGTTAGCGTGCGAAACACTCAATGCATCGTGTATTGAAAATACTCCCAATACGGGAATTGGCGAGCGAAGCAAGCAATGCTCTGTGTATTGAAAATACTCCCAATACGGGGGTTAGCGTGCGAAGCACTCAATGCATCGTGTATTGAAAATACTCCCAATACGGGAATTGGCGAGTGAAGCAAGCAATGCTCTGTGTATTGAAAATACTCCCAATACGGGGGTTAGCGTGCGAAGCACTCAATGCATCGTGTATTGAAATTACTCCCAATACGGGAATTGGCGAGCGAAGCAAGCAATGCTCTGTGTATTGAAAATACTCCCAATACGGGGGTTAGCGTGCGAAGCACTCAATGCATCATGTATTGAAAATACTCCCAATACGGGAATTGGCGAGTGAAGCAAGCAATGCTCTGTGTATTGAAAATACTCCCAATACGGGGATTAGCGTGCGAAGCACTCAATGCATAGTGTATTGAAAATACTCTAAATATGGGGGTTGCGCGTGCGAAGCACGCAATGCACTGTGCGTCGGCCGCTTCTCATAGTGTTCAGTGTCAAGCTCACATGTGCGTCCTTAGCAGTGAACGTGCTAAAGCTGCAATAAATATTGTCCTAGTCGCAGTGACGTATGTTGTATGCTGCTGAGTAATACAAAACTAATCTAGTGCAAAGTAGTTTGCATCTGGAATTAACATATCCAATCCTGATTATCCTATCCGGATTCAATAGCAAAGTTTAATTCGATTCTCTACAACTGTCATGTTGACTGTGCGATTTAGTTTGTTGGAATTACAAAACTGTTTTTGCTCGACTTAAATTAAAACTTTATTTTGCTCTTCGAAAACGTTCTGATTGCATTTATAACATTTCAATTGCAATTAATAAACCCAATTACAATTTTTAATATTGCTATTTTATTTTATATAAGTACTCTAGACAATGTATAGTTTTACAATCTTTGATCTATTTTACGCCAAATTAATGTTTACGCCTCAATGTTGTTTTAACACTGTATAGGCGCCAAAAAATAAATAACATTTTTAAAACAGCAAAGTATTTTTTGTGGTTATTAAGCTGTTAAAAGTAATATTACAAAAACCATAAATTTACGTAAAACCTTTAATATTTCTTTAAACTTTGCACACCAACACAATTTACTATATTATACTCGTGCACTCGTTGGAATATACAGTAATATTTTTAGGATGTTTCGTCTTCAGCTAAAATAACCGTTGTAAGGCTATATTACCTCTTAACATTACAAAATTGAACATTGTAATTACAAGCATTTAGTCTTTCTCTTAATTAAACAGCGTAGAAGATACAACAGTAGCTCTGTTAGTAAGGCCGCGAAGTCGTATACTATAGTCTGATTAAAACTGCTTTAGTATTGGGTCGAGCGGGCCGAGGGACTGGTGGGGCGGACACTGTTGCCATATCGTCGCCAAAAGTAAAACTAGTTTTCTGACTTAAATCGACGCTCTCCACGCCCAATAACCCCACACTTTTTTGCGAATAAATATCGAAATACTGTAAAACTAATTGGTACAGTTGGCCCCATAGTTTCTGTGTGCATGGGGGAGTTGCTACTAAACGAGAAAAACATAGGCATTACATTGTTATTAACTACTAATTGCACATAAGTAAATACTTATAAACAATAAGTAAGAAAGATGATCAATGAAAAAAATATTTTAATAACTAAACTAATTAATATTTAAAAAAAAAACTATAATTTGAAACCTCTTTGTACAAAATTACGAGTTAGGAGTCTGTAGAACTTTCCGCCAAACTGGATTTTACTTCCGTAAGAATAAAATTATTTTCTTGAAACATGTGTGGTACTAAATAAAAATAACTCGATTACCTTCAATTGTATGAATTTGATTCTTGGATATTTTTTTTACTCATAACACCAAGTTTGTTATTTTTTAGCGATATAATTAAAGAAACAGCGAGTGTTTGAAATTAACATTCCAATAATTCACTACATCACTTAAAGACCAATAACCACTAGGTTCAAAAAAACTATTTATACACCGTTTTATGAATAACTTATCCACTCAAACTCGCTCGAGTAAAACGAAACTACACAGCGCGGCGAACTTGACAGGGCGGCTGACCAAGAGACACTAAACCACCACTTCGCAACTTTCCCTAAATGTGGCAACGCCGGGGGAAACCACCGCCGGTCATTTGCCGACAATTGCCCCTCAATACTAAAGCAGTTTTAATCAGACTATAGGCTTCTACAGTTTGAATCCAACCATTGGCGTTGGCTATTTCATTATTCTAAAAAAAACTTTATTAAAAAAATCAAGGAAATTATTACAGTGTAAAAGTTTTATTTTATTTAATCAGGTAAGACCGTACATTTGGTAAAATTCAAGTTTAAAATCATGTGTTTACCCGTTGTCAATTTTATGCTGTTTACGGGAATCTTATGTTAATTGCAGTAACATAATTTTTTTTTTAACTATCAATAACATGCTTGCTTGTTTTACTTGGAAGTTATTCTGAAAAAAACATGTTATTATCTTTTAAGTGATAAAATAATTATTAAAATCAGCAAGTAAGGTAGCTTTTATAATGTCAAGTAAGCATAGCCTAATTAAAGAACTATACACTTATAAGAAGTGTACAGCAAATGTAGTGAAAATATACACTTATAACTTTGCAAAACTAAATGACACTATATTGTGTTCCATTAGTACCTTGTGTCAAGTTTTCCAAAAACTAAACTTAATGTGTACATTTGCAAATCTAGCTGTCTACTACTTTTGTGTACTATATCGTATAGAGATCAAGAGTGATGGAAATAGACAGACGGACAGTAAACACAATATTTTTATTACAAATGCACGAAGCACAGATATTCAACAAAAAACTGAGGTTAGTTATATGAACTACAATATTTTTTTATATTTGTTATGCTGAATTAAATCTATGATTTTCGATAGTTGGTCATTAATATACAATTTTTCGTGGAGACAAGGTTGGTATTAATAAGGGGTGTACATTTTAAGCTGCATTATTGTTGACAGAAATTTGTTTTAGTGGGATTTTATTTATTTAAAAGCTAAATGTAATAATTTAAGTAAAATGTATTTTGGATGTGTTTATTTAAAAACATTTTTTCTTTTTTAACTACAAAGTATAAAGGTCAGGACACACATGACCGCACCGTGCCCGCATAGCACCACGGCCTAGTGTTGGCCAACATACATAATTGGAAACGTATGAAATAGTCCTAACATCACCATACAGGAGGCGCGCCGTGTTTCCATTAGTTTATTCCCCTGCCGTATGTTGGCCAACACAACGCCGTGGTGCGGTGCGGTCATGTGTGTCCTGACCTTTAATCGTTTTTAATATAATTATAACTAATTTGTAAACGTTATTTTTTTAAACTTACACAATTATTGTAGTGCATGCACGGGTCAAATAAATACTTTCATTCTGCAACCCAATAATTATTTGGTTATCAGAAAGTAAAAGCAGTCTACAAACTTATTTCAGTACACATAAGAAAAACAGTTAACACAATAGCTTGTAAAAGAATAATAAAGTTACTGGTTACTTGTTAAGAATAATAAAAACTGTTACTAATACAATAAAACTGTTTTATAGAGTATCGGTGCCAGTGTTAATAACTAGTTTTACTAACAAATAAATATACAATACATATTAACACAGTTTACGTGCTAACTGCTCAGCGAGACGTTATAAAATGCAGTCGTTAAAGAATTAATTACGTTTGAATGAGGCATTACTTCTAACTATAAATACCTATGCACTGATTTATAACTACCTGACAGATGGTGCTAAATGTAGTTTAATGTGAGAATTTATCAGTCCGACCAATTTGCAAAGAAAGTAAGTAGATTAAATTTGAACGGGTTGACAAGGAAACTAAACTCAAATATTTCATCTTTACCTAATTATTTATAATTATTTTAATAGAAAATAAAATATTTGTATTTCCTAAAATAGTACAATGTCTTAAGAAATTTATTGATTACGTACAAAATATTTTGTGCATTTTATGTTATACATTTTACTTTCTCACTATACATAGAGAGAAAGTATTTATACTTAAAATATTTATACTATACATACTTTAAGTAGCCTATAGAGAAAGTACAGTGATCGCAAAAAATCGATGTTAAGATTTTTGTGGAAATATCCGTTTTGGAACCCCCTGAGTCCAAAAAAGTGGTTTTTACAAAGTGTCTGTCTGTATTTATACATAGCTAGAGATAAAACTATTCGATCGATTTCGAACAAATTTGCACCAAACATGTAAATTAGGCCTGTATAGATGTTCGAAAAAAGATTTTGAAAAAAAACTCCCTTTTTGGCAAAAAAATACTAAAAATATGTTATTGTTTTTTTATAAAAAAACGGCTCTAACGATTTTCATAAAATTTTGCTTATTTACCGCATCTTTCTAAAAATTCTCGTTTAGCTAATAATAATAACTGAAGTTTAGGGGTTTTTTGGCCAAGAAATTTTCAAAACCTTTTTTCGTGCATCTATACAGGTCTAATTGACATATTTGGTGCAAATTTGTTCGAAATCGATCGAGTAGTTTTCTCTATAGCTAATAATAATAATATTTATAAGTTACTCTCCTACTTTAATACACTTAAGAAGTCACAGTGAATCTGTTTAATAATTTAAATATGTTGGTGAGAAAGTATGTGCCAGTTTCTGGTATCATTTATTGTCATAATGTAGATTTAATTAAAACACTTTAGCTATTGTCAGATATTGTTACCATTAGTTTAGAAGTGCGAGGAGAGACAATGACACAATATACTACTCTAAAAACAAAATTTATAACCACATTTTATGTTTTTATATGAACTATTTTTGGATTTCATAAAAAGGGTTCAAATCAAACTGTTTTATTACTTTTTGATAATCCAAGGATTCCATCTAAAATTCCGATTTCACTTTTCATATTTGTTTATTGTTTAAAACCAAATGAAATATTTAAGCATTGTGAACAAACTTCTACGTCAAAGTGTATCAAAGGATACGATTGAGATAAATAGAAAAACTAATAAATAATACCGAGTTGACTAATTGAAGTATTCTGGTTAGCTAAGAAAAACTAAAATAAATTTAATAGTAATACAATAATTATTGACTTCTAGAACTAGTATTCAGATACCAACATTAGCAAAATTAAATAATTATATTTCCAACTAAGGCAGTAAATAACTGCCGACAAGTTTAACCTATTCAATTTTTTTTCCTTAAGTTTTATTAATTTCAGTCTGATTTAATTAAGAATTTGGCAAACCTACAAGAAAGTTTCCGACTTTGTGATTGATAAACAGAATTTCATTAAAATGAATGTCAACTAGGCTTTGCAGAACACGTATAAAAGCAATGATTAAGTAGAGCATTTTCTGTACTTCATATTTACCTGCCATTAGATAGTAAGAACTTAATGAAATATTTGTTCACTCACTGTAAATGTTAAAATGTGTGTGTTGCTTCAACGTAAATGCCCATTGACTATCAACTTACCTGAAAAGAACAGAAATATGATTATTAGTCATATATAAATACAATCAAAAGAGAACATAACAAAAGTACAATGGAAAAATGGAAGCACTAAATTGAGAATTTTTTTTGGTTTTTAAAGGCGAAAAACCTAGATGGTTATCATCGCCTGCGTTAAAAACAAACGCAAGTACTATACTGGGAGAACTAAAAGTTTGGAGACACCCCTGTAACTTTTGAGTGAGTAATTGGAAAAAACACAGGTAATGTTTACTAGTTATAAAGATGTACTTTTTTACGCATAAGCCAACGTTGTTACCATTTCCAAAATGGGAATTTTTGGGAGTAGCTCAAAACTTTTAAATACAAACCCCTACCTTGCGACACCTCATTTTAAAGGTATTGGTACAAGAATGTAAATGACGAAAACTAGAGGTCTATATCTTATTCCTATCTAAAGTTATTTACGGTTAAAGCCGAGAATGATTCAAGTTTTTCTAACTCTTTAGTGAGTGATTGGTGAAGAGCCAAATCCAAGGAATGTTTATTAGGTATTAGGATGTTCTTTTTATGTACGGGGAAACTTTGCCTCCGTTTAAAAAATTGGAAATATTGGGGGCAGCTCAAAATTACGAAAACCTCTGCCTGTCATGTGACCATTCATTTTAAAGGTATTAACAAAAGTAAACTAACAGTGCAAATTTGAGGCATGTACACTCTATAATTGTGGTTATCAAGCAATACAAAATTATTACAATCATACATGGAGTATTTTTTGTCCCTGCATATGCTCACGTTTTTATATGAATTGTATTTTAGTTCCACTGTTCATTCAAAGATGAAGATAATAAGATCCACTTCGTATATAAGATAATATGATTGGGAAAGATAATTCTGGTATTGTTAGCCTGAATTCTGTGTGGAATTTGTAGCTAGGAAAGATTATATTAAGCTTTGTTATGACCAATAAATTCAAAATTAAATTAGAAATTAAGCTTTCTAGTATGTTAAAGTAATAATCTATGATTTAATATTAGTTTTAACATTTTGGAAATTGTAATCATATTTTGTTGTGGAACAAGGAATTTTGTTTATTTTTACACCACTTACCTCCCTCCCTACGATGAAATGTGCTTTATGAGCTAAGGCTATATAAAGGTTCACTTTTACCTTTGGCGTGGGTAAAACTACTGAACAGCTGTTTGGATTAGAATTAAAATACCACAAAATTTAAAAAATGTCTATAGAGAAGGATTTTCAAAATATTATATTTCATAATTTTAAATCCAATAAATAAATATTTAGGAAAATCCTAGAAATCGAATTTGTTGTCCGTTAATTAACATATAACATTATAGGCAACGCAAACAGCGCAACGTTATAGCAACTCATGAGAAGTGTTGCTAAGCCGAGTGGTAAATAGCTCAGTTGGTAGGACGGTGCTTCCATATGGAATGGTCCGGTCACCTGGTAGGAAAGAATACAGCTATTGCCTTGGGCTTTTTCGTGTAGCATAGAAAACGAGGGTGGGTTATGTTCGTGTCAACACATCCCTAAAGGGGGTAGTTGCAGGTTGGATGGGGGTTTACAAAAACTATTTGACGGTGCCCTCGGGGAAATCCAAAGTGTCACACTGAGTCCATAACCTGAATGGGAAGTCTGTTACGGACTATTCAGGAAGAAATGATACATAAAGCTATTGGGAGTATGGCCGAGGATAACGTCTTGAATATTAAGTGAATAAACAGGTCGGAGTGTTTGGGCTTCTATACAGACACTTGGAGATTAGATTATGTATGAAGCAGACATTTAAAAATAGTGTACAAAATATAAATTCAAGTTTTATAGAAAGAACGGAATAAGAGTTGGCTTGCCTTATTTTATCGTACAATTTTTGTCGAAAACCCGCGTTGTAAAGTAAAATCTTCAGATTGTTTACGATGATTGTACATTTACAAACAAAATCTCGCAAATTTGTTTTCGTAGTAACAGGGCATGTTTAACAGATATAAAACAAAAATTAAGACATCTACATTGCAATAGCAGTGTTCCGACACGGTCAAGTTTAGGCTGCCTTAGGTTCGAATCCAGTTACAGACAAAGGGTTTTCTACGTGTTATTCTAGTACCCGTTCTTACATAAATGCACGAAACTTATTTCTGAAAGTAATCATTCAGTTGTATAAAACTTACATAAAACTTTTTAATTGTAAACTGTAAATCAATGACTAACGTGTTAACTAGATAAAAAATCTAATATCGGTTATAATTTTGAAATTTCCTATCTGTTGTTAATCTAAGATGATTTGGTTTACCAAACTTATAGTGTTTATATAGATTCATGAACATTTTTCAATTATTAAATAATTAAATATAAAGAACTGAATTATTTCTTTGCTTGTATATAATCCCGATTATTGAATACTTTTTTTCTGTTCCCCATTATAAATTAGTTAGTGTAACACAAAATAAACATAACCATGAATTATACAACCATTTTTCTAAACAAACCACTTGGGAGACCGAAACCACGCTCTTTCAGCAAAATGTTAAAAATAAGTAGTCCCTATCCACCAACCCAAGCTAAATTAACCCCTACAGCCTACCCTAGAGGGCAATGAATTCAAGATAGGGCCGAGCCCGCAACAACACCGTCTTCAATTATTATTAGGGCCGCAATAACGCTCACAAGTAACTGATGGGAACCAGTTTTCAATTAAGTTTCCGAAAAATCTCAACGAAGTACTGCGAGAGGGTAATCCGGGTTTCGGAGACTTTTAATTTTCCGCAGTGGTGAGCTTTAGTCGGCAATATGCTAATGTTATAACCCGAATCCCCAGTCGCGTCGGAGTTCATTCATAATTTATTAAACGAGTTCTTATTATTGTGCGTTACTCTTTCAATATTAAAGGATTCTTTCTTCTGGTTACGCTTTTCCACGATAATTGTTTCACTTTTTTACCTTCTACTACTTCTAACATTTAACAGATCGTGATCCCTTGCTCAAGTCATTGTTTGTCTTCTTTGTAGCTAAAAAAGGACAAACATTGTTATGTATTATTTGAAGTATGTTTTAGTAGTAGTCAAAGGAAAGGAAGCTTTGATCCTTTATGGTAATCTACAGCTTCCTGACATATTCAAAGGATACAATAAACTATTTATACTAAACATTTTGTTTTATCGGATTTTATATTTACTTCACTCTGTACATTTTCAAATCTATACAAATATTTTTCACTGCTGTCTGTTAGTCACACCTTACTTTATGATTGTACATCTCTACACTGACCACGGTCTGTAGTCTCTGCAACCACTCCACTTTCACAAAATCTTCCTCTAATTAGCCGTCTATCTCCCTTTCTGTCTACCACTTAGTTCGGTTCAGTGGAATTACGAGATTTATCGACATTACCGACCTTTATAACTGTAAGTTTGACAGGTTCTTAGTAAATTTCCTGGAACCTTAATTTGTCCTCGCTCATTATATTCCATCATCTCTAACAGGCCTCAGTAATAAAATAAATACAAGTCCAAGAGCTGTTTACCAGATGTATGAAAGGTGTCCTCGATGCACCTTTAAACTTGTACTCTCTCTCTTAAAAAAATAAATTCAACAAACGATTAAACTTTAAACCCTTATTTTACCAACATGAATTTATCTAGTTTTGTTTTTATAACTACCCGAGTGCAAAAACTATGAATCTTAATTCCGTAAGCCAAATCCATCCTTTCAACAAATTACAGCTGTATTATATACATCTCATTTTAAAAATCTTGAATGTTTAGTCATCAATTATAATATATGTCGTTGGATTTCCACAAAAAATGTACACAAAACTCAATTTTCTATTTACAATACATAACTCAGCAGACTTATTTTTTTGTGTGAGGGTTTCCACTAACAGCTGATATTCTATCGATAATTGTCTCATCTTGTTATAATCTAAGTAGAAATATAACACATTATTATTTTTAACGACTTTGAAAACATTCTTTTGCTTTACCCATTGTCCAAAGCTATCATCATTAGTTTATATTAATTTCCCAATTACATACAACCAAAATACAGAAATAATTTTGAGCATTCAATATAAAGCTAAAACGGGGGTTTTTTATTAACAGAACTGAACTGAAGTATATTACTTTTACTCAATATAACATATAATAGGTTAATATTACAAATACAATTATGAATGCATTAATTTTTTTTTAAAGTATATGTTTGCCAGAAAGCCTCAATTTGTTAAACAAGCAATGTTTAAGGCTGTTCGTACTTATCAACAGCAAACATAGCTGATGTAACACTAAGCAACTATCAAATAAAACTAATTGGAAAGTAGAAGCATTTCTTTGATGTGAGGAAAACATTCAGGGCAATTCACACATTCTTCCAATTGAGACAAAGTTTGAAGAGTTGGGAATGTAATCAAAGTTTGTGTTGAAAGTGTTTTAATATGGAGAAGATACGGCTAACCACATGTTGCCTTTTAGTTCTACCAAATAGTACCCATGAGTTTAACTGAATCAACTCTTATTCAATTTAACCTGAACACATGTGATGGCTTACTGCAGCATATTGATTTTGTTACGGTCGTCTTCAAGTTTAAACACGATTTAACGATATTAACTTTGTTTTAAATTTCTCTTGGCCAGATACACCTACTAAATAGATACATTTAAATTTCAATTGCATTTCAATTTATTTTATTTCCCTATATCAACAGTACAACAAATACATTTTAAGTACAAGAAAATTGTGCCCACATTGGCATAGCCACGAGTCGCATCTGAAATATTACAGCAAGGAAGTCATATCTGCATCAGGCCTATTCTACAATAAGAAAATTAAAAAAAACAAGACAGGTTGAGTGGGAAGTGCCAAACGGAGGAATCAAAGTTAATGTCGGACCAAAACAACCAGGGTCAACAAATTATTACTGCATCAACACACTGAGAATTCACAATATTAGTAATCAAGATAAAATAATATGTCAATAAACGAGGGTAAATTTACTATCTGTAGATGGATACAATGACAATCTCAAATGCATGTTTGTGTTACTAAAAATATTAAATTGTATTTTTATTCTTGTCATTTGCTTGACATCACAGGTTTTCTGCTGCAATATCAGTATTTATACTAGATATTGAACACAAATATGTAAGAACAATACTCAAAGGCAGCATTTTATGTTCAAGAATCCTGAATTAATTCAAATTAAGTTTACATTATATAGTGGTTTTATTCTTAAATGTTTGGGTCTACGTTTGAAACAAAATGTTCGCTGGTTGTTCATTATGACACCTATAAATCCAACTGGAGCAGTCTTCATTTTCAAAACTCAAACGTCAGATGTTTTGAGGCGACAACTGGTAAAATAAACTGGTACAATACCGTGAAATATTTAGAAATACACCGTAAACTTTATAAATCTTGTTAAAACTTGACTTGATGTTTTAATTAAATGATTTAAAGAAATTGGATGATTGATATTCTAAACTGCTAGAAAATATTGAATTGAATTGCAATTACAAGAATCCGTTTGGACAGATAAATTAAGTGTTTCAGCTAATATTTCAAATGGTAGAAATAAAAATTTATTTTCAAAAAGCGCCATGTTTTGTTTTATCTTTAAAAACCTACCGCATTTTCTGACAAATTCTCAGGAAAGTGGTAAATAAATTGTCATACGCTGAACATTCAAAGTCCGATCAAATATATTGACAAACGTCACTAAGCTTCATTGCCCTTGTAGACGCTTTTCTGGGAAACATTTCATGAATGGCATACTGACAAGGGACTGGTATTTCTTTTTAAAAGACGAACTTCAATAGACGATTATAACTGTAGAGGATAAATGCAAATCAGTATACACGATATAAATGTATATTTTCATGTTGTGGTTTTTATGTATTCGTATTTATCCAAAGATATATCTAAACTTATTTGTTCTCGTCGTTTCTGTATTTGATTTGTTTTTCTTTACAAGGTAAATTATTTGCTCCTGTATATGTTTGTAATTCACTCGTGCATTTGTCGCCTAAGGTTTATCCGTACTAATTTGTGTTTGACATTGTGTTTGTATGTTTGTATTTGATTTGTTTGTACTTTTGAGTTGAAGTATTTTCCTTTGAATATGTTACTAAGGTCTGTACTTGTTTGCTTCTTTTTCTATTTGTATTTTATTGTTGTGTTTGTATTTTATTTGTTTTTCTTTACGAGTTTTTCCTGCATATGGTCGAAGTTCTCGCGTTTTTTGGTCTTCTAAGGTTTGTTAGTACTTATTTGTTTTTGAAATTTAGTTTTAATTTAGTCTTTGTATTTGACTTGTGGTTATCTCCTAAGATTTGTCCTTACTTATTTGTTTTAGACAATTTTCTATTTTTGAGTTTTAATTTAGTCTTTGTTTTCCCCTTTTTATTTGAATTATTTATCTTTGAATAATTGGTTCACTTCTATCGGTTTTCTACTCAATTTTCAGATTAGTGTTTCGATTTGTGTTTGACTGTTTTAGTTTAAATGACTATATGATTGCATTTTGTTTTTTACTCTTTGTGCTTGTAGTTTGCTTTATTCTTTTTAGTCTGCCAATTTCTAAACTCTAATTTCAGATACATTAATAAAATACAAAATATTTAAAACTAAGAGTTTTACTTCTACTATGATGAACTAAAACACTTAATTAATTTAACAATTGTCTGGTATTATTTACCTGTAAATAATTGTTTGTTCTTTTTAAAGTAATAGTTTTTCTTTTCTTGTACAATATTATCAATCGTAGGATTCTATAATATGTGGATAGTATTATTATGTATACTTGCCTTAACAATCCTTTTCTATCAAAAAGGATTGCTAAGGCAAGTATAAATAATAATATTATATATAATAGCAATCGGATATGGCTACAAATACAATAATGAATATGTGGATCTTAGGACCGTTGACCATTCTGAGTACCTTAGCCATTATACAGAACTTAACTACAAAATCAATAATATGTATTTACCGTTTAATATTTACGTGAACATAATACTTATATGTATTATAACGTTTACCTAAGTATGTGTTAAAAATTACATCCTTTATGTTATGCTAAGATTCAGATATTGTTTATTGTATAACAATATGCAAATTTAAACTGAAGCGATTTGTAATTTGTAAACACAAATTGTGCATAATTGTATGGTAAAGAATTAAGTTTAACAAATGTGCACGGACTTATTATGGTTAAGATAGTTAAAATAAAGGGATACTCTAGTTTGAAAACTTATACAGTTATTGGACAATTTATAGTTTTTATTTATAATGTACTTAATTATAGTTTCAGAAATTAAAATAGCATAATTCAAACAAGTTAAAAATGTTTAGAAGAGCGTATATAGAGAATTTATATTATATCAATGCTAAATAGTTATTAAAAACAAAGTATTATTGCATTCACTTTGTATGATCAATGAATAAAGGCATATTTCAGTTTGCCAACTTACCTAACATTAGAAACAGTAACGGTGACAAAATAAACCACTTTAATGCCCGTGTTAATCGCTCGGGTACATCTGTAAACATCCGGGCTGAATAAATTAACAACAGACAGCCTCAGGGCAACATGTGGTTAGCAGTATCTTCTCCATATTAAAACACATTCATCACAAACCTTGATTACATTCCCATCTCTACACACTCTGTCCCAACGGGACTTATTCTACAGAATGTGGGAAGAAGTCCTGGCAACAATTAATGTTCTAAGAAATGTTTGGAATTAAATAGCAGCATTATTTTGATAGTTGATTAGTTCTCCATTCAGCTTAAACTTGGCAGATGATTACACCGCAATCTTCCACTATTTTAGTGATAACTAGAATTACAGAAGGTAGTAATTATTATATTAGTACGCAGTAAACTCGCTGCTTTGGGTATTTCAATTTGGTACTTTTTGGTAATTATTGTACAATTGGTACAACATTATCCATCTGTAGGTAATAGAATCTGCTAATATATTGATAGTGAATTCGTAAAACCCAATTTTCGAATATAAATGTGATATGATATATTACTTAACTGAATTCGATATTTACAAAAATTCTCAATAATAAAAGGAAGAAGGTACAATTAAACATGCTAGGAAACAACAAACTGCGTCTCTACAGGCAAATATTGAAACCAGTGTTGACTTATGGATTACAGATGTGGGGATAAACAGTGAAGACAAGTAATATCATACAAACACTTCAGGATAAGGTTCTGCGGAGCATTGGTATTACACCATGGTTCATCCGCAATGACACACTTCATAGAGATCTCAAGATATCAACGTCGCAGGAGAAATCAAAAGGAATGCAAAGAAGCACAAATACTACAGACCTCTATAACACGAGGATGCTGACCTACTCAACTACTCTGGTGAACCAGTTGAAGAGGACGACGCGACGCCTTTAGAACTTTGTTAAGTCCATGTAATTAAATACACACGAAAAGGTGTATATGTATGAGGAGTGGGTAATATTCCCGCAAACAGTGACAATTAATTTGAAATTTGTATTGTTATGTAGGCTTGCATGAATAGTTGCAATTAAATATAACAAAATTAAAAAAATAAATATGTGTTTATTAATTCAAATGTGTTTAATCAACAATTAATTTTTACTGTTGATTAATGGTACCGGTATATTTCAAAGTATGTTACAAAGTTTTATACTATTATAATTTATTAATATTGTATGGTTTGAAGTAACTAGTTATAACATCATTTTTTATTTCCTTAATACTGTAATCTGGTAAATATTTGGTTATTAATGAGAACTGTAATCTGATAACATTTGATTTTTTATAGGGTGAATGCACCGTCAGGAGACAAGTCTTTATGATTGATTAATACTGTAATCTGGTAGTTGATTATTAATTAGCACTGTAATATGGTACTATTTTATATTGATTTAGTTACATAACCTGATACTATTTCATTATTAAATTATTACTGTACCTGGTACTATTTACTTATTAATTCGTAGTGTGGTCTAGAACTGTTTGAATATTAGTACTGTAATCTGGTAGTTAATTATTAATTAGCACTGTAATCTAGTAGTGTTTG
>JAGFPH010000840.1:41687-51759 GCA_018207615.1 Philaenus spumarius
AATCTGGTACTGTTTGATTATTAGTACTGTAATCTGGTACTGTTCGATTATTAGTATTGTAATCTGGTACTGTTTGATTATTAGTATTGTAATCTGGTACTGTTTGATTATTAGTACTGCAATTTGGTACTGTTTGATTGTTAGTACTGTAATCTGGTACTGTTTGATTATTAGTATTGTAATCTAGTACTGTTTGATTATTAGTACTGTAATCTGGTACTGTTCGATTATTAGTATTGTAATCTGGTACTGTTTGATTATTAATTAGAACTGCAATCTGGTAATGTTTGATTATTAGTACTGTAATCTGGTACGTTTGATTATTAATTAGAACTGCAATCTGGTAATGTTCGATTATTAGTACTGTAATCTGGTACTGTTTGATTATTAATTAGATTTGCAATGTGGTAATGTTTGATTATTAGTACTGTAATCTGGTACTGTTCGATTATTAGTATTATAATCTGGTACTGTTTGATTATTAGTACTGCAATCTGGTAATGTTTGATTATTAGAACTGCAATCTGGTAATGTTTGATTATTAGTACTGTAATCTGGTAATGTTTGATTATTAATTAGAACTGCAATGTGGTAATGTTTGATTATTAGTACTGCAATCTGGTACTGTTTGATTACTAACTAGTACTGTAATTTGGTAATATTTCATCTTGAATTAGTAGAATAATTTAGAACTATGTTACTATTGATTAGTACTGTATAATGTGGTACTATTTTTATCATGAATTAGTAAAGTAATTTAGAACTATTTTATTATTTATTAGTACTAAAATCAGATACTATATGAGTATTAATTACAAATGTAATCTTTTGATTATTCATTAGAACTGTATTCTAGTACAATTTATTTATTTCATAATATAATCTGGTACTACTTTATTATTAATTGGTACTTAATCTGGAACTATTTTATTACTAATAAGTAAAGTATCTGTTCTTGTTTTATCACTAACTAGTACTGCAATATGGTATATTTTATGGTAGTATTAATAAGTGCTGTAAGCTAGTAGTATTCGATCATTGATTACTACTGTAATCTGGTATTATCTGACATTTTATTGATACTTTAATTTCTTACTGTTAGATTGTTTACTAGCACTGAAATTTGGTATTGTTTTATCATAAATTAGTACTACAATCTTATGCTATTTTACAGTACTGTGCGTTACTTTTTATTTAATACTGTAATGTAGAAGTATTTGATTATTAATTAGTTTTTCATCCTATGCTACTATTAGTGGAATTGTTTTTAAATGTAATGAATACGGTACTTAGTAATAACTCATACTTTATCTCTTATATAAAATGCAATGTCCTGACTGATGATCAACGCAGAGCCGATTCTATTAAAGCTAGAGACTTGAAATTTGGAAGGTACATCCGTCCAATAATGTAGAGGCGTACTAAGAAAGGATTTTGCAAAATTTTGAATTTAAAGGGTAGAAAATGCGAAAATTCATCCCTCCCACAAGCAGCCATATAACAGATGAAACAGCTGATTCGTATTTATTAATGTGTTATTCTGGTTACTATGGTGATTATTCCAAACTCTTTCAAAAAAAGTGTGTTGATTTTATAATAATAGGCCTAACCTAAAATTGTGTTAAACCTTTGGTCCAAATAAGCTGTTTTATTTATAATGTGTAACAATAATATAATGTTAAATTGTAATATTAGATGTTTTAATTATTATATTTCATAGGTTTTAAAGGGCTAACCTAAAATTGTATTAAACTTTTGATTCAAATCAGTTGTTTTATTAATTATGTGTAACAATCATTAGGCCTATGTTGAATTTCGCGGGATACGAATTACAGGATGTTGAATTACACGGGATACGAATTACAGGCTTTCAAAGTTTCAAATTAAGCAATAGCGAAGCATTGCCGGGTCCACTAGTTAGTTTATAAAAGATTTCTAGAATAATAATGGATCGGACAAACAATTAATTTGTTAATTTAATTATTCCAATGTTGTTTTAAAATCCAAAGGAAAACAGAAACAAAATGTTTATGGTATTAATTCGATGCTTTAATTTGCAAAAAATACATTAATACAAATTATACGTACTCGATTAATTATATTTGTTAAGTTTTTTAGTTCTTGTTGTTTATTTTTCATTTTCATTTTATCTAACATATTTTCTTACAACCACGTAAAATATATATTTTTAAATAAAGTATACTAAAAAAAGGTATTAGGACTTGTATTCGTTAATACTTTTTCCATTTTACAAAAAAACTATTCTTTGTTTTAATTATAACATTGACGCTTTAATCTTTTTATTATTCCTAATACAATATATCACAAACTTGTAAAAAACCCTTCCTCTTCATCATTTTTAATCCTTGATTTTTCCTGTTTCCTGTTCAATTTGTAAAATGAAATAGCCTTAAATATAAATAAAAACAATTAATTAAATTCAGTAATTACTAAATTAAGGTTAAACCCTTTTTTCAATTTAAATTCCCCATTTTTATTTCAGAAAGGCTTACCAGAGATATGAGAGTAATTAATAAAGGGAACACCGACTGACTAATTCTTGTCAGTAATTAATAAGCTTCCCACCCTAAGTCCAATGCTTTACCTGCTTGCATACCAATGTTTAATTAGACAATACCTTAACCTCGGCATTACATAAAGGAGATATATTACTTACAGTTTGGAAGATGTATTGATTACATGCTTGGCTCATACTTCTTAGGTTCACAGTAAATAAATAATGTGAAATATTATTATTGGTGGTTCCGTACACATCTACCTTAGCTTACAATAAAGTAGAATGAAAATGTGTTTGTTACAAACATTGAATTCTACAAAATAGCAAAACAAGAATATAATAATCGAAAGATAAAATGCTTCTTAAATAAATATTATTATTCGTAAAACACACAAAAAATTGTTTTCTCTTTCTTACTAAAATCATCTACAACATTGAACTTTGCACATATTATATATTCTTTAAAATATTATTAAATTTTAAAAATCCAGGTGTGCTTAAGACAACAAGGAAGAAGTGTAAGCTTCTATGACGATATTCTGATACTGATTTACACTTCAAAAATATAAAAAATATTGAATAAAAGCACAATTTATGTAATGAGGAAGCACAATGTCCATTTCAGAGGTATTACCAAATAAACTATTTTAACACAACTTACGAAATGAGGAAGCACAATGTCCATTTCAGAGGTATACCAAGAAGAGTTATGGGCAGCCCAGTTGGCGGAACGCTATACTACTCATTCCGCCTGCCAACTGCGTACAGTACGATTTTTATAACCGTGCCCTCGGCCAAATTGTACTAACCTGAATGATAACATTAGAAATCGCTCTGTCTACTCTAGTTTTCTTCACGAAAACTGAGCCGAGCGGCGTGAAACAGCGAAAACCGAGCTTCAATAACACTGACATTTAATACACTTAGCAGCGATGTAAAATTATAAAACTTTCACAGATACGCAGATAAGAACCATACGATTCGTATGATGTAAAAGAAAATCCATTACAAAACCTAATTCATATTTTAAAAATCAATATTACAACAATGTACTTTAATAATGACATGAAATTTTCACACCGTTGAAAAGTTTTTTGTTTTTTGGTCAGAGACAAAGTGTTCGCGAGAAAGTTTTAGATAAAGGTCCAAATTAAATATTTTATTTGAAACATTTTTTCGTTTGACTTACGGTTTGCTCGGTACGGATGTCTGGAGTTAGATTCCGGGGAAAACTTCCTGCCTGGGGGGAAGAAGGCCTACTTGGTGTCTGGCATTTACCTTAACCACACCACAGTATTATTCGAACAAGAGACGACTCATTCAAATAGTTTTTATTTCAATAATTGTATTCGAATAATTATTCAATCAGTTTTGTTTAATCGAAGTTTGTGGAACTGCCTTTACAATCCCTCCCCGTTACACCGCTAGCCCACCCATGCGCTAGCCGAGCCGAGGGCACGGTTAAAAAAATCGTACTGTACTATCCTGTATGAAGACATTGTTTCACAACCACTGTCTCTGACTATTCTTATAAAATTGTCTGTTACGATATCTATTTATTTTATATTAAGTACTAACCCATAAATATTTTATTCAACAACAATTATATTTACATAGTAGGATTTTAAAACTAGAAACCAAAAGATAAAGAATTGGAAATGTTTTTAGTAATGCCGAGTTATGAGTCCGCAAAAGAGTAGTAGTTTCCTTCCTGCTGGCACCTTCCTCTTACTTACTTCTTAGTACGGGCTTCCAGCATCAATCGTAGCCGATGGCCCGGTGTCCAATGTACGCAGCACAAACAAGCTGCCAATGTTTTTTTTTTGTTTTTAAGGATGTCCTCAAAATCGTTGACTTCTGCTCTTAGTAGATCACGTGAAAAAATTGGATAGCTGCAACGCAGAAGAATGTGCTCCAGATCCTCTTCACCGTCTTCGCAGATCCTCTTACTCTAAACTATTTTAACACAACTTACGAAATGAGGAAGTACAATGTCCATTTCAGAGATATTGCCAAGTAAACTATATACTCTGCTATATACACATGTGTACTATACAAAATAGCAGAGCGTGACGCGGGACGGAAAAAGCGTGACGGTAAAATCCGATTCACCCCCGCAATTTTTAGACGAGGTGCGCCTATAGAGGTTTACATAGAGTAAATAAATAAAACGAAAATGAAATAGTGCTGCGAACACAACTCTCTTGGTTTAGAAATTACATAAGAGATAAGATAACGAATTCGAAAACGAAATTTGTACAAAAACTAAATGTTTGATTCTTGGAATCAAGAACTTCGATATTTGGATTCTAATAAACAAACACTTACTTCCTTCTGTTTTGTTTTTTTTGTTTTTTTACAGAACATAAAAGCAAAAAGAAAACCAGTCTCTTGTAGAATTCTCTTCACGAAATATTTGACAGTAAAACTTCTTTACGGGCCTAATGAAGCTTTGTGACGGTTTGCAGATTGACGTCTGTCAATATATTTGATCGGCCTTTGAATGTTTTCAGCGTGAAAAGATTTCTCTGCCACTTTCCTGAGGATTTGTCAAAAGAAACGGTGGATTTTATAAAAGAATACAATTTGTCAGTTTATAAAGAGTGTATAAAGTAGTTTTAAATATCAATCAGCTGATCACTCTATACTTTCAATCCAACGCGTAACATTAAATCTAAACGGATTCTCGTAATTGCAATTGTGTGTTCAATAATTATTAATAGTTTAGAGTATTCATCGTCCAACCCCATTAAAACATTTGGTTCAACATAAAGTGAAGTTTTAACTAGTTATATGGCTGACTGTGCTTATATATTCTAAAGTATGTTGTTCCATCTTTTCCCAACAGTCCACTAAATTTACCTCACCTGACACTTGAATGTCGTCACTAGGAATGCATTTGTTTTTGTTTCATTTTGTGTTACCATCTGGAGCAACTAGCTACGGAGGATAAGATTGCGTATGGGCTTAAACGTTCAAACACGGAAATACTGTGTACATAACTTTCAACACATTTACCACCCACGAGATTAAAGTTGTTACTTTAAGTAGGCTATTATTATTATGAGTTTGTGTTCACTGCTGCGAGAATGTTTACGTAATTATTATTCATGACCCAATGCTGCTATAATAGCAGACAGCTGATACGTCTGCACATTATAAAACGATAACACGATTTAAAAATTTATTTTACTATCTCTCAACGCCATATTATATACAGAATGGATAAACATTTTTAATCTTCAGGATTTCTCTCGTCTTTATCAAAGGTAGAAAAATATCTGACCTCTCATTTTAAACGAATGTCTATTTCGTATAACTTGATGGTTTTAAAATAGTAATGACATCAGTCATGTTTCTAATATTAACTTAATATTTATAATGACCACTCCTATTTTGTACGTGTTTGGATTGTAAACATCATTTTGAGATTTTCTTATTCTTTGCAATGTTGATAAACTTAACCGTTTCCGTGTAAATTGGACTTGAATTTGATTTTTATATCACTGAAAGGCTAAAGCTAGGTCTTTGGAGGTAGGAATAAATAATAATTTTGAATTACTTCGGCTTGCATTGAAATGCCGAAGTATGAAATCTTGCGAAAATTATTGTGTGTCTGTCTGTCTGTCTGTGTACACGATATATGCACTCACAGACATCGTATAAAACTTCTGGTGGTGCCAAAATCTTCGTAATTTTATTGCGGATAGTTGAAAAGTTTTTGAGTTTTCTAGCGTGAGTCGTAGAGCGTCGGTGTTATGTTTTGGGGTAAAAATTCGTCACGTTTTTGGGTCAAAATTTTGAAAATACAGTGTGGGGTATCGTTTTATATGTTTTTGGGGACGGGAAATCAGATGTTGACAGTTAAATAGTCGTAGCGCATCGGGGTCACGTTTTTGGGTCAAAACTACTTCGGCTCGCATTAAAATGCCGAAGTATTTGACCGAAGAACATGCCGAAGATAACAAATCTTGACGTGACAGCAACGAGATGTGCGTGACAAAAACGTCACACTTTTGAGTATTAAAAAAAAAACACCAGCCGAAGTCTCGAAAAAGTGTTCCATCTTTTCATCTTGTTTAATAAAGCTTTAAATTACATGTATCATCAAATCTCCCCATAATAAATAAAAAGTACACATTTAATTGAACAAATAGTACTTTATACGGGGTGTTTTGATAACATGAAATGAAGCGGAAAGACTGCCAACAGGAAGAAAGACGAGAGTAAGAGAAACCATGGAAACAATGTGAAGTAAAGAGGCAAGGTAAGGTGTACACAACGACCACATAAGACCAATAGATGGAGCATAGCTAGTCCGCCGGTGAAGCCGAGCTGTCCGCCTGACCCAAGCAAGATGGCGGTGGATAGGCATGACTCATCCTAGACGCGAGCGTCAACGCCAGTAGTTCTAGCCTTTGCTATTGTCATTCGCACAGGGAACCTGCCGAGATCGCTAACATAACCTCACTTTACGTAGTTTCGAATGCATTTTGTATCACACTTTGAATCATATTATATTATTATGTGTATACTGATCATTGTTATTAATAGTGATGCCTAATACGTGCGTTGCCTACGGGTGTGTTAACAGAGGAAAAATAGAAGGAATTACCTACCATGGGTAAGTTCATATTTTGATTTAACTTAGATGTTACAAAATATGTGTACTAATTAATCAACTAACTGCATGCGTATATACATCCTTTAAATATTTTCTTACGCTTTAGATGAAATACATAAAATTAATCGTGGTTTAAAATGTGTTGTAAGAAATTGCATTTATTGACCACTTTGAAGATACCTGTGCACAAATTATTTTTTTATGTCTTAATAACTATAGGCCTACCTGGTACCTTGTGCATTTTAGTGACTTTAAAAATTAATTTCATTATTTAGTACAAATTATTTAATGTTTGTAATCCATATTCAACAATCAAACTTGTTTGTATTCACTAATAATAGTAGCACTTCTGTAAGATTATCATTATATTTTGAACCTTAAAAATAGTATAAATATTTGTATATAAGTAGCCTATGTTTCACTTTCAAACTTCATTGTAATCACCAATAAAAAGAACTATATTATCAAATTTTGAACACAAAGGAAATTAAAATCTTTTTATGTTATTACAACTATGTGATTTGATTCTATCCAATATTATATTCTTTGCTCGATTAGTGTTCACATACTATAGATTTTCAACTTTTACTACTTTACATTGTAGGCCTAAAAATAAACTTTTAAATCATATTTTTTCATTGTCTTTATGTCCTATACTTTTTCAATATAACATTATATACGACAATTTCAGGTAATGTAAGAAAAGATTTTATTTTCAAAGTATTTTCGGATCTCTACCCACTTAATTTTAATATTATTTCAATAGATACTAAACAATTTGTATTAAATAATGCCAGGCTTAATTAATGCTTTTCAGTACAATCAATATTTCTAGTCCACTAATTAAAAATTTATGACAATATCTAAAATTTAAAAAAATAATTGAGACGCCATAAAATATTAAACGGTATTTCAGGAATGAAACCTTTCCCGTTAAAGTACCAGACATTAAAAAAAACTAAACTTTGATTATTGATATAGTATTAGTAATATACTAGTTATCACAAAAATATCATTACAGTAGTTGTTAATATAAATATACATGCAGTATCTACAACGAATTTGCCATACCAACACTTGCAGGTCGATGGGCGGAACGCTCTTTCCGCCGCGGCAAAACTTTTAACTTTAACTGAGTTATCTACGAAACTAAAGGAGCAAATTAAAAAAAATAGGATTAGTAAAATTCAGTTCTAAGGCTACAATTTCCACCGTTTTTTAACGTACCTGACCAAAAAATAAAAAAAGTAGTAGCAATGGAACTTTTTTATGTCATGATTAAAAATGTGTATAAAAAGTTAAAGTTATTTTTGTGTTAAAAAGGCATAAGTAGTGTTATTTGATTTTTAATTCCTTTCATTAGCACCCACAACTTGTCAACTTTACACTTGCGAAGTTTCAAAATTTTAACTTTACTCTAAGTATGTTAAATCACAGGTTGAGTGAAACGAGAGCATTGGCATAATTCAAAGTTGAGAGCGCCGTTTATGTCTTTCTGACCCAGCCAAGATGGCCGACATGGCTTCACCCGCTATAGTGTTAGCTTTATAGGCATGCTCCATCTATTGGTCTTATGTGGTCGTTGGGTGTACACGAGGCAGGTAGGTGGACACATGGAATTATCCCTCAGATTCGCGTTTACTGGACGAGGACGTGATTCATTAGACGTTGCTAAGATAATACAGGTTGCAGTATGTGAGTATTGAACATGCAAGGAATAAAATGCTCCTTGTATGGGAGTGCTGGGTCAACAACTAGGAGTTGTATAGACTCAGCTAAAAGGATGAACAAAGGTAAAGGATAAAACCGAAAAATCTCACAGGAAGTACAAGAAAGGATGTAATAAAATCAGACAGCAGCAAAAGAGCTGGTGCCAAGAGCTTCTACGAAATAATATTTAGGTCTAAGTGTGACAAAAGTGATTTTTAAAACGATAGTTCATTAGAAAGAACCTACACCAAAAGACTATAGGTGCATAAATATATTATTTGCTTTCCATAAACAACTTATATTTAATATCAAGAAGTGTGACACATGACCAATTTCCATTATGACATAAATATTAATATTATTGATAATAATTAATTTTACAATTTTAAAAAACAATTTAATAAAACATGTTTGACGCGGGAAACATTATAATTATGTAAATATTTTACCTTTATAAATTGGCTTAGTTATGTATTAACGTTCTTTTAGATCCAGAATATGAGGATAATAATTATTCATGCATTGATCAACAGCTTTTTTGTGAAGGACTAGAGTTTTTTAAATTATAAATTATTTAATGAAATTTGACCCACTATACTTCAAGGATGTATAATTTTGTATTGCAGAACAAGTACATAAATTATAGCTCCAGAATATAAGACTTATAATTAATTAGCAATAAGAGGATTAATCTGTTTTTTTTTATTCCCGCCAACATTATTTCGTATTCACTGGTTTTAAATAATAAATCTAATGGCTTTCTGACGAATGCGGACTCATGGATGAAACGCACGTTCTGTTTGAAACATCTTACTATGTTTCTACCGAGGTTATTATTTTATTAAAATTACAGTTATTGTACGAAATTAATTTGTTTAAAATACTTTTTCTTAATAAATCATTTTATTGATCTTGGCTGGAATTAACATAAAAATGTGTTGGTTACAGCCAATTAGCTGTTATAACTTGTATTGCATACAGTTGGTTGCTGTAGTAGTACACATAACAATTGCTTGGTATGGGGTTTTAAGGTTAGGCCTATACAATAAAAACAAAATGTTGTTTGGGATTGACTTATTTTGAAACAAAAATCTCTTTATGCAGAGTTTTGTATAGGTGTAGGTTTAAACAGTTTTAAACATTTACTGAGCAATTACCTTCTTGTTTTAAATAATCGGCTAAAGATTAATAACGTAAGCCTATTAAAATTTAAAAGATGC
>JAGFPH010000840.1:59929-97355 GCA_018207615.1 Philaenus spumarius
TAGAGTTATTTTGTAATATTATATTTATAAGAGAATTTCCATATGAAAGTTGAGACCTAAGGTCGGGAGTAGTAAATGAGTATCGATCATGGGCCCCAGATCACGTTTTGAGGTGTCATTAAAAATTGTATAACGTGTGTTCGCAAACTATCGGCCGTATTTTAAGTCCTATTCTGTTCAAATTTGGTACACCCATTGGTTGTCTATGTCGCTCGCACGAGTTTGTTAGCAACAATCCAATAACCAGAAGCACGTTTTTTTACCGAAAGTAATTTTTATTTTTTGCACTAAAATTAAACATTTTAGGGTTTCGTGTAAAAAAATAAATGTAGGATATTATTCTGTACATTTCGTTTTTTTACACGACCTTAACTTATGTCAGCAGTTCAACTGCGTGATCGGATTATTTTTATTTGTGTTTCTTTGATTTTACTACGTGTTTTAGTTTTGAGTTTTTATTAAAAAAATAATTTGACAAAACATTAACTAGTCAACGACAGTCGAAGTGTGGCACTGAAGCTCTAGTTTATCTTCACGCAATTTAAGAATTTCTCATATTATCTAGTAAGGTTACCCCAGTAACCATCTCCATGTGAAAGGCACCGGTAAATACCCAGGGGGGCTCCTTCCCCCGCAGTACACGTTTGACGAGTCACCGTCAGGTACGCTTACAGGTACCTCACGCCCTGCCGTAAGGATGCGCCCGTTGCCCATTAGGGTGGGATTGGGTAGATTCCAGGCCGCTTTAAGGGCGGAACTCGTGAGGCCAAGTCCCGCCGGGGCATGCTCCTACGACCACCTAGCGCAGCCTTCACTGTCGCCGACTGGTGCAGTAGCCTTCAGCCAGAGGGGAGAACAGCCAACACCGAGTGGTATGGCTGGGCCCTCTGGAGGAAGAATTCACTGCAAGGAGGGGTGAAAGGCCCCCTCCCTTCGTTGTACTCGTGTCGGCAAGGTTACCCAAGCGTTGGAGGAGTCACCGTGGGGCGCACCAAAACATTAACTAAAATTTAATAACTTTTATAAATTATAGCTTTTATAGTGAAATCCGACATTATAGCGGTCATATCAGATTTCACTACACATAGAAACTTTTTTCTATTATTTAATGCCGAGTGACACAGTGGCCTTACTTTATAATCCTAATTGTAATGTACAAATACTTGCTTTAAATGTGAAATTTCCATATTCTCCATATAAGTTAACAGATTCAGGCCACTTAGAATATGTTTAACCATTTAATGTAGGCCTAATATGTGAATCTGATGCGAAATGACTGAGTTAATTCGTTACACATTAAGAATACCTAAACTATCAAAGCACATTCTTAAATACAGAAATAATTTGCCTGCTAAATTTGATTAGACGCGTGCAATAAGTAAATAGCGCATATCCATAGTATCAGCAAGCCGAGATCCAGGCTACGTTATAATACAATTCGACAAACCACAACAAAACGTACCTACAATAATTACACAATTAACATACAACCGTAATGTTTTTGGACTCAATATCTCAACTTCTTTTAAAAACCATCGCGTATGAAATGACCACATTAATTATCACCCAAACCATTGCCGAAAGCATCAAACCACGCCGAGAGGGTGATCGCAATTAATGGTTTCCCTTTTTGTCGCCATTTCCTTTCCCGGTCACCCAAAACGCCTGACACCATTGTTTTGCTTGCTTGTAGTTTTTCCCCGAACTACTTAATCATAGGAGTCATTTGTTTTAGCCACATTGGATCGTTATGAAGTTGGAGCGTTATTCCGAGTTAACTCTAAAGTATTATCAGACTGCAAGGTGCAAAAAGTATAATAAACGCCTGTAATGTATTTATTTTTTTATTGAAATGTAAAGGTTTCAATGTCAACAAAATCTAAATAAAATACAACACTATACAAAATATTTAGTTTTATATTAGCTATATTGCTTTGTTAATTTTGTTTAATAACTTCTGAAATAGCTGAAATAGGCGTAAATATGTTTTTTTCTTGTTCGTTTATTCATAACTGACTCACAATATTTATTTTAAAATGAATTGTAACTTCTGTTGGCAGCGTTTGATTGTTCTGTGTATTTTATATGAACACAAGAATAGTATTTTGTGTTTATGTTGATATTATTATGTTATGCATTGTTGTGCTTATATAACTGTAAGAAGAAATAAAAAGGGGTTTCCTAAGAAATTAAGTATTTATATCTGCATTTAAATTGAAAGGTTTTAAACTATACTAATACTGTATTATAAAGAGGTAACATTTGTTTGTTTGTTTGTTTGTATGTATGTAGGGGGTAATCTCTGGAACTACTGAACCGATTGAACAAATAGTTTTACTAATAAAAAGCTACACTATAACTGAGTAACATAGGCTATAATTCATTTTGATAAAAACGTTTTTATTTCAATATTTGTAAATTTAGTCGGAATAAATTCTTACGTCAGGCCTAGACTGATGAACCAACACATGTATTTACATTTATTACCATAGCAACCAATTGAATAAAATAACAGCCTTAAAACAGCTTTAATATATCCATTAAAGGTCTTCTATACCTTGCGTAAATCAGCAAAAATATGCACTTCGTACTATAGTGTTTCGGACGCCGTTTTTCAACCTAAAAATTGTGAAACATCTTAAATTGTTCTTAATTTCTATATTTTAAGCTAACACGTAAAAATATAAAGCCTTCTTTATAATTTAAAGTAGTTTCCCAGATTATTAATTTATAAATAGAATCCGAAACACGTTATTACGAATGCATGTTTCAACGATTTTGCGGCTTTAGTCAGACCTTTCGTATTGAAATCATACGGCACACTCGGGAGTTTTCTTCGAGGTAAAGAAGAGCCTTAACAGCTGATTTCAAACTTTGAAGCAATTATTTGTATATCTAACTTTAAGGTTAAGTTTTTATTAAAATGAGACCTGAGCCTTGCTGATTCTTTTAATCTTTATTATAACTGCTGTTATAAAATACACGAAATAATTTGATTTGAACATTTAACATTAATTACTGTATCATCTTAGCTTTGGGGTTATTATTAATCTTACACTTTTATTATAAAGAACACATAACAGAGTTATGTGTGTAGAAAGTTCCAATGGGGTTGGCGTGCGGAGCACGCATGGGTTTCCCCTAGTCATAAATAATTAGACCAAGTTTATTTATCATTTTAATGTATAATATGAATGCCATGATTATTATACCTAATGTATTTACATTTAAATGTAACTATTCTTCTATGATGAGTGAATTGTACGAGAAATTTTTACTTAAATTTAAATTCTCAGTTCACTTTCCCTCAACTCAAGCCAAGGTCAGTGAGCCAGCCTCCAAGTAGCCCCAAGGGATGGAACAAAAGAGACCCAACCTTATTCTTTTCTATGTTCTTTAAGTATTTCTCGTTCTTAGCAGCAGAGTTTTCATCTATTAACTGCGAACAAAAATACTGGTACAAAGTATCAGGGTAGAAGGGGAGAGAGGCTGAGTCAATATTTTGTCTTGTTATTAGACAATGCCTGAAGGCTCCTTTTCGTTTAAAGGGTAATTTATTTGTATTCTTTCTTAGTCTATTAGACCCTTATTGTTGGAATTAACCTCCCCAGCTACTTTTCAAAGACCCTCTTAAAGTGGGTCGTTTACTTGCCCGCATCTGCTATTATTTCGTCATTCCGAAATTTTATTAAAGCAAAGTAAAACTGTGCAAAATTAATTTCGGTATACTCACGTTGAGGAAGAGCACTTAGTTCAAAACGTGATTATATTAACAGTTTTAAGAAAAATCTGATAAAAATTTCATAAAAATAGTTCATTTATCAAACAACTGACGACAAACTGAGGAGCGGGTGGCGGATTGGGTAGTGCGATCGTTCAAATTAAAACTTCCAACACAGAAACTTAAAGTACAACATAGAAAACTCCACACAGGTGCAAGCCTAATTACTTTCATATGTATGCTATTACTCCGTCGGTCTTTATTGGTCTAATTGGCATAGATAAAAACGTCGTGAACCAAATGAATGACTAGCTATGACGAATGACGACTTCATCTTTGAAACGCTTTCCTCAGATCAATGTATTTTGCGCGAAAATGTTTCTTTTCTACTATTCTACGAAAAATAACTTCTCCCAAGCGAAACCTAATGTATTATATTGTATTACCATCGATTAAGAAGTTCTGAGAAAAACTATGACCAATAGAGTATCTGGAGGCAGGATTAAGGGATCTACAATTTAACTAGTAAGTGAAAATTTAAAAACAACCAGAACATTAAAGCTGCCATAATACAATAAGGGTGTTAATAATTACCTAATTTAAAGTTAATAAGACATTCATACTTAATAATTAATTGTGATCTTAATCAGGGCAGAACATGATAAAATAAACTTTACTTGCACTTACATAATGTAAAACAAATTCAAAAATATACCTCGAGAAGGTAGCTTTGTGTTTTTTAAATACTGCAAACTATATCTATACTAATGTTATAAAGAGGTCAAATTTGTTTGTTAGTTTGTATGTAGGGGGGGTTAATCACTGGAACTACTGAACCTATTGAAAAAATAGTTTTACTAATAAAAATCTGCACTATCCCTGAGTAACATAGGCTATAATTCATTTTGATAAAAAGATTTTTTATTTAAATATTTGTAAATTTAGTTGGAAAAATCTTAGGTTAGGCCTAGACCGATGAACCAACACATTTATTTACATTTATTACCATAGCAACCAATTGAATAAAATAACAGATAAAACAGCTGTTTGCTCCAACATTTCCATTAACAACAGCTGATTTCAAACTTTGAAGCAATTATTTGCATTTCTAACTTTTAGGTTAGGTTTTAAAGTTTAGACCCGAGCCTTGCTGGCTCCTTTAACCTGTATTATAGCTGCTCTTATAAACTATATGAAATAATTTGATTTGAACATTTAACATCATTTCCCATCTTAGCTTTGGAATTATTATTAATCCTACTCCTTTATTATAAAGAAAACATAACATGATTATATTTATATGTATAGAAGGTTCCAACGGGGTTGGCGAGGGGATTTCCAATAGTTTTAAATAAAGTTGCTTACAACAATGTTATAAATTATTCATAATGTTTTACAATCAATCGGTAAATTTTTATATTTGATAGAACCCAATTGTATTTTGGTCTTAAAAAAACTACACTGGAGCAAATTTGAATAAAATCGAAAAATATCGTTAAAACCCCTGAAAACAAATATACTTATCTCCATAAACGCGTTTTTGTTTTAATTTTGAAAATATTGGGCTGGAATTGAACGTTCTGTAATCATAATATTTATTGATAGTTTAAAATTTCGGGGTAGGGACAATTGACAACAGCGCGCATTAGACGTTGCCAAAACTGTATATAGACCCAATTTATAAAAGAAGACAAACACTAACCTTTACAAAATACCTTTATCCTAAAAACTCTCCGTTCCAAAACAATCGTGCTGACATTGGTCAAATGCAGTTGTCTTGAACAATTAAAGCCGTCTTTGTACTGCAAACCGCACAATTCTCTCTGCCAGGTTGGTACAACTGGAAGCTGTTAATGAAGGTTAGGTTAACCCAGTTGGACAAGGTGTAAAACTAAAGCTTTGTGGAAAGGGGGCAGTTCTATTGTCTCTCAATACACATGTCATTCGTCGCTAATAGATAGCGCTGGTGGTGACAACTGGACTCATTTAAACAGATTATCGAGTGCCAAACAATACTACAACTGTTGACACCATTACAGCCGATTGAAAATATTTGTATGGTGGTTTAATAAATGTGCATCTAAATTGAATTATCAAAACTATTATTTTATTTTTGTTTTCTGGTGACATATACTCGGCAGTAAATTAATGTAGACAAAGCTCACATTTTGGACGTATTTATAGATACTTTAAAGTATATACTTCTGTTGAACTTTACATATAAGGCAGTATGGGATAAATAAAAGGGTAATTGTTAAACATTAGAATAAATTATAAGATTTTTATTCCATTACTTCCGTTCAAATCGTACTACAAGTAATTTTCTGCTTAATATCAACTGAATTAAAAACATCTTGACAACTGATTAAAAATCTGAATACACATGCGTTTGTATATTGATTTAAAATATACAGAAATGCAGTTTCTTAATAAAGATATTTGTTCAATTCCGAGTTTAGTTTCACTAACAAAAATGCATTTTATTAAAGCAAATTAGCTTGAAATATGTCACTTAACGTTTTTTTTCATTGAGAAATAAATAACTTGATATTTTAGTTTTTACCAATATAGAAGGATACAAATAAAACCAATAGAACCTTTATCCTAATATTTTACCAACCTCTTAAAAATGTCTGTCACTCTTCAAATAAATAATTATTTTATAGTTATTTCTAAAATATTTTAACGTATAACTTTTATGGAATATATTTGTTTAAATGTTAACAATATCTACATTATATTACAATTAATTTAAATCAAATCATTTAAACTGGTTTAGAAAAAAAAATATAGAGTTTAATGAAATGTAATGTATTCTAGAAAGAAAAGTAGTGCCCATTTTTAATATACCTTATGTGATTAATTTATTCAAAATGTATTTCCATATTAATTAATACAATTGCCTAATGTTTTTGTACACATAAACAAATCGTAAGTAATCTAAATTAACAACTTTGTAAAAACATTATATAGTCTAAACTAACAACTTTGTAAAAACATAAGTTACAAAAACTTATTTGACTAGAAAAATAAAAGAACAGTATTTTGCTTATGTATTTAGTTCTCACTATTCCCTACCTGTTGTAACCTACTTCTAACTTAAGTTTACTTATCGCTAACACTACCTCGGTTGCTTTCCACAACTTTGAATGAACACTGCACACTTACTTACTTCTTTTAAATTAAAATTCCAACAAAACTTTCAACTTTTCTTGGTATTATGTGTAGCTGAATGCAGCTTCAAGATAAGCCACAGCCTCCGAGATGTGGACACATTGTTTAGCCTCCATTACTTGTTTACAAACTTTGTAAAGTGTTAATTTATAAAGTTTAAGGTTTGAAACCGCCCAATGTAAAGAAACTCAACCTCACTTCCAAGCGATGGAAATCTTCTCGGAAAGTTGACTACGTTCTCGCTAAAACAGGACTGGATAGTTGAATGCAATATTTGTTAGATACATTAATCTAATAACGTATATTTTTGATAGAAGTAGCAAAATTATATTAAATTTAGAGCAAATACAATTTTGTTTATAAACTCTTTCTAAAAAAAATGAAAGCTTAAATAACCAAACTCAGAACAAATTATTTTAGGCACAGACAATAATTTATTATATTCTGTGTATATATATATTTACACATATCATTGTTCCGCTTCCGAAAAATAAACAATAACAAGTGATTGGAAGAGGAGCAACCAGTAACGGCTGTCCTTCAGAATTGAATAGTATTATTATCTCCAATCAAAGAAAATTGTGAAATACCTAAAAGTAATTTATAAAGTAGTGAGTAAATCAAATGTTCGATTTAATGTTCGCCGTAATCGTTGTTTTATAAAATTGTTTAATTTAGCCAAAATCTTAATACCGATTAGTTGCAACGTATTAAGTAGTTGGAGATGAAATACTAATGCTAATTTTGCATTAGCTGCTACATTTTACAGGGAAGAAAGTGGGAAGACAGAAGTTTAAGGCTCGGGTCCTTAAATTCAAAACAGTGAAATTGGCAACCAATTTCAATGTTAAAATAACCTAACCATACCTTCACTTTTAAGCATATTTGTCTGTTATTTTCGTCAAAAAACGAAAGCTGTATTTTTTTCCTTAAAATAAATTAGATTGTGGGTGTTGATTGCAATTTCTCTTTTTGCAACGAGTAAGAAATTAATAAAGTTTACTATTTTTTACTATTTATATCATACGTTTATGAAAACAATAAAACGGTTTTTGAAAATGTATTCAGCAATCCATAACAGTATGTACTTCAAAATTAAACCAAATTTTTTAATTTAAACGGAAAAAATGACTTATTCTGTAGCATTGCTTTTATGGGAATCAGATTCAATATGCGAACAGGGCCCCCCCCCCCCCCCCGTCTTAAAGAGAAGTGATCCTACTAGGTCGTACCAACCTTACTTGATGCAGCCCAAACTGACCTGCAGAGTTACTATCGGTCGTGCCACCCTAATTTGAGGAAGCCAAAGTGGGTGTCCTCCTACGAGCACCCTGTCCAACGAGCGCCCTGTCCAACGAGCGCCATGTCCATCGAGCGCCCAATCTCTGGTTGACGAGGGTCAGAAAGGGGTTGACAGGTCTAGGAGCTTTCCAACGAGCGCCGCATTTTTGTGTCACTCCCTTCAACCATCTGTACTTGTAGTATTTACTTCTAACCTAAATATATATCCCCTCAAATCAGCTACAAATGTTATAAAACCCTAAATTAAACGTAATATAAGCATGCGTATCCCTCAAAAGCGGATTTAACATGTCTAAATATAACTTGATTAGTTATACATCAATCATAAAAGAAAACATCAACTTTAACTCTAAGTGTTCTATTAGTGGAATAAAAAGTGCAAAAAGGTTCGCTGTTAGCTGTTAGCGACAGACGGGATTGCGTGCCCGCTTTTAGTCAAAGGCACCTCAAAAACAAGGCGTGCCTGTCACGAATCATCGCACATGGTTTGCTAGAAGTAATTTCGCGACAGGGATCCAAAGAAAGGCTCGCGGACGCCAGTTCAAACAAGACATCAAATTTGTACTCTTAATATTCTGGTAGTGGATAGAAAAAATGCGAAAAGGTTAATTGTTTACGCCAGCTGATTGGCTCAAATGTCACAACTAATGGATTAAAACAAATATTTTTAAGCATGCACTTAAGCAATGCTATGCATTATTATTTTTAAGCAAATGTGTATATTCTATTTAAATATGCTGGCAAAACCCACATTGTACTACGGGTTAAATTAATGTTATGCAATTCAATTACTGTATTGTTAAATCAGTTAAATAACAAAAGTCGCCTCTTGGGTATTATGAACATACTGTAATATTATAAACTATATATCGTTGCGATTATCTATAAGAAAGGTTTTAAATACAAGCATATGGGTCCTATTTAAGGAATGTTTTTCGATGTCACTGATCGTGTCAATTCAAGCGATAGAGGATCAGAAGTAAATACTACAAGTACAGGTGGTCGAAGGGGGTGACACAGAAATGCGGCGCTCGTTGGAAAGCTCCTAGACCTGTCAACCCCCCTCTGACCCTCGTCAAACCGAGTGTGGGCGCTCGATGGACATGGCGCTTGATGAACAGGGCGCTCGTAGGAGGCAACCGCCAAAGTGACCTGGAGGGTTTATGGCCACCCGTCCGCATATACAATCCTATAGCGACGCTTCCTTGAACTCCCTAGTTCAATATTAAAATAAAACTAATTATAATGTGATATATTGAGTCACAAGTTCATAATATTAAGAACAACGATGTAACAAACATTTCTGTTTTTGTCGCATTTCAATCGGACATTTTTTTACGGTTTTAAAACCTGCACACTCGGTTAACCTTACTATCCGATTATAAATACTAGAAATATTGTACTTCAAGCAAGCTTATTTTTAGAACGGGTGAGTATGCAGCTAATGAAACTACCCCTACAAAAATATTAATTCACCGGATTGTCCATAACATGTACAGAGAAAACAAACAATAATGGTCCGTCTTGTTACTTCAAATTGTTTTTGATCTAATTACGTTTCTTACATGGTTCGATGTCTTCACAACTTCATCATCATATACCTCTTGTTTTGTTAATTCACTCGAGGAACTCGTCACACATTGAAATTGTTAAGACACACAACACTTACACAAACACAAAAACATTAAACAGTCCTGTCCAGAATCTACTAAATACGGTGAAGCACTGTCGGTACGAGCTACTGATACTAATCACTATTGAACTTGGATAAATGTTTGAGAGCTGTGTCTTATATATTGATAATATTTTAAAAAATGTCATCGGGTTTTCTTTTAAACGCTCTATACATCTCAAACTCCTCTTGTCCCATTATCCCCCCGTGCATAAGTGTAATGCTCCACACTAGAATAGAAATCATCTGGTCTGTGATTGTTTTCAAACAAGTGGCTAGCATAATTAGAGTTGGCAATATTGCATTTGTTATTGGGAAGGTGTTCTTTGTGTTCAATTGTGACTTGGTACCGAAAAAATGCATATCAAAAGAGAAAACAAACCTCCAACTGTAGCCGCAGTAACGGAGAAAATAAATGACGACAGTAGTTTGCCGAATATGAGTATAAAAACAGTCTACAGATGTTTGAAAGATCTAGGATTCACTTATGGGCTTCGTGTGCGGAAATCGATTCTTCTTGAGAACCTGATTTGGTTGTTTGAAGAAGGAAGTTTCTAAGAAGTGTACAATTTCGAAAAGAAAAAGACCCATATTCTACACGGACACATGGGATTCTAGTTTATAATTTTATTAAAATCGTAAAAGATGTCTGATTGAAATGGGACGAAAACAGAAATGTTTCTTACACCGTTGTTTTTAATATGAACTCGTGAATCAGTATATCACATTATAATTAGTTTTATTTTAATATTGAACTAGGGCATACCTACAAGGAACTAGGCGTACACTAATATAATTGTAAAACGGTCGGTTGCGGCCGGGTTGCTAATAGGGCAGGTCAGTTTGGGCTGCCACAAGTAAGTTTGACACAACCTTTTTATAGGAAGTTTGAACCAAAATAATAATAATGTGATCCTTAATTGACATACAATTCCAATTAAAAGTAGTCTTGACATCAATATGTTTCACTACACTTTCTTTTATTAAAACCCTTAAATCATTATATAAATCCACTTCTCAAATAATTTGTTTTATATAAAGAAATATTATAAAACGTTGATTGAAATGAACGCCTAGAGTTCGGTTTTGCCCAGCTGTACAAACTACCGATGAGGAAACTGCCAGTTTGAACTTGGTGATTAAACTTAAAGTCTCAACTGGGGGGGAATTACTTATTTATAGAGCATAGGGTATTAGAGAGTATAAGGGATAAACTACCCTACACAACGTGGCTGGTACTGTCTAATACTCCTAGATGTACGAGAGTCTACTTACACCGGTCGTAACTATTAATGGCCTGGAAGGAATACTCATCACTTTACATTCAAATTGCCGTTTATTGGGTTAAACGTAATGCAACAGAAAGAAGGATTACACATATTGCTTAATACGTTACATTTGTCACGTAGGCATATATAGTATTTTTGTATATATAAATCATAAATTAAAAAAAAGATAAAGAAATAAATTGCCTGGCAAAAATTGTGTTTTTGTTTGGCAACAATCATCGACCAAAAATCTACTTTTTAGCGAATTACAAAAACATGTCTGTGATCTTTACCCGAATTCGAACCAAGGACCTTAAACTTTAGAATCAGGTTCGTAAATCACTCAGCTAAAAAGCTGAGCTTAACAATATGCAATGCAGATTAAAAACTCTATAGTTTGTTCTCAAAAATAATGTTTTACATGTATTCTCTTAGAAGTCAGATAAATTGGCTAAATCTAAGTCGAGTTCACAAATAAAATTTGTTTTCCAATTTACGATGTATTTGACTTAAATCTATATATATAATCCAAATACCACTCACTCATCACGAAATCTCAAAAACCAAAGAACGGTTTGGAATTCAATTTGGTATGTAGCTTCCTCTAAAGCTCTAGGTGCTCGCTCAGAAAGATTTTCAAAAAATTCGAAATTTTAGAGGGGGTTTGGAGGGGGTCAAAGTTACTAAAAATTCCTATAAGATATACATAGTATAATATATTGATATATATTTTTTAGTTAATATACAGAGGGGGGACAAATTATTAGACTAAAGTGCATTTTTCTGAAAAATTACAAATAACTCATTTTAAACATTGCTATATGGTAACAAAATTGCATTTTTTACATACACAATGTTTCCTAGCATTCATATTGTCATTTTAATATGTTAGGTTGGTAGTATTGCATCCGTAACAGCAAGGCTGGCAGAAAAAACAACAGCTGTTTACTATTCGTTGTTGTTTAGCTGTCATTTCACTTATGTATGGAAGTATTTCTCTGTTTATTTGCATTGGTACAGTCACATATCGAATAATTACACGTTTTAGTTGTGTTTTAAGTGTTTTATAGTGCTTAATACGTGTTTAAAGTAATATTTAAAGTCAAATTGCCTATTAATAATTCATAAGGTGCTCATATTCAAATTTTGAGGTTATGGGAAAGAAAAATTATCTTACACCAAGAAAAACTGCCCAAGTAAAGGTACTTTTAGAAGAAGATAGATATTCCCAGTGTGAAATAGCAGCAAGAATAAATTTATCTCAAAAATCTGTTAGCAGAATCAAAAAAAAGCCTAGAAATTAATGGTGATTTTGGACCGAACCGAGCTGGAAAATGTGGAAGAAAGAAGAAAATTTATGACAGAATGAGAAGAACACTTAAGAAAATTGTTCTTACTGATAGAAGGAAGACTAAGAAACAGCTAGCTGAAGATTTGAAGGATTATGGGGTCAAAGTTTCCACAAGGACAATTAGGAGAACGCTGAATAGCGAAGGACTCATGGCCCGCAGGCCAAGAAAAAAACACAAAATAACCCCTAGTATGGCTAAAAAGCGTCTGGAGTGGGCAAGAGGCCTTAAACATTGGACAGAGGATGATTGGAAAAAGGTAAGTAACCTTTCAAGTCACAATACACACAACAGTATGTCACTTGAGTTACTGTAACATACTGTTGGGGGTCTTTACCTAGGCCTACCCTGTTCAGTCATAATGCCGTAGCAATATTTTATGTATTAATGCTAGGCCTATTACTGCTAGGCCTACAGCTACTTGGCCTGCATACTTTACAAATTATAGCTTTTCTTTATTTTTACAGGTCTGCTTTTCGGATGAATCCATTTTTCCAAGTTTCTAGCCAGACCTCTCAGTATGTTAGAAGACTGACATGTGAAGAATTTAATGCTGACTGAGTTAGGCAAACAGTAAAACACCCTACACAAGTAATGGTGTGGAGTATAATATCTGCTAAAGGACCTGGAAGGCTTTATATTGTTGAGGGCAACATGAAATCTGTTCAGTACCTGCAAGTTTTAAAGACAAAACTGTTGCTTCAAGCTAAAGAATGGTTCCCGGATGGACAATTCATCTTTATGCAAGACGGAGCTCCATGTCATAATGGCAAAATTATCAAGGATTTTTTCAAAAAAGAGGAGCTAAGCTTTCTGCCATGGCCTGGAATTAGTCCTGATATGAACCCTATTGAAAACTTGTGGGCGATTGTGAAACAGGAAATGCGCAAAACTAACATAAAACAACAAAAGTGCAGCTTATAGAAACTCTTATTCAAGTTTGGCATCACAATGAAGAAATTCAAAATAACTGTGCAAATCTTAATACTAGTATGCCAAACAGACTAAAAATGCTTATTAAGAATAAGGGAATGCATACCAAATACTAAAACCAGAAGTTTGTTAAACATTATGTTTCAAGTGTTATAGATGTATTAAATACGCTGAAAAAACTAGCTTAGTCTAATAATTTGTCCCCCCTCTGTACATTTGTCTATCCGTGCAAAGCCGGATCGGGCCAGCTAGGTGATATTAAAACTTCAGGAGACAATCTATATCTGTATGTATGGAATTAAATTAAACTAACTAGAAACTCTATTTCTTTGGTATTGTATTTTCTGGTATGCAAAGTGAAGATAAGTCGTTGGTCACCCCTTCCCTCAGTACTAAAGTTATCAAGTAAAGTGTTAATTTCTAAACTTGAAGCACCAGCGCTGTTTTACAACTTGAGCAAACTTGTTATCGACGCGCATGCAACCTTCATCAATTTAGTTATGGGATTATATTTCATTATATTCATTAAAAATTTGTAATGATGTTATTATTTCAAAAATAAACTCCAGTTATCTTATATATTTAATGTAGACATCAGTAAATTATATCGGACTTGAAATTTTAATTGAATAAATAGTAAGACTTTCAGCGATTCAATAAGACGTAGGCCTACATGTCCTCTTATTATTCTGTCATGAAACGTTGTACACGTGTGGAAACGAGACAGAGGACAGTCCTTTACTCGTTTCTGAAACGTTGTACACGTGTGGAAACGAGACAGAGGACAGTCCTTTACTCGTTTCTGAAACGTTGTACACGTGTGGAAACGAGACAGAGGACAGTCCTTTACTCGTTTCTAAAATATATTGTCTGGAACGTGGAATCGACTAGCGCGTTCAGCCAGCTTGCAACACAATGACTCTATCTAGTTTGCTGGCAAGCTTCGTCGTCGTTATTAGTTTAACTTGCATAAATAAAACGTCAACAAAATAGCTAGCTTAATTGCCCTTCTTATATTTTAAAGTGTTTCCTTAAGGTCAGTGTATTTTAAAATATTTCAATGTAAAATTTACAGCGAAATTAAATTAGAGAAAGGTTATTGCCAATTTTTTTTAAAGCAGATCTTAGTTAAAAAATGTATTTGTTAGTACTGTACATTTTTTTTCTTGTGGAGCAACATTTTTTGTGTGTTTTAGTTTTGTTCTTGGAGGTTATGGAGAGTTTTAGGAAATTTATACTATAGGCCTAAAGTACTCGTATAACTTTTGTAAAAGGTTTTCTTGTGGTAGCTCTCCTTACGCACATAAGATACGGAAGAGACGAGTGTTCGTATGGGTTGAGAAAAGAGTTTATAACTTTATGTATACTTTTAGTACTAAACTTGCATTCACAGGACAACAAGAGACTATTATTTTAACAAATGGTTCAAAGGGTTCGGTGTTATAGTACCCTTTGGAAATTTTTACTGCTCGGTGGTTATTTTTGTTAAAAGAAAACGCCTTCTTAAAATCGTCTATATTCCTACAAGTCGAAGTCATTAAAACTGAAAGCGTAACGCTTTGTGCGGTCCTCGCGCCATTAATTCCCATTCTAATCACCTTGTTCTAAACCCTCATCCGTCTTGCAAACGTCTTAGATGTTTTGATCAGACTGTACCTAACCTTACCTACAGCAAGAGAGTGGCAGAATTTACATTGTTTAATTAACTGAAAGACTCCATTCATTAAGGCCCTCCCTTTCTCCCCAATTCCCTTTCAACGTAATTCCCGTATTGTATTATCTCCCCAGTTCATTATTATAATGATTGTAATTATATTAAATACGCAGTATAAAAGCTTTTACTTATACCTTTCGCCATTTCCAATTAAGCGCTGTTATTAGCACTTTAAAGGAAGGAAATAAATTTACAAAGGATGTCTTCTTGGAAAAGCGAAACGTGTGTTGAGTTCACTTAAAAGTACAGTTTACCGAGATAAAAGAAAGATAAAATATTGTGCGAGAATCAACAATTATCATGAAAAGGACGCAGAAGCTGCTATATAAATTAACCTAACCTAATTATGGAATTGTAGGTTAATATGCATTATAGTACATTGAAGCAGTAGAATTATTAAAGGAATGTAGTACAACTATTTTGAAGACAAACTATATTAAGTTTGTAGGCAGTCTTTATACTAAAAAAAGACCCAGAAAAGTGAGAGGACGAGATATTTAGCAAGTAAAGGTGGCATAACACTTTACTTTAGGTGAAGAGATAAATGTTTTCAAAGGTTAAACCTTTTTTGAGTGAATGAGGAATGTATGCCAAATTAGACACTTATTATATATTGTAAGGCCTATAGATAAAATTGATTCTGATATTCTAGCAGGTTATAATGCACTGCCACCATACTGATTTGCATCTATAAAGTTTAAAAAAGATAAAAATACGTTAAAATTTTTTTTATTTGTATAGGATTGTAACGACAGCTTCAGACTTCTTATAATACCTAATTGTAAAACATCTGTAATAACAAATCCTACACTTAAATTTGTTTTAAACAAAATGGGAATGTTTGATGAAATACACAAGATGATTAAAAATACAGGACAACACAAATGGAATAACATTTCAAGGACATTTAACTTAAGCAAATTGAGTAGATAAATATGACAAGTTAAGTACTTGGGAACTATTAGATTTAATATCGAAACGTCATCTTGCAGTTATTATGAAACAATTTCTTTCTCTCGACTGCTTTTCAATGTAAATGAGTCTTGCAGATGTTCACAAGGCCTATGGTTGCAACAGTAGTGTGGTGTCTTCTATGTATAAAAAATTTGCTATGGTGTATTATGATTAAAATCTAGAAGTTTGACAACTGCGGGAAGTTTACGTTCACTGATATTGTCAGTGAAAGTTTGTTATTGTTAACAATAATCAACACAGAGTAGGGAAGACATTTTCTAGTGACTGATAATTTTTTGATGTTTCAGGCTTGGGAAAACTGAAAACGTTCAGACAAATGACTCTGAATTGAAAATTAACGTTAACACAGCCTCACTGTGTTTAGATTGGCAGTACTACTCATTACATGTTGCTAAAAGAATGTTGTTTGTGTAGATCAACGGGGAGGCGAATTGAAAGCAAACATATCTATATCCAAACTCAATGTTTCAACCCTACTGTAATATAATATTTTCTTATAAGTTTATTTAAAACTGTAATAAAGTAAAACAGAATAAAAGATATTACTTTAGTTGATCAAAATTGAGTGAACGTGACTCATCGTACCCCGGAGTATAAAGAACTATGCACATATATTGTGAAGTTTATATTTGAAAACACAATAAACGTTAAAAGTATTTTGATAGACAGACAAAAGAGAAACGAAACTGCGGAGTTATTTTATACTAAAGTCGACATACTGTGACAAGTATGCTCACAGAGTTTGTTGCATATTAATATATAGCGACAGGTAAATGTACGGTAATGTGTTTTATAAAGAGTTTATGTCTAAAGCGTCTCGTGTACGTTACGATAAAACTGTACAGTAATGTTATTTAATGATGGCTGAACGATGCAGACTATGGTGACGGCAGACTATGCAATACAAAGCAGTTTCTCTATTTAGCAAAATTTTGCTGTAGTTAAATAGAGGGGGTGGTACAAAACAGTTTACCTCATAACCAATTTCTACTTGATGGTTTACCGATTGACTTTATACAGTTTTAAGGTACGCGCACACTGCACCGACTAGTACGACCGACATATTTTACAGGGTACTACCACGTGACTGGCAAGAGGAAGCCATTTTTGAACTCAGTCTCGTCGAGTGTAGTTGTGTTGCCACTGTCTTTTTAATTGCAACAAATGGCGAATACTGTAGATCCGTTCAGGTCGTAGGTACGGTGGCGCTCGCTAACACGACCGACACGGCACACCAAAAGTTCTTTCACTAAGCCTTATTCAAATATGCGACTAAGTGGCGATCGTCTGTTGGCGATCGGTCGTACCGGTCGGTGTATGTAGTGTGCGCACCTCCATAAAGAAACATGTATTTGACTCTTATAAAAATCCAGGTCGCCCGTATCGGTCGTTCCGGTCGGTGCAGTGAGCGTGCAGCTTTAGGCTATTCTTACTTTTAAGAAACATAAACTAAGCACTGCTATAAACTTATAGTTTATATTTTTAGTGTATTTTAGTGTACTTTGCATTTCACACAAAATATGATGTTGGAATACATCCTGGCCATCAGGTGACAATTAAACGTGTAAATCAGACTATCAACTCTTTACAAAGGTCGACAGTCAGATTTAGAGTCAATAGTTGCGAAAAATGAATAATGTTTTAAAATTAAGGGGCTCATTGTGTGAAATCATTAGCATTTCTCTGAATTAAATGTACATTCCTGGGTTGGATTCTGATAAGAACTTAAGCGATGAAATTATTTTCTGTTCGCTTTTCATTTTGCATTATTTTTTTTATACTTTTGTGTGTGATTTCTCACTTACGCTAGTAATTAGCCGATATGTTTAAATAAAAAAGGATATAGGTAAATGATAGTTGAACGCGTTTTGTATTCTTTGTTAATAAATTGAAGAACATATAATATAAGCGTGATTGTTTAGAAATAACAGAATCTTATTTTTAATTAGATAAATTTGTTTCCTCTACAACTAACGACACATAAGGAAGAATACCACATTTCAAGCTAAGGTTTATATTGCATAACCTCTAAAACTGATATTTAACTCGAGAAGGCTCATCTCACAGTTACAGGTATGCTAAATTACCGTGCTAAATTTTGTATTGTTTTAAAATCCAAAATTTGTTACTGGATTGGGTTATTGGGTTGTATTAAAGATTTATTAATGTATAGTCAATTTCTGAATGCGTATTTAATTCATACAAAAATGTATTTTAAGTAATGATAAAGGTGTAAGTAGGAATATAAATGGATTTAAAGGTTAAAATTACAGAATTAAAAGAGGAAAATATTAAACATAATAATAACAAAGAAATAAATTGTTGCCGACTGGCGTTGGCAGTTTATTGTCTACTGTGTTATTTTCTTAATTTGTAAACAGAAAAACAAGAAGCTTTTTTATGTTTAAAAAAAATACACAGTTGTATATTGTTTCATTTCTAAATAACACATTGAAAATAAGAGACCAACAATGTTTTGTTTCTCAGAAAAATTCTCGTTGTTTTCTCTATCCTTTCCGTATTCCAGAAAAGAGAAAATACGTTCTCATTTTATAAGAACCACTAGTATGACATTTTCTGACGTTGTAGCTTATAAACATTGAAAAATTCCAATTAAATTATTACATTGCATAGGCTTCTAGGAAGAGAAAATATATATTGGTTCCATTAAGAGAATATTTTTGGTTATCAACGATTTGTTATTGGTTCCAATAAATTAAAATCTTACGCAAAAAAAGATTTGAGTAAGAGATCGTTTAAACCGATAAGTGTTTGTAAATTCAAAGCTTTGCGAATTTATTATTTTTTTTAAACGAAACATGTCGAGGTAGTACAACATGTTTTTAAAAGTCTAATCTCAAATATTTCATAAATCTAGAAAATCACTAAATCTGTCTACAATAACGGTGACCTGGAAGCTAAAATAGTCCACTTAAATCAATATTTTAATATAGGTTTTTGAGAGGATTACAAAGGAGGATTAACATAACACCACATTCTTAAATGGTGGAGAATACCTCATTTTAAATGATTGTCAATCGCGTAGTTAAAGAATTATCAGATAGATTTTAATTATGATTGCTGTTCAAACCTTTAGGAAATAAATCAATTCTCTTTAAAAAAAAACTTACCAATAATTGTAACGCTCCATGCATTTTTGTCAAGTAATGTTTCACAGTTGCAATTACTTTTAACAATTATTTTGACATGTGAATAGTATTCCGACAAATGAAAGTGTCTATTTGTATTATGTTATGATTCATTAAAGTAGATTTCCTTCCGAACTAGTGTTGTACAAGTTCCACCGTTTATGATAACAAGTTCAAGTTGAAAAGTTATAAATGAACACTTTCCTTGACAACGTCACGAGGCTAAGGGGATTGTCAACTTGAGACTTTGCATTCGAGAAAACACAATACCAAAGTCAAGTTTCATAAATAGGATGAAGTATTTACAAAAATTTAACAGTGGAAAAAAGTTGCGATAAATTCATTGAGCAAGTATCACACAAATGTGAAATTGCAGCAAACAACAATTTATTTTATGTTCGAGAAAACGGCGCTAGCGTTCTCCATGCTGGATGTTTTTTTAGAATTATGTACTCTAGATTTATATTAAAGAACTAGGGGTAACCCCTGCGTGCTCCGCACGCCAATCCCGATGTAGCCTTCTATACACATAATCATGTTATGTGTTCTTTATAATAAAGGTGTAGGATTAATAATAACCCCAAAGCTAAAATGGTAAATAATGTTAAATGTTAAAATCAAATTATTTCGTATATTTCATAATACAAGTTATAATAAAGGTTAAAAGAACCAGCAAGGCTCAGGTCTAAACTTTAATAAGAACCTAACCTAAAAGATAGAAATACAAAAATAATTGCTTTAAAGTTTGAAATCAGCTATTAATGGACATATTGGAGCAAACAGCTGTTTTATCTGTTATTTTATTCAATTGGTTGCTATGGTAATAAATGTAAATACATGTGTTGGTTCATCAATCTAGGCCTAACCTAATATTTTTCCAACTAAATTTACAAATATTGAAATAAAAATCTTTTTATCAAAATGAATTATAGCCTATGTTACTCAGGTATAGTGTAGCTTTTTATTAGTAAAACTATTTTTTCAATCGGTTCAGAAGTTCCAGAGATTACCCCTACATACAAAAAACAAATTTTACCTCTTTATAATAGTAGTATAGACTAACACACATAGAACTATTTAATAGATATTACAATATTTCTATAAAAACAAGTATAATATTAACGGTTCATCTATGATCAAAACATACAGTTTAAATGTTAACATTTATATGGCACATTAAGGTTAATTTTTATTTATTGTATCAGTTAATTTTTAGTAATGTTTTTATGTAATGTTGACTATTGAGTTTATATAATTTTTCTTACATATTGCATTAATTTGTAAAAAAACTTAATTTTTATAAAATTAAATTAATTTAATACAAATAGGTGTTACAAAATGAATTCCCAATTTATGATTTAATTTAAAACCAAAAAACAAAAGAATAATTAAACACTGGTATTGTATTTAAACATTTCTGGGTAACGTCCAATCTACACATACGTGTATGTTAATTATTTCGTAAACCATTTAATTTAAAAAGCAAAAAATGCTATTCTCCATATATTTACATGCCAAGAGGTATGATTTAATACACTAATGAAAATTTAAAAATTAATTTTTCAGGACTCTAAACAGCAAATATTTACTGTTTCCATACGTTTAATGTTACTATAATAAAGGTGTAGAATTAATTATAACATCAAAGCTGAGATGGTAAACACAGTTAAATGTCCATTCATTTTAAATACATTCAATAAACATAAAATGTTGGCTCATCAGTCTAAGCCTATCCTAAAATTATTGTGTGTATGTTTAATTTATTTTTCCTGTCTTAACGGCAACATACATACAATAATTTTAGGTTAGGCCTAGACTTAAAATTACTTTCTAGGAATAACCTAAAATTATTATATGTATGTTATTATTGTATGTATTATTGTTGCTATTATATATGTTATTATTGTAGACTGAAAACCAACATTTTATGTTTACTGAATGTATTTCAGCGCTTGACGATAATATCTCAACTACGCCGGACGGAACCGATCGTTTCTTAATTTAAATTGATGAACCAAAACACATGTTTCTTGAATGTATTACATTCATTGCCACAGGAACCAATTTGATAACGCTTTTTCGTTACGCGTATTTTCTATTTGTCATTGCCTTAGCAACCAGTTAATAACACTTTTTTTCGTTACGCATTACATTTTCTATTTATTAACTCCTACCACAACCGCGTTAAGGAACTTCGTTCAAAAACTTACGAAATAAAAACTTGGTTTTTAGAAAGCTTATAGAAAATGAATGTACCAAAATAAACACTTAATATCTCGTCTAATTCTAATTTTACAATGTTTTTATTTCAAAACAAATTGACATTGTCTGGAACCCGTTTAAGGGTTTGTTTTTACATCGCTAACTTTGCCACGCTGTTAAACACGGAAAAAATGTTTTATGAAAAATTTCTTAGGAGTCGACATGTTGTTTTATATTTTTGTCAATTTACAAAGGAATTAAATAAAGTAAAACCAAAGTTATCTAGCACCTTTTCGATAAAGAACTACTAAATTATTAAGTGAAAACTACGAGTAAGAAAGAAGTTTCCTTTTAAGTGATTCGTTGACGTCTTTTGTTTTATTTATCATTTGTTTTTATTGAACTTTGTTATTAGTATTAATGAACTCAGGTTTGAACAAAATAAAAGAATCTAATTTAGGACGTCATAAAATTACATATTTTTTCTCTAACAACTTTGTATCTGATCGTAGTTTAAGTAATTTCTTGTAGTGTCTTTATTTAGTGATTTTAGTAATGTAAGGAAAATAAAAAAAGGTACTTAAATGATAACAAAATAGAGGTTGTCATATATTTAATAAAAAATAAACTTAGTAAAATAACTCAACTGAAAGGAAAAGTTCTGTATTTATGACAAACAAGTTATATTGCAGCAATTAACCAGCGGCCTATAATCTTACTATTAACCATGAACAAGTATTACTTTTTCGTCAAACATTTAAAAGGACAAACAGGATGGAATTTGATTAGTACTTGACACATGTTTTACAGAAGTTTTCATTATATTATGCAAAATTTCATTATAAATGAAAGGCAGGACGGAACTGTGTAAACTTGTTAGAAATTAGGCCTAGCGAACATCTGCCAGGCTCATTTGCTTCGTTTTAATATGTATTGAAAAGCAGTCGACAGGAAGAAATTGCTTCACAATAACTGCAATATGGCGTCTAGATATTAAATTTAATAGTTTCCAAGTACATAACTTTACATATTTACTCAATTTGTTTTAAGTTAAATATTCTTGAAAATATCGTTTAGTTTTCACTGGCCGACTTTTTAATCAAATCTTTTTAGGTAACGCGTATGTTCCCTTTATTCTTACAATTTATAACAATGAGGCAGATACATTTATAAAACTTAGTACTCATTAGAGACAGTTTTCAAAAATATTATTCTGGAATACTATTTGTTTAAGAGTATTTTGCTATCAAATGTTGAATGTTTTCCTCAATTTTCTTTTAATAAAAATGAATACAAATTTAATAAAAAAGAAACAACCCCTTAATGAAGGCTAAGATTTTGGCACAGAACAGCAGTTTTAACAGTTTATAATATGTGTAGTTAGATTCTTCATAAAGATAAGGAATAGTAAGTCAAGGATTTGTTCTTTCCAGAAATAACTTATTCAATAGCATAATAATAACAAACTCTACAAAAAAGTTGCAAAATATAACTTTCAAACATGTTTTTACGAATTTATACGTTAAATAATTGTGTAAAATGTATAAAGAAAGTATGAAATAAGAGTTAAGAAACCCCAAATATTTGGCCCATAAATGTAGGCAAATTTAGTAAACCCAGTAATTGGTTAATGACGATGTTGTATTTTCAATACTAAACCTGTAATATATTAAGACATTTACCTTTAAAACTAATTTAATACAAACTAATTTACGACTCACCAATTGTATGCCAATGTTTTATGAAGTCGAACTTACCTGAAAACAAAAACAATGATTAAAAATTATTTTAAAAAATTTAATAATTTTTCTGGTTACACACTTTCCCAGCAAGGGTTAGTTTAACTAAATTACAAGTGAAACTTCTAAATTTATTTACAGAAAACTCTATGAAATTATAATGATTTACTTAATTCAATAAATCTACAAAAATGAAGTACCAATAAATATCACAAATTTTATTTTAAAAACAAAACAAAAAAACATTTTAGAAATGGTTGAAAAGCTTAACAGTAAAGAATTAGTACAAAAAATTATATCTATAGAGTTACAATACAACTATTTGTTAAAGCTTCCTATACATCGCAAAGGCCTATTACTATAAATGGTTTACCAAAGATTTGCATAATTTCTAGGAACGGAGTTCTTTAAAAGGGTCCACTCAAAATATTAATAAGAAACCATTGTTTTATAATAAAGTACCAGGAGACCGAGCTAAAGCTCGATTATAAGCAGGGCTATGATTTCAATAATAAATATTGGATTATTGAGTTTTGAGGTTAGGCCTATAACATTAAACAACTAAATAAAGGGTATATACAACATTAGGCTTACCTGTAATAAAAATACAGTTTATAGGATTAACCATAATCTCAACGCTATGCCTCAGAAATAAGTCAGCCTAAATTAAAGTTTAATATTTCAATATCGATTTAGGCCTAGGGCCTAGTTCGCTCACGTCAATAACTATTATTGAAAATTTCCGTGAACATCGTTTAGGTTAGGCCTATAACATTAAACAACTAAATAAAGGGTATGTTTATTTAGCAGAAGTATTCGTTGCCATGGTAACTATAAATAGATACAACATTAGGCTTACCTCTAATAAAATATACAGTTTAAAAGAAAGCAGATGATTATTATAATGGCATTGAAAACATTTGCATCAGCTGTGCTTTGTATTGTTTAAAATGGACAAATTTCAATTTTTAATTTAATAAAAAGACGTAGAAAACGAATTTTCCCAGACTGGAGACCATTTCCAATCGATTTCTCGTGGCCAAAAGCCCCATATAAAATCAAAAAATGAAAAATCCTTAGACGGAGATTCCAGATCCATTTAGCAGACAAACAATTATCTCTCGCTTTAGAAGATAAGATAACACAAATATATAAATCCCAACAATAAAAAATAGTATAATAATTCTAGTTCAGCTCTGGAAGATTCCATTGAAAATTGTTATACTTCAACGTCTATTTTTAACAGGAAACAAAATGGGGTTCAGACAACAAAACAATCTATGTTATACAGTAGGTGAAGTACAAAATAAAGTATGCGTTCATTGTGCAAAGATAAAACAGTTCTAAAATGTTTTTCTAATCATAGAAAGTACTACGGAAGGAAAATAATGTATGCCGTGTTGGAAGTTGTTTTAATGAATTATGTACTACCATTTTAACTCGCAGAATTCCCAGTTTGATTTACTATGAGTTTAAACTAAATTATTTTTTAGTTTACCCCCAATTGCTGATTAATTATTTTGAGTATCAAAATGTAAGAACAATATGCTGGAAATAAAATACATATAATAATATAATCATTTGTGGCTTAAATTAAGCATATTAATAAATTGTGTATGTGTATCCTCCATATCTTAAAGTTTTTAACTAAGTCAATGTAACACATACGTTTACAAAGTTAACTTGTTTAAGTTTAACATTACGTATATGATGGTAGAAAATAATAATAAGGGCTAATCGTAAAAGCAACATGATTTCGTTATTGTGAAAACTAACTCCAGCTTCGAAATAAGTTAAACGTCTACTTGAATTTAATATTATAAAACAGATAAATTTCATCGGAGCGGGGAAGGACTGATGTACGAGATCGAAATGAAAGACTGAACCAGAAGGCAAATAAAGGAGAAGAATTGTTCAATCTATGAAATATAATTTACCTCGAGAGTTATTTAACTATAGGGCCTAAACTGTTTGACGACAATTTATAAGAAAAATGGCAATATTTGTCAAGAAAAGATAATTGAAAAAAATATATATATCGAAATACTATGTCTGAAAAGCAAAGCATTTACGGAGGATTTTTCCTGTAAAGGTTAGTTTATGTGCCGAGAGAGCGTGGTGGATCAAAATGATCCGATTTAGTAAAACAAATGACCATCCGCTGACAAAGTAGCCAGGAGAAAAACTATAAGCCAGCAAAAACAATAGTGAGTTATCACGCCGGCTGACTTTATGGGCGACCGGGGTAAGGAAACGGTGACAAAAAGGGCAACCATCAATTATGGTCACCCCTTCGGTTTAGTTTGATGCCTTCGGCGTGGGGGTTGGATAATTAATGGGGAGATTTGGGAGGAGACGGATTTGAGAAGGGTGATAAAATATTCCGGATCCAAAACATTTACACCCGATGCAGTAGACAGAGAATAGGAATGTTTGTATTAAGATGGATTATGACGTCAAGATTTACTAAGATTATGTTTATGCTGTGATTACAAGTTGAATGTTAACATCGCGGAAAAACGAAGATGGTATGTTTTCCTCTAAAAATACATCGTATCAAGTGCGAGTCAAACTAATTATGACATAGGACAAACTGTTTCTGTATGTTTTGTTCTGTAACCGCATGCTCGCACAGTTGTGACCGGAATAATTTTACACGGATTGTTAGTTATTACAAGTAATATTTTGTTCAAGATTAAGCCAACATTTCTTTTAAATTTCTTTTCAAAATATTTCGCTCTGGTCTAGGAATAACCTTAAAATCTATTATTAAACTTTTATTTCTTTAGATTACAAACCATAATTACTTTATATATTGTTTGAAATCAGCTGTCCGAGATAAATATGTTTGTTATCATATTGCTTTGCTAAAAACAGTCAAACCCGATTTAACAGTATATATATATAACTTAATTTCTTTTCTTTTGTCAAGATCTACTTCTAGAAGAAAAATGATCAAAAGAAAAAATATTGTAACATCTACCTACACGTTGTACTGAACCATTTTTAATAAATTTGGTGTCTTTGGAATGTACTTTTTAATTAAAATTGACAATATCTCCAAAAGAACTGATTTTTAGAAAAACCACGCTGGAAAACATCTAACCTAATAAATTTTTAGTAAAGTTAGCGGTTTTTGAGATATTTAATATTCAAAATTATAAACGGCCGCCATTTTGAAAATATTTAAAATAATGTTCTAATTTTTCGTACAGTGACAAAAGGTTACGCAACCTTGAGGTATACAAAGTTTGTGCTCAATATCTTTTTTACTTCCAAAAATTTTAAGTATTTAAAAAAAATCACATACAGACTGACGGACAGCAAACGAATAGGTAGGACACATGTTGTATTGCATTATTTGCTTGTTTTTAGCAGACAAATACGCCTGTGAAGTTTCTGACAGTCGAAGCTAGACACCCTGTATATAAATATATATATGTAAACTTGTTAGCAGCATAAAATACTTTTAAAATAGAAAACTACTGCACAGAAAAGTTTAGGATCCAAATGAAATTTACATCATTTAAAAAGTTTGACGCAATAAACGTAGACATATAAATATAATTTTAGATATTTTATGTATTGGAAACAAACAGATAGAATTCGATATATAAAGGAAACCCTCAAATAATCATAGGTACATATTAAGCAACTCGAATCATAGTTATAAACATAAACTTTCTACTTTTAATTGTATGATAAATATAGCAATTCAGATCCCCCTTACACCGAAAGGTTTCACAATGAATTGAATGTTATTACAAATATAGCTCAGTTCAATGGTTTTGATCCTAAAATTATTGATAATTTTTTAAGGAAACAGAAGCTGAAAAATGTTAGAATAAATTCCACGACACTCCAATCGGAAGGAAAAGAAAAATTGAAATATGTTAGTTTAACTTTTGATTCTATACTTACTAAAGACCTGGAGTCCATTTTTTAAGAAATGTATCCTTAGGATTGCTTACAAAAGTCATAATAACCTCAGACAACTGTTAGGTGATCCTAAGGATAAAATTCCGAAGTTGGAAAAGTCTGGAATTTATGAAATAAAATGTGACACTTGTGAAAGGGTTTATCTAGGCCAAACAAAGAGAAGAATTATGACGAGATTTAAAGAACACATAATATCACACATTAAATACAATTGGCCTGAAAAATCTAGCGTTGCGGAGCACATTCTTGAAACAAACCATAACTTGGAAATATCTAATGTTAGGTTAAAAAAAGAAGTGACTTCACACAGGTTATTGAAAGCTTGGAAAGCATTTCCATTTTTCAGGCTGACAATGATATGTTATTAAAGGGCCTATTCCTAACTCGTCGTTGTTTTCTTTACTTAGGACTGGATAGGAACCTTTAGCAATAGATAATATTTATCACTGGTAATATTTTTCAACTTTAATTTATTTTTTTACTTTCAGTTATTTGTATTTTTTAAACCGTAGGGCTTATATTATTTATATTTTGTTGATCTGTATTTGTTAATATTTTATTTTAAAGGTTATGTTATTTTATTTTATTAAGTATTTAATTTCTTTTATTTGTTATTTATTTCATTAGGCCTATTAGTTTTTTTATTTTGTTTTTTATTTTATTTTTATTACTGTTTGACTGTTTATAGTTTTAGTAGACCAGTTTGTTATTTTTTTATTTAATAGTTTAATAATTCATTGTTAAATAGGCTTTTATTGTTAATAATAGATACTTGTAGTAGATTTAATGTGGCTCCTCCCATTCCCCCTCTAGGTCGGTCTTGGATTGAACGGCATGGGGAAGAGTGGGGGAAGGCGGGCATATATAGCTCTGTAATATTGTCTGTATACTTTAGTAGAGTTAAAACCCTCTGAGGATGATTACCATGTCATCAAAATGTACATAAGGGTAGCGTAATAAACATAACTTACAATTTAGTTTTATAGTTATTGTTTTTGTTCCTTGTTTTGTAGTTCGGGGTTTTTACTCAAATCAGTGTTACATTGATTTAATTGAGCCAAGGAAAGTATAAATAGTTTGTTCAATTCTACTAAGAAAACAGCCTAGAAAATAGTTTAGTAAAATTGCAAATTTTAAACAAAGGATAAAAACTTTAAAGTATCACATATTACAATCAAATAAACTTTTACATTACAGTATTGCATAGTATAAATTTAAAAATTTCCATACAAAACTAAGGAAAACAGTAAACAATATACATACAGAATGCAACCATAATGAGAATTTGCACTCTTGCATTGGTAACTCCACCACCACTCTTATTTCACGTAGTATATTTCCTTCATCCCCTATAAATAAGTAATTCACCCCAGTTCGAAGCCGTAAGGTTAATCACTAAGATCAAGCCCCGTTTCCTCCCCGGTAGCTTCAGGGGGTTGTAAAGTCGGACAAAAGGGACCTGACCTGACCCCGATCCTTCTGCTACTCTTTCAACCTTTTCCAAACAACAGGTAAATTATTCTTTTTAAGAACGAAACGAGGGAAAACACAAAGGTAATGAGTTTCGCAGAGAAATGTGGTCGGAGTAGAAATTATTGTAGAAGAACAAATATCTATCTTGGTATTAGACAATGAGTCCGCGTACTTTTGTCCTTCTGATAATTTATTTGCAATCTTTCTTTCTTAGACGGTTTTATTTTGTTAATGTCAGAAGTCTGCACGCTGTGTTAATTTATCTTTTCTGTAATTGTTTCTTTTCAACTTAATTTTAAATAATATTTGTAAACTTTCAGCTGAAAGAATTAAATATGGCGCAATATTCTGGCCTAGAGCAGTATAATTATTTTATACTATGTAGTGAAATGTCTCCTCGTAATGCTATATTAGAACATAAAAATCTTACTTCGATATAAGGTTTAGCCTCCAGAATATTTATAATTTCAATAAACATAATAATTCCTCCACGCAGTTGAACCTCTGACATGAGCGAATTTCCAAAATTAAGTTTATATGATTTGAGGGTTGCAACCAACAATTTGGGGAATTGGTCTAGCCACGCTGAATAGGCGGCTGCTTGTACGAAATATATGAGCAGAATTTGTTTGTACCTAAGCCTCCAGCTTCGACTCATGCGCATCTTCGTTCCACTCGCTTTGCGAGTTTGCACCTCGATCTTGCTGCCTTGGGTTATGGACTGTTTCGTTTCGCTCGCAGCGTACAAACTCGGCCGTCGGCCTCTGATCAGAAGACGCCCACACGGTAAAATCCCCGTGCGGATTTAATCTGGTACTTTTAAAATATTTGTATAGGATTACAGTGCTCAAATTATATAAAGTACCATAGGCTAATATGTGAATATAGTCACCAGAAAACGGAACGCAGATTAATTCCAATAAAATGTCTTGAATAAGTTTCATCGTTTACGCAAAAGTAAAATGATGTCTTCTATAAAATTTCATCTTTTCCTTCCAACGTGAACACTATTCACTTAGTGTACCATTGGTTTTACGTCTGTCTGTCATAGTCAATAGTTTCAAATAATGTTATAATCATCTAAACTCCAAAAATATATCACACTGCATTTTCAGAGCGGAGGGGGGTTAAAATATGGCACTCAGAAAAATAAAATTATTAATAAAAATAAATAATTGCTTGATACTGTAGTACGCACTATTTATTGAGGGCATGAAATCTATATTAAAACTATATAAATTTTGCCCGTTCCACCTTTCCGAAAGTACTGCAACCAAAGTCTTGCAAATAGTTGGAGTTGTACTCGTATACTTTATAGAAAAACTACAGTTGTTACAAATTTTGGTGAAAATTCCAAAACACACGCTGAAACAAAACGTAGAACCAAGCAACGATCACTTGAGAAAGCTCCCGTACAACTAAAACCGTCTAGTATGAAAGGATTTGGTCACGTAGGCCACATAGCCGAGATACGATACGGTAACCGTGTGGCTCCAGTGACACTGGACGGCTGCAACACGACTAAAAAACGTGCGGTTTATTCCCACACGATCGAAACGTGTAATGTGTAAAGGGAGTTACGCAACCACCAGTGTATAATTTGTTCCCGCCATGGTTATCGTTATTGGGTAGGTCAGTGTAGCCTATAAAGGATATTGTTGACAACAACAAGGTATATTATTGTGAAACGACACTTACGAGAGAGGTAGAAAGAGAAATAACTAACTGCGTAATATATATATTCTCTGTGTTTTTACTTATTTTCATAGCTACGCAAAACTGTTCTTTTAAAACTACACTCTTTTGGGACGACGGTATTCTTGGCGTACGTTTCCAGTTTTTTATTGTTGTCATCGTACCCATAAACGTAAAATAATTGCTAATACTGTTCGATTACCACAACTTAGGTAAAGAAAACACACCAAACAATTAAACAAACATAATTATTGTAATGAAGCTAATGTACATTTTGGTAACCAAGATACCATCCTTAGAGGGTGCAAATGTAATGGTTTTGTGTAAGGGTGCTAATTTCACCATAATGCTCATATAATATCTATTTCGACTTCATTTTTCCAATTATGCAATTACTAGAAGTAATACACTATCAAACTATTAAGAGCATCCTCCAAATAATTAATACAATTGAACTGCCATTAGATAAGACTTAAGACCTAAATGACGTCACGTTAAACCTGTTCTAGTAAAAGACATTGCAAAAAATACTAAAAAGAAGTTTGTTAAATGACTGTAGTTGAAAACAAAAAGGTTAAGTTGTGTTCAGAGTAAATAAAGAGAAAAATAAAACAATGGCTCCGGGCTTCGTAACGACTACAAGCGACAGAAATAACTTAATTCTTCTTGTGTCTTTATAAAAACATATTTTCAAAAGGTAACTTCAATGACTAGAATAAAATAAAATAGTTAAATAATACTGTCAAATTTATAAAATAGATATATCTACGTCAAGGAACAAAACTTTTACAGATCGATACAGCACTAAGCAAACCATTAAAACATCTTGCTTATAGTTATATAATATCTATTTTCTATAAGAATACAATCAAATTCGAATTCATCTTTTGTTATGCATTTTATCTCTGAACTTACCATTTCAAAGAACACATGTGTATTTTAAACGTCAAAACGTTAAACGTTAAACACAAAAAATAATTTTAAAATAATAAAACAAACAAAAAACTAAACACCAACGACATGTTAAAAAATAACACTTTTGTTAGATCCGTTATTTGTTTTTACAATTTTCTCGAGAATGGTTTTACATGGATAATATGTTTTACCGCTAGGGATCGGAGAAAATTTATAGACATGCCTATGCAACGTTCATAAAAGACATTTACGGTAGTTTAAAGATCATAAAGATTATTGGTATTAAGGTTGAAACCAATAATACAATTTCTAAAACTATGAAAAGTTGGCAAGTATCTAGAGTATTTTACCATTTTAAGATTATAAAGATGATTATCATAAAAGTTTAAAACCAACAATACAGTCAATATAGAGTTATTATACAATTGTATATATCACTAGAGGGCTCCGCCCTCTGCTCGCTTCGCTCGCCAACCCCCACGGTAAAACAAACGCAAACAGATTTACCACTTCATGAAACGAAGGTGTCAATCATGTATAACAATTTATTTTTATTGTAAAGGGGCTGTTACTCCCCAGTTCACCCATTAGACGTAAATATTTAAATTGTGAGTGTTATTCTTCATTTTATCTATACTGTATATATAAAAGCGAAATACCACTGACTCACTCATCACGATTTCTCAAAAAACTACCGAACGGATTGAAATGAAATTTGGTATGTAGCTTCCTCTAGGGCCATAGGTGCTTACTAAGAAAGGGTTTGGAGAAATTCGAAATTTTAGGGGGGGTTTGGGGGAATCAAAGTTGTTAAATCACGATTTCTTTAAAACTACCGAACGGATTGGAATGAAATTTGGTATGTAGCTCCCTCTAGGGCCATAGGTGCTCACTAAGAAATGGTTTGAAAAAATTCGAAATTTTAGGGGGGTTTGGAGGGATACAATTTATTAAAAAACGATTTCTTCAAAACTACGGAACGGATTGGCATGAAATTTGGTATGTAGCTTCCTCTAGGGCCATAAGTGTTCACTAAAAAAAGGTTTTAAAAAATTGGAAATTTTAGGGGGGTTTGGGGGGTAAAAATTATTAAATCACGAATTCTCCAAAATTACCGAACAGATTGAAATGAAATTTGGTATGTAGCTTCCTCTAGGGCCATAGGCGCTCGGTAGGATAGGGTTTAAAAACATTCGAAATTTTAGGGGGTTTTTGAGGGGATCAAAGTTATTAAATCACGATTTTTTCAAAACTACCTAACGGATTGGAATGAAATTTGGTATGTAGCTTCCTCTAGGGCCATAAGTGTTCACTAAAAAAGGGTTTTTAAAAATTGGAAATTTTAGGGGAGTTTGGGGGGGTAAAATGACTAAATCACGATTTCTCCAAAATTACGGAACAGATTGGAATGAAATTTGGTATGTAGCTTCCTCTAGGGTCATAGGTGCTCACTAAGATAGGGTTTGAAAAAATTCGAAATTTTAGGGGGGTTTGGGGGGGATCAAATTTATTAAAATACTATTTCTTCAAAACTACCAAACGGATTGAAATGAAATTTGGTATGTAGCTTCCTCTAGGGCCATAGGTGCTCAATAAGAAAGGGTTTGAAAAAATTCGAAATTTTAGGAGGGGTTTGGGTTGATTAAAGTTACTAAAATCATAATTTCAGATCTTTTATTATTATGAAAATAGTGCTTTTATTATTTAAGATATTATATATTTTATAAAAGCCCAATACCACTCACTGGCTCAACACTTATAAAGAATACAATTACGTTAAAAAAAACTGAAAATACCAACCTCCACGGGTAACGCCGTACGGGTCAGCTAGTTTCCTATAAATAACTTAAAATTAATAAGTGCCAAATTTTCAGTTCTCTAGCTTTAAGGAAAGTATATCTATATTTTTTTATAGGGGTTGTTACTAAATTTTCACACCTTAGCAGCATGCGACAAAATGTAAATCTATGATACTTTTTCTATGTATCTTGTAAGAAATACATGTTCAGAATTTTAGCTCTCTATAGCTTTAAGGAAACGAACCTCCTCTCTAGCTTTAATTTTAGGGGGGTTTAAGGGAGGGGGTCAAGAGAAAATTTCGTAGCTCACCATGCCCGATGCAACGGCAGATGTCTGAAAAAATATAAGCGACTGCTACTGTTTACAATACAGATAAAATATAGGCGTTTGTCTACTATACTGAAAAAATATAGACGATAGTTTACTATACTAATTAAGAATATGTTTGTAAGCAAATCACATAAGCAAAAAGGTTGTCTAGCATCTGCTTTAAGAATAATGTTATAATTGGAGCAAGTCAGGCCGAAACAACGGTAGATGACTCATAGCAGAAACTCGGGGAGGGGAAATATATCCATGATTCAATGGATTTTCGAGAAGCGGAGATTCTATAATACATTTAACTTTCAATTCTAAGCCGTTGGAGTAAATTTATTTTAATATTTAAAACATGAAATAGAGGTAGGTACCATTTGAGAAAATTGTATTTTTATAAAATATCTTGCACAATTTATATTGCTATTCTATTTATTTTTGCATAACTTTGTCCGAAGGGAATATAAAAAAGTTGTTTGATTTGCATTAATCATATGGTATATATATTTTAATGGTGGTATTACCCTATTATAATATACTAGAGGAAACCCCTGCGTGCTCTGCACGCCAATCCCGTTGTAACCTTCTATACACCCGTTAATGTTCTGTTTTCTTTATAAAGGTGTAAGATTAATAATATCCCCAAAGCTAAGATGGTAAATAACGTTAAATGTTCAAATCAAATTATTTTGTTTATTTTATAACAACTGTTATAAATAAAGGTTAAAAGTACCAGCAAGACTAAGGTCTACACTTTAATAAAAACCTAACCTAAAAGTTAGAAATACAAATTAATAATTGCTTTAAAGTTTGAAATTAGTTGTCAATGGAAATATTGAAGCCAACAGCTGTTAAATCTGTTATTTCATTCAATTGGTTGCTATGGTAATAAATGTAAATACATGTGTTGGTTTATCAGTCTAATCCTAACTTAAGATTATTTTCCGACTAAATTTACAAATATTGAAATAAAAATGTTTTTATCAAGATTAACTATAGCCTATGTTACTCAAGGATAGTGTAGCATTTTATTAGTAAAACTATTTTTTCAATCGGTTCAGTAGTTCCAGAGATTGAACCGAATATAATATGTTTATAGATTACCATTTTGTGCCCCCTAGGAATAGTACGCTAGATGGCAAAACTAAATCTATTTAAATTAAATGGGTTTTCAGACATAAACGTGGTCATTATCAAAATGAACACACTATGAGGATACTATTTGATACATACAAGAGAAGAGAGTAAAGGTCACAGGGAGCACAATAAATATTTGTACAAGGCTGATTAAGGCTCGGGAGTCGAAGAAAGCAGACTTTAAGGAACTCATTACAAGTAAGGACCTTATTATCAGATAACATCTCTATTTGCTGGACAAAACACGGGGTGAACGAGGCAAGTGCAGACTGTCTTTACGGTTCAGATAAATATAAAACCTTTCCGCAGTATTAGTTTCAACAAAAAATTGCATAATATCAAGTTAAGTTTCTCAAAGTTACGTTACGTAATATACAAGTACACATGATAACGCTTGATGTTATACTTCGTGCGTTACATATGCTTACTTCACATTTTACGAAACTATTTCATTTTGTAATTTAAAAAAAGTCCTTAATTAAATAGGCTATTATGCTTAAGTAACAAAGCATGTCCTTATGAACATGTCCTTTGCAACATCAAATACTGCAAATTTAAAACAAAATCTTTTAGCTCGATACACAATATTTTTTAAACAGCTTATTACAATGTAGCACAAATTGTAACGTAGCAATAAAAGTATTCTTTAGCACTTAACCTTAAGTCGTACAATTAATAAATACAATCTTTAAATATCTTAGCAATGTCGTACAAAATTACATTTTGAGTAAGATGGAGAAAAAATATTTTTATTTAAAATATTTAATCATTGTATTAGTTGCATTTAGTAATATTTTCAGAACTGTTTTTGTGAGAATAGAGGCAAGGATTTCAAAACAAATCTTCAATAATTAAAGTCAATGTTTATTTCATACACTAATAATAATTACGTAAAGGTGTTAGAAAAACTAACAATAGATTTGATAAAAATAAATGAAAACGTACACAAATTTCCAAAATAACAATACGATGAAAGAAAACACACATTACAACAACTAAGACCCTAGTGAAGAACAGGCTAACAAAATCTTGTACGTATACATCGATTTATTTAATTAATTATCAGTATAGTATGTGTTTTACACAAACGAGATTTTATTGCATAACATTTTAAGTCAACTTATAAAAACAGTATCCTACATTCTTAAGAGACTTCTTGTTGTAAATATAAAATTTAATACACCAGGACGCCTGCTAACGTGTTAATGCCAGTCCTACAGTTATGTATCGAACATTGCATTATCCTAGATTGAAGGAGTAACACAAAGACTTATCCATTTGATGTTTACTACAAAAAGATTCATAATATGTTATAAGTGATGAGAAAATAATAGGAAACAAATTTATTACAACTTGTTTTTTCAACAAAATATCCGAAGACTTCAAAGTACGAAAACATTCATTCAATCAAAGAATTTTTGCGAGTAAAACAAAAAAAGTTATACATATTTTTTTGTAGACTCAAATTGTTTAGATTAGGTTAAAACTTTAAAAATAATATGTTATGTAATTAAAAAAGAGAATGTGGTGAACGCTATTAAATGATTTAAGAGCAAGGTACATAAGATTTCAGAAAAAGTCCACAAAAATATTGACTAAAAAGAATTACTTAGATTTTTTTTGCAAAAGATGTGATGAATATTAAATGTAAGTATTAATGATATATATTATTTATTTATTTTAAATACTTACAAAATAATAAATATAAATAAATGCATTTATCGCCGATTCATAAACATTAATATCTATTCAAAATTATATAGTTTTTCATTTGTATATTAGTAATACATTAATTTTTTTAACAGGTTATAGATACACCTACAACGAATTACAAAATTTAAAGACCTATCTAGATTTTCTAAATAGCTTTAATATCTATTAAATTGTTTCCTCATTTATCGTTTTAGATACCATTGATTTCATTTCCCTTTCTTAAACCTCAATCATTGCAAACATGGTGACTTTACGATAATCCTTATTTATATATTTCAGGACCGTCCATTCTTCTGTCAAGCACTCATAATACTAATAGTGAGTATCATTCATTGTTTCATTGTATCATTCTTTATACTGAAACTTAGGAGTTCACTTTTACCAAATGTTAAAACTGAAATGAAAATAAGAATGTTTTAGTGTAACTCCACAAATGTGTAAAATGCAATTGAAAAAAATCGCGTATCACTTTGATTTTAGTGTTATTGAATCGATTTGTTAATTTGCTTCGGATGTTATTTTTTTTAATGCTTAAGTCTTGGGGTAATGGCCTGCTACCCGTCCTTTATGTCCCCGATTCATTAAAATAAAGTTTTAAACTCATGAAGTTAGATTTAGTAATCAGTTTTGGGAATATAAAAGAGACAATTTTAAATAATTTGACTAAACAAAATCAGATTAAAATTAAGATGCTTCGATCTTAAATAATTACGTAACCCAATTCATTGTTGCGTGTCCATAGCAATTTTCAAATTGTATTCACGTTTGGAAGGCAAGTTCGTAATCTTTTCATTTTTAAAAGCAAATATTGAATATTATATAAATATTCTAACTACAAATCATTCCAACAAGCAATAAATTCCAGCATTTTCTTACTCTCGCGGTAGATTATTTGCTTGGTCAGTTACAATCTATTAATTAGATCCACGGAACGGCAACGTACACAATTCATTTCTTGTCTCGTATCTTCGTCCTGGATTAGAGCCAGTACTCGCAGGATTTATAGCCCACCCCCGATACTTTAATTTCATCAGCTAAATCAACGTTGGCAAGGATCAATTTCTAACGAACACCATACTCCAGTTTTTGTTGCTGTTGTAATTTTATCTTTGTCGGAGCGTGCACATATTTATTTTTGAAAATAATGTCATTCATCTGGTTAAGTTTATTACTTTATTAATACTCCACCGACATATTGCATCTAGGAATAGTTTTTAAAACATAACATTTAATACTATAAT
>JAGFPH010000840.1:97365-131239 GCA_018207615.1 Philaenus spumarius
GTTATATAATTTTAATAAAAGCAGCAACTTCCTGGATCCGCCCTAACTTCGACAATGCGTTTAAAATAATAATTAAAATTATAAGCCATTTATCCAGCTTTGAGGCACTTTCTGTTGATTGTTTTTATGACTAGTTGTTTTAATATTTCTGCTGGAAAAGGCGATGAAACTTTTTGGCGGTTTGAGAATAAATCTTTGAGACTTAGTGCTCGTACTTTCTTTTATTTTTGTCTCATTATATGCGAGAAATTGAAAATTAATTGTACAAATTTTGTAAACATTGCATTTTTATTATTGTTTTATCAAACACTTGGCTCTAGCTTGATAACGGTTTTAATTAAGTACGAAAAAGAATACAATTACCCTCCAAACAGTAAATTTGAATTTAATTAATCAAACTCGGGAGGTTTTTTGTATCAAACGGCTAATCCGACAAAAAATACTCCCGCTGCATGGAAGAATGTAATTATCGGAATCAATTTGTACTGCAGAATTCCTGATTAGACGAAATGAACATTCGGTGATAGGACATGCATAATGTGTGAATGGAGCAATAAAACTATTGAGGGAAGAGGATGGGGATGATTAGCTCCAACCCCTAGAGTGTCATGCGTCAACGTCACATCGTTTTTGTCTGTATTTATGGAAAAATTCAACACTCGCGATATGTTTACATTTTGTGTAAACTAAATTGCATACGTAATGTTATTTTTTGTGTTTGTTTACTCATTGTTTATGAACGTATTCCGATAACATGTAAAGCTGTATCATCCTTGAAACTTAATTGAAAAATAACATTGTATACTATGTAGATAAGGGAATGTTGTGGAGTTTTTGAGGAAGCAATACGACAATATTTATGGGGCAATATCTTTGAATAATCCGTAGCAAATATGTCATTCAAGATCAAATCCAATTGATATTTATTAAAGACTCTCAACAATTTTCAAAAATATTAAATATAAATTCTTAAAGAAAGCGCGTAACCAAATTAAAAACAATGTAAATTTGCTTTATTAGTCTTTTTATTCAATGAAGTATTCTCTTTTAGAAAATATATATAAGAGCTTTTGGTTTAATACAGTTTTTAGCTGCCAAAAAAACATTAAAAGTCACGCATACGAGCTCGTGCGAATTCCTGAACATAGACCTATAACAAACTAATATATTATTGAATTAAAGTTTCTTACCTTATCATTTTCCATCAAGGGTCCTCACTTTCGTTGATTGTTACGCGTTTCGGGCTTGTTAACCCATCATCAGACAATACGATTAATCCTTCTTAAACAATGTCGATAAGTTTTCTTAAAACATAAAATACACAAAACACAAACACAATACAGTTCACATGTAGAGTCTATTCAGGTGTACACTCGTCGTCTGCTGGCCACTTCGTACTGCGGGCTTCTTGGATATATATATTGCCGTGTCATACAAGATATTAGAGTTGAAACTCAGCTGGTAGTTCAACAGTTGGTGTTCGCCGTTTTTGTCTTTATATTTTGATGCCTTATATATCTCATATTCTTCAACCGCGTTCATAAATCTACCTTTGGGACAAATTTTAATAGGTTTTAGATTATTTTGTAACTCTGTGTATCTGTGGTCCTCATCTATTAAATGTCTTGCAAAATTCGACTTGTTACCTGTGATTGTTTTTTCAGGTGGGTGCTCTTTAAATCGGGTTTGAATGCTCTCCCTGTTTGGCCTATGTATATCTTATTTCAGTCGTCACATGTTAATTTATATACGCCTGAATGGTCTTCAAGACGTTTTTGGTTTATTGGTTTTACAAACCGTTTTATTGTGTCGTTATTTTGGAAAGCGATCCTCCTGTTAAGTTTACCAAATATAGAAGTGACGATTGTAGAGAAAATGTTACCATATTCAGTAGATACAAAGATAGGGTTTTCCCTTTCTTTTGGGCGTGATTTCAATCTAGCCTTATGCTTACAAAGAAGAGTGTCAATCATAGAGATTTTATAACCATTTCTTACAGCAATGTATTTTATTGTATCAAGTTCCTCTTGAAAACAGTCAGCTGCTAAAGGTATTGTTAAAAGTATATTTATCATACTGTTATATGCAGCCATTTTGTGTAGTATTGGATGGTGAGAGTCATTACTTATAGTTATGCCAGTGGTGGTAGGTTTTCTGTAAATCCTAAATTTAAATTCGTTCTGGTGATTCATAACAGTTAGGTCTAGAAAATTTATGCTGTTATTTTTTTCAATTTCTAATGTGAATTGTATTTATGGGTTCAAAGAATTCATAAAGTTCTTTAGTTGTTCTATTTTTTTGTCTGCTCATACCGTTAAATACTGTATCACAAATGAGTGATAAACATATCTGGAATAATATATTATTTGTTTATAAAACTTGATCGAACCGGACATCAGATGTACGTTTTCATAGTTGTTCATATATATGTCTGCCAAAAGGTCCGAAAGGGACGATCCCATATATATATATATATATATAAGGGACGGCAACATCGATATATCCAAGAAGCCAGCAGTAGGAAATGTTTCGGAGCGCGGAGTACTACTGATTGATAGTCGCGGGCTGGCAGCCGACGACTCTACATGTGAACTGTATTGCGTTTGTGTATTTATGTTTTAAAAAACCACCTTGTTTAAGAGGAATTAATCATCAATTGATGATGGGTTAACAAGCCCGAAACGCGTAACAATCAACGCAAGTGAGATCACTTGACGGGAAATGATAAGGTAAGAACTTAAACGAAAGTTTTAACAAAGTGTTTTGGACAAAAATTCCCAAAAATATTTTTTTGAGACTTGACTCTGTCAGATTAGGTGTATATGACTCTGTTTTGAGCTTCAATGATGGGTGTTCAAGTAAATTGGCCATTTACACCGTGCTAGGCCTACAGTTAAGCTCCAAAGCAGTAAACACGCTCCGCAGTTTTGACATTTTGCGAATGAATAAAGCCAACAAAGCTGCTGAAAACATGACCCGAGCAGCCATAATTGCAGAAAAAGGTAAATAGACCTGGAGGAAGAAGAGAAGCAGGCACAGGATCCAGACTATGGTGTAGGGATGTTTTAACGATGCCACACTCATTCTAGATAAGTTTGGACTTTTAACGTTAGTTTCCCGAAACTTTAGTTTTTATTGACGCAGGTAAACTATTAAAGATAGAAAGATGACATTTTTAGTCATACGTTATACTGTTTTCTACACGTGCAAAATCAAGGCCATATCTTAAACATTACCCTAGTGTAAAAATTGTAGATTCTATAAAAAAATGTAAGCTTTTTAAATAAAAATATATGAACTAGTTTTTGGAAAATAGACAAACAGCATTTGTTTGCTTAAAAAGGTCCATATAATGTTTTATTAAAATTTCAAATATGCAGCACTTATGTTTTTTGAGAAAAATGTACCTAAAGTTGCTTAATTTAATATGAGTCTTTATAGTTGTTACGCGCTCCTCTTAAAATTTCACAATTACTAAAAATCCCCGACATGTTCGTTTTAACAGTCTGTTTGCAATGATTTAGAAAGGGACACTGAAAAAGTCATTATTTGTAAACTTACACACATTACAAAAGACTTAATATACGTATGAGTTAGTCGTTTTACAGATAATGTTTGGTTTTATTTAATTAGTGACTATACAAATATATACAAAATACTACTGAGCAGAAATTTACAGAGGTTTTGTACTATAACAATAAATTGGCAGTTGTTTTAGAATGAATGCTCGAGTAAGAGAGCGTTATTCTTTTTAAAAACACAAGAAAACAAATTGTTAAGCATAAAAAGTAAATTGTGTGACAACATGTTATTGTGCGGTTGTAAAATATCTTAATAATGTAGACAAGGGGGGAAGCTAAGATATTCTCGTTATTACTGGAACGTTGGGGCGAGTTTTAAGCAATAACCAGAGAAGACGTAATGGCAAATATAAGGGAGGGGGTGGAGACGGAAAGAAGGGTAGGACGTTAAATTATATACAAAGTTTATTTAGGATATGTTAGGTTTCTTATTACTTTTACTCCATATATTCCCCGCATCCGAGGTACACAATATTTTGGTAAAACTCATATATGGTCATGAAAAAACATTTTACTTTTATTAAAATACTAGGGGAAACCCCTGCGTGCTCCGCACGCCAACCCCGTTGGAAACTTCTATACACATAATCATGTTATGTTTTCTTTACAATAAAGGTGTAGGATTAATAATAACCCCAAAGCTAAAATTGTAAACAATGTTAAATGTTCAAATCAAATTATTTCGAATATTTTATAACAGCAGTTATAATAAAGGTTTAAAGAACCAGGAAGGCTCAGGTCTACACTTTAATATAAACCTAACCTAAAAGTTAGAAATGCAAATAAATAATTGCTTCAAAGTTTGAAATCAGGTTTAATGGAAATATTAGAGCAAACAGTGTTGTTTTATCAGATTATTTTATTCAATTGGTTGCTATGGTAATGAATGTAAATACATTCAAGAAAAATATGTGTTGGTTCATCAGCCTAGGCCTAACCTAAGAATTTTTTCCGACTAAATTTAACAATATTGAAATAAAAAATGTTTTTATCAAAATGAATTATAGCCTATGTTGCTCAGGGATAGGAAGCTTTTTATTAGTAAAACTATTTTTTTTTCAATCGGTTCAGTAGTTCGAGAGATTACCCCCTATAAACAAACAAACAAATTTGTACAAACAAACATATTTACCTCTTTATAATATTAGTATATTCTTGCATCCCATGTTTAAAACACGTTTATAGTATTTTTAATCATGGATCAAATAATATGCCGTTCCATATAGAGTGTAGATAATACTATTATAATAAATACAAACAAATTATTCTGTTTAGGTAAGCCTATGTTTTTTAACGTCTTTTTACAGCTAGAGTAAATTAATACCGAGCGCAGCTCACGTAAATCGAACTCGAGTACCTAGGTTCAAACTTGAGCATCTGTGTTCCATCGGACCTGAGCGACTGCAAACCACTGCATCTCGCCACTCTCTTCAAAAATTTAGTAACAATCAATTTATATCAATAATCAATGAACAATTTACTTTTTTTAAATCGGTGCATTGATTATCAAGAATGTGTAAACAGCCTTAAAGGAAAATGAAGCATCGAACAATTGACGTAGTAACAAAGCAATGAGGAAAGCACGGCTAGAAGAAACTGAAAATTAAAAAAAGTTGACAACTATACAAACACTTCCAACCCTCATCAATTTATGGAAGCACAATTATAAGGACAATACATTTGACAGTTAATTTATATTTGACGTCACCACATTATATCGAGATTCACATGTTTTTTGTTGAACGTTTGTCCACAAATTCTGGACAAAATTTAGAATTACATAAGCAGAATTTAAATGGTGTAAATATTTGTATACAATTTATTTATATATTTTTAGTGAATCTATCCTTTTACATTATTAAAATCGATGTTTTAAATGTCATTTCATTTATATAAAATGGGTCAAAGTTTATCAGCAATCCCAATCGCCCATACTGAATAATAATAGCGTCACTGAGATTGGGTTTGGATCCAAGAGTTTTCCTTGTGCTTTCAATTTGTGAGATATTGGAAATTGGAAGCAATGTTGGAATTTTTATTAGTTATGATGGAGATTTGAAATCTTTAGACGCCGTGGTACTGTTGATTGTTCATAGTTCACTTAAGCACATTTATAAAATGAACACTTCAAGAAGTAAAAAGTTGAATCTATTAACTTTAATTTCTAACATAATACAAACCACTCGGAATAATAATCAATAGTGAAAACGTTCGTGGGGTGGCACAGAAAAATCGTAACCGTTATTGTTAGATATCCACATTTATTTAAACTCAAACTTGAATGAAGCTAAACAAACATTAGGCAAATATCTCATTTAAAGTAATCGTTTGAAATGTCTTCATTCAGACATTTTTTTCTGAGGGCAGTAATAATCGACATTAAAAGTCATTTGGCGATCTTGCAATTTTTCTTTTTTCCATTTTCACTAAGGTGGGAATCACTCTTTTGAATTACTTGGAATGGTCAACCAAGCCAAAAAGCCCTTTGTTATCAATGAGTCCTGTAGGAGTTGAAAATAAAACCCGATCCTTGTGGGTAGATATACGGCTGCTTTGTCAACTAACCACCAGTAAGTACAACAGCAAATAAACAAATAAACACATATATAGGCAGTTGTTTTAAAACCTTAGAGTTTTATATTATACATATTAATGGAGGGTATGCATTTCTGAGCTTAAGACAAATTTTAATGTTGAATTACAATGTAAATGTTTTACAATAACATGGTAAATGTTTTCCTGAATCGCCTTTTATTTGCCACAGATTTTATGTATTAGTTTTTTTAAACTTATATTGTAAGTTATTTTATGTTTTAATATCATGATCAACATAAAGTTAAAAATTATGCACAAATTGTGGTTGCGGCTTCAGTGTTTCTAATTGGACAAAATCCAGGTAAGACCATAAGGAAGAAGTGTAAACTTCAATGGCGATATAATGATAAATATAGAATAGCCTATATTATAGAAATTATTGCTAAAAAAATCCTGCATAAAACAATTTTGCAAAGTACACAAAATTCGATTATTGTAACATTACCAAATAAACTATTTTAACACATCTTACAAAATGAGGAAGCACAATGTAAAATTCAGAGGTATTACCAAGTAAACTATTTTAAAACAACTTACGAAAATGAAAAAGCACAATGTCCATTTCAGAGGTATTGCCAAATAAACTATATACTCTGCCATATACACATGTGTACTTTGTATTGTAAATCGTGACGAAAAAATGCGTAACGGTAAAATCCGATTCGCCGCCCGCAAAATAGTTTTGGACGCGGTACGCGTAGATAAGAAGTTTAAGATAAGATAGAAGTTTACACTTCAACAATCTACTTTACCATCTGGTGAAAAAAAAAACAGGATCTTACGTGATTGATCTATAGACCCTTAGTAATACAAAGATGTTTTGACGTTTGATAATATTTCCTATTAATACGAATAGGAGGTTCCAGTTGGTCTCCAGAGGTTCCAAAGTTGATAAGCGCTATACTTTATAAAAGCCAACAAAGACTTGACATATCTATCGCGACGTCTTACTGTGATGCATTAAAACCACTTCACTTTACCGTACAGGAGCGCCGAGAAACAAGCATTTAACTTATCTTCTGTGTCACGTAAACAAATGCATGCAGCAGCTCCATTAGTCGGAGGAAAATGCCGTTCAAAAATAGTCTGAATGACGGCCAACGTAAATTAAATATGTACTTCTACTTTTCTTCCGCAAGAAATTCAAGGCATTGAATAACGAAAGAGTCGTGTTTGTTTGTTTTGTCTCGTTGCTTGAAATAATGCACTTTCGCGGTACGTATATTTCTTTCTGTTTGCTTACAATCTATTTTAATATTGATTGTTTAGATGGAAGAGAGGGCTCTAAAGTCCTAATCTCGCCCTAATTAAAGTTACATTAATAATAACCAGCCATAACATTGCTGGCAGTTACTGTTAGTAGACCCTAAACAATACTTTAATCGTATATTTATTCCATATGAAATAGTGAACAAGACAAAACAAACATGGCGAAATTTATTGTTTGTGGCGTAATGTTAAATATTATTTGTAGCCTATACAAAATAATAATAATTCTAACATGTACTAAACAAACTGAGTATATAATTTATGCACATAATGTCCTACCCTTCCTCAGTTTTACAATTGTGTACAAAAGTGTTCAGTCTTACAATAGTTTAATACCTTTTAAACTTACATGAAAGCTTTTCTATAAACAGCTGATTTCATACTTTGTAACATAAGTAGTTTTATTTTATAGATATGGTTTTTGTTTCAAAATAGGTCTTGCTGGATCTTTTAAAACTTTATTATAACTCTTGTTGCATAAAAAACGTAATTTTATTTGTTAAAAATACATTTTTAAATATATGTGTGAAGGTAGCAACAGTTTGGCATGCAAATCACGCAGTATAATTGAACAAAAACCATATAGTTTACAGCTGGAATGTTCGTAGACAAATATTGAAATTTTACCTCCGAAAAAATTGAAAAGTCATAATTGGCAGTAAGAAATATATAACATATAAACATACCTCACATAGCAAATTTACAAAAATATTATTTATTTTAACTTGATTCAAATAATTCTGGTTAGGCCTACTATTTAATCATTGATATTAATAATACAACTTTATTTCCATAAAAATATATTTTATACTACTTAAAAAAATATTGGCAATATTCGAACACATTTGAAAATTGAAGTACAGTAAAAACTGTTTAAAATTAACGTTTTTCAAATAAACATATGTTATAAACAAATCGTTAATAAAGGATGAACAAAATGTTTATAGAGATACAGACAAAAGGCGGTGACTGTGACACATGACACTCTTGGGGTTGGAGGTAATCATCTCCATCCCCTTCCTACACTAGAATTATTACTTCAATCACACATTATGTATGCCCTATCTATCACAGTGTTAATTTCGTTTGATCGGGAATTCTGCAGTACATATTGATTTCGATAATTACATTCTTCTATGCAACGAGGAAGTTTTGTTTTAGGGTTGTGTGACGTTTGACGCAAAAATGCTTTAATTTCATTAATTAAATGCATTATAGTGTCGGGAGATTGAATTTCCTGACAAAATGAATAACACGAACAAATTAGTATTAAACATTTGTATAGACTAGCAACAATTGCATTAGTACATTTCATTTGTATTTAAAAATGAGAGATAGTCAACCGTTTTTCGAGCATCCAAATTGATATATATATAGAAAACAGAATCGAAGGAAAAATATTGCAGATTCCTGAAAAGTATACAAGCAAATGAACATTGGTTTTAAGACGGCCGGACTATAAAAGGGTTGTTAGAGGTTAAATTTAAAAAATTATGAAATAGTGAAAATTTCAATGGTAATTATTGGTTAAGAGTATCAATAATTATAAAAATACAAAACAAACAGGTCTACGATTTTCAAAGACACAAATTGTAAACGACATTTATTTCATAAAGTCTAGAAACACGTATTTAAAAAAAATAGTAATTACCGATATGATGAAAATTTTAGAATATCTACAAAGAGGTAATAACGTTGAATTCGTTGTCTTTTCAATGGTAAGCTATTATAGAGTGAGACAAAACTCAAGCTCTATATACAGGGTATTCCGAAAAAATATGTAACGTATTTCTCCCAGTTTTTTTAAACGTAATTATATCAATGTTTTCGCACTAAGTCTCTTCTAAAAAGCCCTTTAGTTCTAAGTCTCTTCTTTTCGTTATTTTAGTGAAAACGAAAACGTTTTATATACTAGGTTCAGAAGAATCAAATTTATTTCATGATTACTCGACTGTGACACCCTAAGCAGAAAAATAATATTCAGTTACATAATCAAACATCAGATAGCAAAACGTACACAGCTTACAAAAGAGCTGTCAAATATTTGTCTTTTTAGGAGTAACTTAGGGGAAGGACATTTTAAAAAGGGATGAGAAGTACATTTTACATTTTTTCGGAACACCCTGTATGTATGTGAAGCTTGAAATACGCAAGTAAAAGACAATCAAAAGGTAAAATGAAGCATACCAATAATTTGATAATCCAAATATCTAGAACAAATTTACAAAAACATATTAGAGCAGATCACTAAACAAGACATTTGCACGCACGTTGCGTGATAAAGCTCGTAAGGCCTACTTTACTGCTTTTATTTGCCATCGTTATTATAAGCAATAAACTGCCGACGCCAAGGGGTAGACCAGGCTCGTCAGGAACATTGTTTCTATAATACAATTTAGTTACTAGTGTCAAAATATAAATGATTGGTTTTTACTTTTCTAAATTTGAAATATTTAGATTTGTTGCGTGGAAAGACATACGAGTACATACACGAGGAAGGGCCTATATTTTGACAGAATAAAATTGGCTTTTATTTTTAATATAGGCTAGATACCGTATTTTTTATTGGCAGTTTCCTGGTTACAATTACTTTCATTTCCTACGGTTATAAAAACAGATAAGAAAATGTAAATTAATTATATTTATTTGTAAAATCTATCAAAGATTGCTGTAATAATGATTATTATAATTTTTTTTTTATGTATTTTGAATTGCTTTAATGGGCCAAAATTAACTTATTTTAAGCGTAGTATATAAAATTCGTTCTAATGCTTTGTAATAGTTTACTAATTAAATAATAAACACTAAAAACTACTCAGGGCCATCTTATTCTTCATTAACTGGAGTAATAAAAAAATCTTCTGCTACCCCCCCCCCCCCCCTCCGTCCTGCTAAAAGAACAAATTTTACTTCCCTTCTTAATACAACAAAAGCCCTGTTTTGAAGATTGAATACAATAACTTATATACTTTTAAAATTATACAAAATCATACACGAAAAGTAGTTCGTTGTTAAAAAATTGTATTCACCTATCTTAGCCACTAATGTTATATGCCTACTGTTAATATTCCTGTGTTCCATGGAATCTAAACTAAAATAGTCTTTAACAATTTGAGAACGTAAATATAAATTTGCTAAAACATTTTAATACAAGATTCTATTAAACGTTAATTGGAAAAATATTATTATAATTTACAAGCGAAAATATTGCAAATTTATCTCAGAGTTACGGTCAGAGGTAAGGTGACAGACATCCCTCGCCGTAATGATACTCTTCTCCGAAGCTTAAATCCCTATTGTTAGCAAGCTTACTGAGAAATAGACGTTTAGGGGTAGCAACACCTTTGGTATTGTCCAACCCCCAGGTGTGTGTGTGGGAGAGAGTCGGACGGATCAAACAAGGGAATAACAATCATTACATTGACAAGGGGTGTTATAGCGTTGTTTACCTGAGGTTCTACCCTTCAGCAACGTAATGTTAAGTCGGGGAAGTGGTAGTTTGTTGCATTGGCTTACATTAGGGCGAGGGACGTATGTAATGCAATCTTTCAGTGACCGACAAAGTGGCATTGTATATATATATATTATTACCTTTTAATAAATCCTATCTATCTATCTTAAACATATCTATCCTGTAAAATACTTTTAAGAGGAAAATAAATGTTTGCGTATTAAAAATTAACTATGATTAACTCATTTTAATAAAACGAGAGACTACAAACTGCGTCCGCTCATAAAATTTACTGGAGGGTTGAAACTTAATAAAACAAGTCGGCTAAGCACAAAACATAATGAAAAATTACGATTTAAAATATAGACATATATTGTCAGATCTAATGACTTCTATAACAAGATCACACATTTTGCCTTTCCAAGAGAATATTTGGAAAACATGTTTTTAATCACAAAATAAACAATTTAAAAAACTAAACTTGGATGAATCCGTGTAATTACATTAATGCTTTGGACTTCATCGAAACAGTTTTCTTGCTAAATAAATCAAGTACGAAAGTGTGAGATCCGATCAGAAACTCCCGAAACTCCTGCGTGAGCTATAAAAGAACACGGGTGATATTCTCCGAAATTAAAAGCAGAGCACTTTGGGTTATTAGACGGTTTCCCACAGGACCTTTCGAGTCTCGGGGATAGGTTAAATACGGGTTTTAACCCTTTCTCCTGAGGTTTGCTGATATTTCTAGCCCACGCCTCAAGGAAAGGTTTCTTTTATAAACGCCAGACAAGAAGCCATGTTGTTGATTAAACTCTAAATCGACTCCGAAATTGTAAAAGCAAATTGATAGGTCTGAATTTGTTCATAAAATACTGTGAAACGTGTTTAGGTATTTTTATAATCTAAAGTATTCTATTTGTATTTTACATAGTTATAAATTTTTAATCAAGTTTCCTATATAGATTTCAATATTGCACAACAAATGAAGTAAACAATCAAGCAAAGATAATAACTTCTGACAAAACCTTCAAAACAGGGAATAATTCATTATTGAATTTTTTTCTGAATTGTGTAGAAAATGCATAACACATCTTGAATTATAATGTTTGAACAATTTAAAAATAACAGAACGAAAACAATTATAACTAATACATAAATTAAACAAATAATTAATAATTTAAAAAAATGCAATAATATAAAATTAACTTTGTTTGCCTCGTAATAATAAATAAAGAATTAAAGAAATCTAAAAAGATAAATAATTGTTCTACAATCCTTTATACATGTCATGGAGGAAATATATTTGACAAAATGAAAATGTGCAACGATGAATAAAAATAACCTAATTTCATAAATGATAAATGAAAAGTCACACAAGGTCTGGTATAACTTAATTACTATACTACTAATTAATTACTAGTTATAAAATGGTTACTTACTGGTATGGAAATATTCTTAGATAAATACATTCGTCCATTTACTTACCTATAACATAGAAAACACAATTAGTATTGTAAGCACAAGACAACAAATTATTTTAACATTGTTGTAGTCAATATATTTACAAACACATAGTAGTAACTGTAGAAATTATAGTTTTAACTAAACTAAACTTCGACTATATATTCATACATTATTATGTCTTAGTGGTGAATACACTACTATCTTCTAAATCTTTCATGTAAAATTAATAGTATATTTTACAACTAGTGGGAAAAGTGTGATTTTTCCTGGTGCGAGTCGTATTTAAATTGCGAGTCGTAGACGAGCAGTTTAAAGAGAACGAGCATCTGAAAAGAACATTTTCCCACGAGTTTTGAACACTATTTTTCACGATACTACAGCAAAAAATTATTTGATACAACAGCAAAAAATATGATTATTACAAATACGGTCAGGAAACTACCGTTGTCAATAACGTTATCTACATTTAGGTTTAATAGTTCGTCTTTTCGACATGCTCCGAAGAAGCAAAAACATAGAATGACTTTGCTTAGTAACCACTCATTGTCCGAAGCATCAATCATGAACTTTGTTATTTCATTAGCCCTAAAGACCTTAGATTTTTTTTGAGTGTATCCCACTGACTGACGCTTTAAAAAAGCAATACATTTTGCAAAACTAGAAAAGTCAATGTTTTCATTTATTTTGAAACAAATTTTAATCATGGAGGTATTCGGTTTGACAAGTTTATCACGATACTACTAGAATATCAGTTGCTTTTCTATTGCGTATATTGCCAGGTAAAGTTCGTCATATCCGCACTAGTGAGAATAAATTATATTCTCACTAGTGAGGATAAATCAGCTGATTACAACAATATAATATTTAAATAATTCCCATCTGTTTAAAACATTGTGTTGTTGTGTTTGCTTTACTTCGTGTTTAGTTGATGTACAAATGGAAGAATTACCAGAGGCTTTTAAGAAGAAAGTTACTGAAATAAGCCAAGACTTATTACCGGCGAAATCTAAGTGTAAATATGAAGAATCCTACAACAAATTATGTATAACAATATAACACTTATAAGAATGCATTGCACGCCAACCCCCGTATTGGAAGTATTTTCAATACACAGTGCATTGCGTGCTTAGCTGGCCAACCCCCGTATTAGGCGTATTTTCAATACACAGTGCATTGCAATTTTAACCATATGTACTATGGTAACTATGGACGCACATGTTAAAATATTAGTGATTATTACGTAAAAAGGTTCAAAAATTAAAAATAAAGTAATTTCTACTCTTTTAGACTATATAAATATAAAAAATAAAAGGTCAGCTCCTAGCATAGGAAATACGAAATTTGCGTAGCACTGAACGTTTTAATGGTTTTCTGGTAAAAGATTACTTCAAACAACTCATGTACCAAATCTTCAGTTGATATATAATCTATTTTCAAAGGCGTATTTATTTTAACACAAAATGGACGTAATATTCGATGCGATGGCTAAGCATATATAAATCTGTTTCCCTTATTTTTAGCTCTCGAAATGTAATTTTGAAACACCCTGTATAAAGTACATGTCTTCTTATAAGTTATAGGGAGAGCCGACAGCTAAGTTGGCAAGGTGGTGACGTCATAACCTAAAATTGTATAGTTCGAAGGTAGTTTTCAGTCTAAGTAACAAAACTCATAAATTAAAAAAATGTTCGAAAGAACTCTCTCGTAAAAATATATCTCACACCAATACCAATCAATAACATACGTTACTAAAATAAAAGTAATCTATTAAGTAATCCGAGGGGAAACCATTTCGCCATAAACAATTCAGCATCAATAATAACAAACATACATGCTTGTATAAGGATGATAAATGTTAGAATAACAGGTAATTTGCATAGCAGTACGAGGGTCTGGAAGTCTATACGACATAAATTAGAAATTGTTTACAGGTCCCTGTCACCCCGTATATCCTACAGCACTCCCTTAATTTATTACTTACCCCAAGTAACAATGTGTACAATGTGTTATCACTTGTAAAACACTGTCGGCGAAATACACTCACGTTTCCTCAGTTAAATTGCGAATTGATAATGTTCTTGGAATTAATTATTCGACTAAGCTTACTTTGAAGTGAACAATATAAAACAGGTATTAATTACAAACAATTTTTTAAGTTTTCACGAACATCGCAACAGTTTTAAAAAGTTCATTGATATAAATAATAATCTCATGAATTTTTGTTGTTAGAGTCAAACTCGCGTGATAGCGTTCTACACCAGGTTCATTCTATAAAGTGTTTTATTCTTCGATTATCTAATTTCCAAATTTCAGAATCCTGCAAAAATAATTGTTATTAAAAAACTAAGAGAAAACCATGTGTTTTAAAAACCTCACACCGTTCGCACAATTATGAGCAAAATAATTTATTGTGGCCTATATTTAAGATAGATAGTTTTACGTATACGTTTACAGCAATAATTTTGATACACACAATAAACCCGGTATACTTGGGACATAAAAAGACCAAAAATGTATATTTTATTATACATTTCGTTTTTAGAAAGCAATATGGAATTTTATTATTATGGGTTTAATTATTAGTTAAATTTAGTGTAGGCCAAAACCTAAGTTAAAAGTGCGTTTTTAAAGTCGAGAATTCATACGACTTCCAAGCTGGGACTAAACTAAAATTCTTTCGAGTTATTGATTGGTTGCCTAATCAGCTGATTTGTCTGTTATTATGTATAAATAATGATTGTGTAAATGTTACGGACTATTGTTTACTAGAGAAGACCCAATGTGCTAAGTCTGCCAGCCAAACTATTATAAAAATATATATAAATCCTATTACTTTAAATGAGGAATTCTTGTATCTATCTTTCAATCTATTTTTGTATCTGTCTTTGTATCTGTCGCGGATCTCGAAAACGGCTCTAACGAATTCAAAGAAATTTTGTATTTTGATTTTTAAGTACACCCATATAGTTGTATTTCGTGTAAAAACGAAATTTTTTGAGAAAATCTAATTTAAAGGTTGAAAAATGTTAACATAGGTTCTTATGGGTTGCCATGTAGGTTACAAAATAACAACGAAATAGTAAATAAAGCGATCTAAACAGCTGTTTATAAACAAGCTAATGTTTTAGCACGTTGGAAATAGATTGGAATAGAACTGAGATTGAGTATTATCTAAAATCAGCTGTTGGATAGTTTTTAATTCCTGTTAAAAAAAAACTAATTTATACCGTTTTAGTACGTTGGAATTGAATAAATTCAGCCTGATTTAACAATTTATTTAATCAAAAAAATTAAACTTGGCAAAAATGGGTAAATTCGAATAGTCAATTTTGTAATATAGGCCTAGCTCATTTCTGAAACATAGTATTGAGTTAATCCTGCAATAATTTTTACTATATTTAGGCCTGGTTTCAAAAATTTAGTTGACAGAAGATAGTAGAACTAGGACTAAAATCGCAATGAAAGCCTCTCACGTTTCTAAAGCATGTATTTGAGGTTATATTTAATCTTGTAATTAATGTTAATATATTTAAGCCTGGTTTCATAATTTTACAAACCTATGTACAAACGAGTCAAAGATTAACGAGATTCTTTAGCGAATTTTCCAACTGCGAGCGAAGCGTCCAGGGGTAGAGCCCCTAGTATTTTATTATATAATGCAAATATACAGTGGATGTTGTATACATTACCGTTATTACAAAAATATGTACATGATTTATTTGCATCATTTGTACTATATTTTAGGCAATAAATATTTGGCAAAATTACCCAAAATGTTAGTATTTAAGACTTTATGTTAACCATTTTAGGTCTTTTCCTATAACTAAATTAATTCTTTTTTAACAATGCATAATTTACCTTCATTCTTCAATAGTTCCTTAATTGAATTTTAATAATTATTAATGTTTTAGTTTAAGACGAAATCAATTACACGTCATCTCAGCAAACAGTTTATATTTAGTTAATTTATTTACGAACATTTTATATATATTAAAATGACTGCCAATTTTGTGTCAATTTTGAGCAACTTTGATTTATTTAAATTACTTTGAGATCATTTAAAACATGGACACGAAGAAAATGTAATTCTTATTATATTAGTGTAGATAGTACTTTTGATAGAATATTTCGAATTTATGCACAATGTTTGGGAATATTCTAAAAGGTTGATTTCTCATTTTCCAAAACTTTATGTAAAGTTATACAAAATAATTAAATAAATTATATCTATAGTAATACTATGAAGTAACTGAAACTGTAAAAACTTAAGCGACCAATAAAAATGTTACCTACAATGCAGGTTTAACGTAAGCATTAAAGAGTATAAGAACCATAAATGTGGAAGAATTAGGAAAAGTTAGTGATCAATAGACCTGTTCTATCTAAGAGAAACGTTCTGAAAATCGAATTTACTGTTACTAAACACACTTCAAAAGATATAACAACTACGTATTTAGCGACAAAGAACAATCGTTTAAACGGGTTTTCGATGGCTGAAAACATTATCAAGTACATTTAATTGAGACTGTGGGAACCAGCTCTAGGCGAGTGTTGCCATTATACAACATGTTTTGTCCACTCTGTAATTTACGTTTTAACACAGATATTTTCCAGTTTTTAAGGTCAGGGAATTTGATAAAATAATGGTTTCCAATACATCTCCAACGATAAAGAGTTAAAGAACTATGTTTTAAAATGTAGAATTATAAATAATGGGCAAAAATATAATTTGTCTATTTAAAATAAATAGCTATTTACCCAAACCTCTCTTAACTGGCGGGCAGAATATTTTTCACTGGCATTTCCATTAACAGATAATTTCATACTTTAAAATAAAATGTATCTAATTTTTACAATAGTTTTAGTTTAGGAACAGGCGTGCCAGGCCGGTTTTCTTTAACCTTGAAATTTACTCTTGTTATGCCACAAGCTTAATACACGAATTAATCACTCAATATTACTTCCAACGTTCACTTTAAGTTTATGATTAATACAATTTTAATAAACATACATTTTTAGTGTGTAGAAAGAAATTCATCGTGTGAAGCACGCGGCGGTCTTCCCTAATAAATTATAAACATGATACATATTTTAAATACATTATTTATCAGAATCTAGTAGTCAAATATGTTATGCTAACGAAAAAAGCCTCCCGAGGTCAGCTGACAATGTCCTAGTTCAAAATGAATGTCCAGAAATAGGTATCAATCGTATATTTTATTAAATAACAATACCATCATTTTCTTTCATTTAAAAGAAGACGCACTAAATTCGACCCGGTACATCTCCAGAAATAGGTATCAATAGAGTATTAAAATAAAACCAAACAAACTCAAAAAGGATGAAGTAAAAATTATTTTTTATAACTTGTTAATAATAATAACAATATTCTCTTTTTATTTCAAATAAACAGAACTAAAATGGGAACGGTAGACCTTCAGAAATATGTAATATAAGGGGTTTAATCTAGAAATAAAGAACCCCAAAAAGTAAATTTATATACCGATGAAGAAATACAAATTACTTTTCAGAACATTTTGATAATAATGACAAAATTATCTTTCATTTAAAATAAACACCACTAAAATTGGCCAGGTAGATCCCCAGAAATAGGGTTTTATCCTAAAAATAACAAAACCCAAAAAGTGTCCTTTTTAAATGTACTGATGAAATAAAAATGACATTTAATATGTTTTTAATATTTATGACAACATTTTCTTTCATTTAAAACAAACTACACTAAAATCGAAAAGGTAGTCCTCCAGAAATATTTCTCAATAATGTTTTAACCTAACCAAACTCAAAAAGTGGCCTTATAAGTAGGCCTAAACCAAAGAAAAAATTTACATTTTATAATTTTTTGATAATGATGACTAGTTTATTTCATTTAAAACAAACCGCACTAAAATCGGCCGGTTATATATCCAAAAATAGATATCAATAGGGTTTTAACCTAAAACAAAAAAACAAAAAAACTCAAAAATGCCCTTATAAGTACATCAATAATTTTTTAAATATTTTATATTTATTTTATAATAATGACTATAGTTTATTTCATTTAAAACATATCTCACTAAAATCGGCTGGTAGATCTCCAGAAATAGATATCAATAAGGTTTTAACCTAAAACAAAAAACAAAAAAAACTCAAAAGTGCCCTTATAAGTACACCAATAATTTTTTAAATATTTTATATTTATTTGATAATAATGACTATAGTTTATTTCATTTAAAACATATCGCACTAAAATCGGCCGGGTAGATCTCCAGAAATAGATATCAATATTGTTACCAAACGTGTAAAGGTGAACTGAATAATTTATTATATAAGTAAGATAAGATGTAATAAACTGGGTTCACGCTTTAAGTTATTTTTATGAATTTATTATATTTAATTTATGTTGCTCTTTCTTCAAGAGGGATGAGATTTTTACAGAAAACAGAAAGTCAGTTTTAATGATACCAAATAATACAAAAATTGAAATCAAAGATATGAAGGGAAACTAGTCTGGTGAAAAATAGGAAGCAAATTAGAGATAAGTTTAGGTGAATTGGTTAGGCAGGGTTACACTATTTGATGTTTCGGCCTAAGCTTGGCTTGACAAAAGCGAAAGTTTGAAATGTTAGTTCAATTGGCCGTTTCTGTAATACTCATATTTTGTACTGTACAGTAAAATAAAATACTGTCCCTCTGCATAGTCGTTCTTCTCCGGAACTGAAACATAATATTACAATTACACCTGACATGCAAGTTATATCAAATAACCAGAACTCTAAAATATTTTACAACTAATTTTAGAAAAGGAAAAGTTTTGGATTTAAAACTGTGTTGACTAAAAAGACATTGTTTAAGATTATAAAAACTATTTTCAGGATTTTCCTATATGGATTTTCGGCTAAGATATTTTCAAAAATATTGGTCAAACACCCCAATTCTACGCCAAATATTTCCAACATTTTCTATGTCTACACCACAGTTGATAACATTTCGATAATTCGTTGTTACCAGTAATATAACAAGTGTTCCAGAGAATTTGAACTCTGGAAATAACAAGAAGTTTGGTTTGAACCTTTGACTTCTATCGTAAAAATCCATTTTTTATGGTTTTAACTTCTATAATTTTAAAAATGTTTTCTAATTAGAAATATCTTTTCATTAAAATTATCAATAGTGAAATCATTATTGTTGAAAATAATAGTCCTTCAAATAATTTTAAAATATATAGCTTTATAAATGAGGTAAACATGAACAAAAATAGTATTTGATCAAAGTATAAACATTTATTATTAGAAACACAAAACAGTCTTACATAATTCACCATTTCGTTCCTGGCAATAGTGCAACATCATGCCCATTTATAGAAATACATATTTAATAAATATATATAAAAATATGTAGAATTATGTTAACCTATTCCTTTTTTAATGACGATGTCCTTGTTAATAATTAATTATAATATTGATAAAGCTATATTTCCAATAAGAATACATTTTAAAACAATAATAAGTTAAAAGTATTACGCTCTGGTTGAACTTTATCCACTATCATAGTTCCCCACATAGAGAGAACTGACATTAAGATTTACGCAGTTAAACTATACTATCTAACCAAATTCTGTATTATAATGTTATTTTTATAAATAAGCCTTAAAATTAGTCGAAAGCGATATTTATTCATGCACAAATTATTTTTATAATAGTTTCTGTTTGTAAGTTCACCAAATTCAGTAAGAACGTACTTGAAATTAAATAAATAGCAATTCATCGTGTTATTTAATTATAGTGAAACTGATGAGGGTTCACCGGTAAATCGCTTACAGTAAAATTACTGGGGTTCAATTTGAGTGCGTAATTCTGATGAAAATGTCTTGCATCACATTTCTTTCCATTTTAGAGCTACGTAGATAACTTTGAATTTGGAAGACGTAACCTCCTTTTTTCATGTTTCCGTCAGTAATGATTACCATCACGGTTAATCTTAGTTAGATAAATAATTCTATATATTTTGATGTTGAGAATAATTCTAGTAACTCTATTACTTAAGACTGTTTTGTCTTTATATTTTACAGTCATTTGAAATGTAATAACAATATTGAGTAAATTATTCGTTTCTTTATAATTAAATGGCATACATGATTTTTTTGTGCAGATAATATTTAGAATTTCCCATATTATTTTTAAACGTAAAAAAATTATTGACAGCTACAATTTTTCAGCCTAACAAAAGGATATGTATTTGCTCATTATACACAGAAGCTATGGACGGTATTTTTTTAAGTGTTTTAATTGTGAGTGATAAACTTGAGTTAACAAAATATAAAAACGATATTCAGGTTTACACCTTACCGCAGAGCCAAGGCTTGTACTTAGCTGTTGCTAGTCAATTTTACCTCGAAGAAACTTTCTAGACAATTAAATAAAAGCAGTTTACTGCTTCACAAGTGACAGAAATTATAACAATTACATGAACAAAGTTAAGAAGAAAGTTGCCACCACTGCCTACATGATCAAGGGATTTCTCCTGCTGACCAATAGGAATCCAGCTAACTATCAACTTTATACTTATATTTCAAGAGACTAACTCGATAAACGGAGAAAGTTTTCAACTCAATCTCTTGAGACACGGCTTAACTACATTTGTACAATATTACAGGTACAGTTTAGATTGCTTTACTGCAGATATATCTAGTAAATATTAAATTGTGGTAACTGATAAGCTGTTACCCTAAAGGGGATCACGCTTAGAATATTAGATAAAGTACAACAACGCTCAAAGCAATGTTTCCAATTATTTAGGTCTAACTAATCTAAAAATCTAGGGAAATTTTATTAGGTTTGTACAGACCTTTTAGGTGAAAGAGTACAGACGCCGTTTTGGTCAATCGCTGTCTCGAAGATTTTTGTTCTTATACTTCTCACTTTTACTTTTCTACAAACAGGGGAAAGATGTATATAAATTCATGACTTCCGTAATTAATTCTTTCGACCTAAGACGAACATCCCACTTTAATTGAGAGATAAAAGAAATAAAATTAAAAGTTAAACACCGAGTTTCAAATGAATATCAATGTAGCTCTATATTACTGCGTGTACGGTACTGTTAACTACTGCATTCTGCTAGCAGCTAGCAATATTACCAAGACAATGCTGTGTTTTTCTATAGAGTGCAGCACAATCTTGGCTTCAAAGCTAGTCTCCTAAAAATTGTTAGGGCGTACGCAATCCTCCACTCCAGCCGCAGCTTTACACTTAGACTCTTTCCTGCTTGTGGCTCTTTTCTGCAGGAAAGCGTCCAAATGAAAGGCCGATTATCTCTCAATGATATAATTGTTAACATCAGATCTACCATAAGAGATTTAGGTATTAAAAAAAAGTTAGATGATCGCTCACTGAGAACGACATCCACCTTCTCATTAACAGCGGCAGTTCATGTACTTCTTGGATCTGTGCTAGGTTTAAAGCGCGCCTTTGCACTTATCTACTTTTATGGTTGTACAGATTAAAACAAGTTATTGATTAATCCGGGAATCCCGTCACACTCATTAGCATAGAAAATCTCGCTTGGAATCGATAACACAACACTGCTGATATGAAAAACGTCCACCTGCCACTTCCATTTGTACAGTCGGTGAAGAGCTTCCGAAACTTGCACAACGTTCTCTTTCCCGTTATAATCGGATTATAGTTGGTCTGACAGAGTAAACAAAACTTAATCTTCTTACGAGACGTTAACTTACTGACTAACACTAGAACTATCAGATTTGTACTACATTTGGTTGAACAAAAATAGTTACCTACATCAGATTTTGTTTTTGCCTGGGAGTTTTGAAATATAGACTATTTTTATTTTTCCTTCAACAAATATACATAATTTGTAGAGCAGGGATTTGTAACAGTTTGTACGGTAAAAAAAAGTGAAAAAAATGAATAAAATCTAAATAAAAAGGGAGTATAAAAAGTAGGTATGTGATCAAAGTAATGATTGACATAAATTTACTTACTACTAGGGACTATGGCGGCGAACCATAGTGATGCCAATGCAAACAAATTATTGCGGAAATGATGATTGATTAGGACAGAAGCACTTGGAAATAAGTTGGGTTGTGGTGGTAGTTGTGAACTGTACAAAATGTGTGACAGAGATCGAAATAGACACGTATATCCCCCGTATTTGTCCATAAAATCCATAATTTTGTCCATAAAAAGTAGCCTAACATATTCTCTGAATAGTCCTCTAAATGTTAGTGAAAGTTTCATCAAAATCGGTTAAGTCAGTAAGGAGATTAGGCCGGCCAAACAAACAGACAGACAACAAATTTACATAGGTTTTGGTAATGTGTGAATAACCATATGAGCTTAGAAAAAAGCTTATATTTTGAAATCACAGACAGACACTCCAGTTTTATTTATATACTAGGGAAGAGCCCTGCGTGCTTCGCACGCCAACCCCCAATGGAACCTTCTAAAAACATACTTTATGTTTTATTTATAATGAAGTTGTAGTATTAATAATAACCTCAAAACTAAGATGGTAAATAATGTTAAATGTTCAAACCAAATTATTTCTTATATTTTATAACAGCAGTTAATAATAGTTAAAAGAACCAGCAAAGCTCAGGTCTACACTTTAAAACCCTAACCTAAAAGCTAGAAATACAAAAATAATTGCTTCAAATTTTGAAATCAGCTGTTAATGGAAATATTGAAGCAAACATCTATATTATCTGTTATTTTATTCAATTGGTTGCATGGTTATTCAATATGGTAATAAATGTAAATACATGTGTTGGTTTATCATTCCAGGCCTAACCTAAGATTTTTTCCGACTAAATTTACAAATATTAAAATAAAAAAATGTTTTTACCGAAATGAATTATAGCCTATGTTACTCAGGGATAGTGTAGCTTTCTATTAGTAATACAGTACTATGTTTTCAATCGGTTCAGTAGCGCCAGAGATTACCCCCTACATACAAACAAACAAACAAACTTTACCTCTTTATAATATTAGTATAGATATATAGATTATAAAATTTAAAAAATCAAGAGTAGGCCTACTATAGGCTATATTTAGGTAAGTAGCAAAGGATTGAAATATACAAGACAATAATGTCTAATCAAAGAAAAAATCGTCCTCAACCACTCATTTGTTTATTTATTTTGTAAATTTTTTAATAATTTATCTACTAAAAATTGAAATAAAAACTAAGAGTACTAAGAAATTTTCTAACTAAGAATACTTTTGTTCATTGAATATTGGATTCTAACATATGAATGTTTAATTTTATCACAGATTTTACAAAAACGTTCATCGTTTGAATGTTTCTTCCCCAACCACATATCATGTACCCTTTGTGATCATTTTTATCCTACTATAAGTTCTGAAATTAGCACCTTCCCATAGTTTTAATACTTTATTGCACAGTTAATTTATTAATTAAAAGTAAAAACATTAAAAACACAATCTGTAATATTGCAAACAAAATATTTAACATATACTATAAACTCAATGAATTGTTGTATATCTGAAACACTAAATTAGTAAAAACAGTGAAGAAAAGTGAATAGTTATATAAAAAATGAGAAAAGGGACCATGTCCAAAAAAATGCAAATAAGTTAAAAAGTAAACTGTTACGAGCCCTGAAATGAACTTAAACATTCTCTTATTAACACAGAGAAAATAAACATAGGCCTTTTATTCACAGCTAATTTCCGTACATTCCGATAAACCGTTAATGTTTGTTTTTATCATTAATTAGAGACGTGTAATCAACAAAATGAACCTACCACTACATAAACTTACTATTACTTTGGAGCATTTACGTAAATTAAGTAAATAATTGGTCCTAGTACTGTTCCTTGAGGAGCTACATACACAAATTCTTCTCTCGATCACACTGCTTCTTATCTGTTACTTTGTGTAGATACTATGCAGAGCTATTATTTTACACTTCATAAAATATAGAGAGTATAAAAAGCTCCTGTGAGTAAAAATCAATTCTCTTACTCTGATAAACAAGACAATCTAAAAGTTGTAGACGACTTTTAATCAAGTTTTCCAATAACAGTTTTTCTGTTGTATCTTAAAAACAAGTTTAAGCGCTTTCACGTCAGCGAACGCTCAGCCTGTGTATATTTTTCAAACTGGTTATAAAATAGAAAACCGATTGCGATACGCTCGCTTTGCCTTTACGGTTATTGGAGTATCGGATTCCGTTGTATTTCAAATAGATTTAGAACTGCAAAACAACGGTCAAATAGTTTACTCCGCCATTACTTTTCAGTAACCGTTCTATTTTAATCCAATGCCTTCTTCATTACTTTCGTTTCCATAAGATACCGGATATTACGTTGCGATTAAGTAGCTCCCTTCCTTGACATAAAACAAGGATAGTATTACGGTAATGTATCTAAACAATAAAAACTTTCCATTTATAGTCTAGGAGTCGTCCTTATGTTTGGGATATTTAGGTTAAAAGGCAAGACGTACGGTGTTTTTACAGTTGACGGTTTAGTTATTGAGCTCATAAAAAGGAGCATCTTTAGGAGAGGCAATAACATAATGTAACCTCTTCTAACAATTATGTTAAGGAGATGTTGCAATAAAAAAACTCCTCGTATTTTTTAACAAATTTGTTTTTAGTGGACAAAGGTCACTAGTGTTGCGTAAAAAAGAAAACATACGTATTAGCTTGTTGTAAAAACGTCAGTTATTAACGAAATTTGTGGAAAGAAAAATTGCAACACAAAAATATTTAGATTTAAGATTACCTACAAATTACAATTGGTCAAATTACTTTCATGGGAAATCGATCCACTATGGCGGAGGTGCAATAGAGTAGTAATTGGGAGAGGATTCGAACGATGGTTTCTTTGCATTATTTAGTAGATACTTATATGATTAAGCGTACGTTTTCCTTAATATGATGTATACTAGGTGGCCAATAGATATAATTCAAAACAAAAAAAATAAAATCTTTTAATAGTTTTAAGTGCCTTGAATAAAAAAGGCTTACAAGGTACAAACCCATAACAACCTTTAGTTTTACTAGTAAGATAGACCTAGCTTCTTTAAATGTAGGCTTTAAATGTAGGCCTAGCTTCTTTTTTAAATTTAAAATGAATCTTATCAACATCATATATGGTTGATCAAATTTGGACGGATAGGGCCCCAGATAAAGTCGTTCTAAGTAAATGTCAGTGATGGTTTATTCTAATGTTTATCCTAAATTACTACCGTACAAAAAAGCCACTATCAAAACACCTAAGATGAGTAAAATTCATTACGTTTAGCAAGTATTACCCATTATTATAGCTTGGTGTGACCAATAGGTATGACACTTGCATAAATATACCGGAAGCATATGTACAACTAAAGCACCAAGTTACAAATGTTGTACTATCATATATACTATTTCTCAATGATGTTTTTTATGGCAACGCCATATCTCCCTTATTTCTTCAAAATTATGATTCAAACCTTTTTAAAGCTTATGTTCACCGCCAATGACGAAAAATATATAAATAGCTTAAAATTAGTGTATTCGTTAAAAAATATTTTTTAAACTTTCATATGAAAGTTCATTTGATTCCTAATGAAAGGCGCCATCTATTAACAACCAGTTTAACTAACACGGCAGCTGTTAGTTAGATTGTTATATTCTAATATGCTAGTCTAATCTATCACGCAAATCAATAAAATTAAATCAACTGAAAGCGTTATAAATAGGTAAGTACTAATAACTTGCAAAATATTCGCACGGGTCTGCTACTCTATAATAATTCTTGTTTATTCCCATAGCTCTAAGGAAAATATCTGTAGATATTGCCACTCTACTTTCTGTGATTTTCTCTAATAATATTGATCTCTATGGATATGGTTGTGTATTTTATTGTTAATTAGCGGGAACATGAATATAAACTATCGAGCTTATTTGACATGGTTGGTCTTAGTTAAACAGTCCAAATCTGTGTACCCTGTAAACTTAAAGAAAATATAGTGCATACATTTGAATTCATATTATGTAAGTAAGATAACAAAATAAGAAAAGATAAAATTACTACCTAAATATAACGACTATATAATTTTCTGACATGTAATTTTTTTAAACTACAAATTTAATTTATAATAATCAATTTGTAATGGTCATAACTATAATTTTAAAACTGATACAGCTAGTAAAAGTCACACATTTTTCTGATATTTCCTTCGGCATATTTTTTGGAGCGATTCCAGTTTTTCCCTAAAGTTAGACAGCCTAGAAATTAAATTTGAATTGAGCCTATCAAAATAGTTCAATTAATGTCAAACGTATGGTGGTAAAACCCATGATTCCCATAATAGTACACTATAATATATTACAGTATTACAAAAATAGCCGGGTACGATGTTGACCAACACACAAATGTATTTATTAATATTATTTATTCCAACAGCAATAACTGATTTATCACTATATATAGTTCCACTATCTTGCTTGATTTGTATTCATCAATCACTTCCGTGATCAATTTAAACCGGTCGCGTAAAACAGGCCAAAACGTGACGGGCAACACAAGTTCATGTCATGACCACGTGGTACGCTTTCTGATAGATCGCATATTATTTACCTAGTTAAAATCAGAACACAAAGTGTGTGATATGTACAAAATTTAAGCCTGTCATTTTTGAAATTTTGAATAGCCAAATCCATTCCAAACAATTCTTTTTACTATCTTATGTAGCCTACAACTGTTATGTTGTGTTTCTTATTTGTGCACCATTATACATCCTCAATTTTCTTTGTGTTCTGTTAATAAATACACATTGGTTTCTTACGGGTATTTATTTTTTAGATATTTTGTTTAAAATGATTTTCTTGAATGCATATAGCCAGCCTACTTTCTGCAAATCTCATTTGATTAACTTTTTTTTTAAACTAGAGGAGGTTCCGGTGTTCAGGGCACACCAACTCCGTTGGAACCTTCTATACACGTAATTGTGTTGTTTTCTTTATAACAGAAAGGTAGGATTAATAATAACAACAGAAATAAGATGGTAAATAATGTTAAATGTCCAAATCAAATTATTTCTGATATTTTATAATAGCAATAAATAATAATACATATAATAAAGGTTAAAATAACCAGCAAGACTCACTACACTTTAATAAACACCTAACCTAAAAGTTAAAAATACAAATAATTGCTTGAAAGTTTGAAATCAGCTGTTAATGGAAATATTAGAGCAAACAGCTGATAAATGTATAAAAAATAAATATATTTATTTATAGGCCAGTCGGTAAAGGTCAATTTAGACCAAAAGTACCAGTAATTTGCAATACGGCTGAATTTTTTTTATAAGTACATTAAAGTATGTAGATTAACATAAAAAAAGTTTACCAGTCTATCGATTTCCCAAAGTCGAAAAAAAAATCGATTATCATTTTTTTTTTCGATTATCCTTAATATTTCGAGCTGGGATGAAGATAGAGGAAAATAAAAAATACCACCGTAATTTTCAAGATAACAAGCTGAGACTCAGCATAAATGTTTAAAATATATATTTTAACTCCTATGTCAAGTTTCAATTCGATATATTAAAATTCGGCCAATTTAGAATGAGCCAACGCTTCATATATGAATAACATGTCCCCTTTTAGTGATTTCCCCTGCTGCAAAATACATACCTGCATTATCGAATTTTTTCCAGACAAACCATTGCTCGGACGAAATAAATACATATGACCTTTTTTGTTGAAAAATACCTCCCCTACACGGTGGTATTTTTTATTTTCCTCTATCTTCATCCCAGCTCGAAATATTAAGGATAATCGAAAAAAAAATTATAATCGATTTTTTTTCTACTTTGGGAAATCGATAGACTGGTAAACTTTTTTCTATGTTAATCTACATACTTTAATGTACTTATAAAAAAAAATTCAGCCGTATTACAAATTACTGGTAGTTGTAACCTATACCGACTGAGCTATTATTATTTAGTATGACACTTCCACTGTCGTAAAATATTTAGTAGGCTATAGTTTGTGTAGTTTTTACGTCTAACAAGTGCGTTGTTTTTCAAAAAGTATATAAAAACACATGTGTCCAAATGAAACTTTGTGTCAACATTTCAAAGAAATCGGTGAAGAACTTTCGCAGATTTAATATTTTGAACAAACGAACATATTTACATTATTATTTATATAGATATCTTAAATAATACAAAGTTATAGGATGTTTTTCTGTAACAAGTTTTAAGTCTAATATTACCTCTAATATTCAAAATTGAATTTTGTGTGCTTTATTTGGTGTACAAAATATAATTGTGCCGAATTTTAAATGATTATTTTAAACATTCTCTGACGAAGAAAGACTGTGTAGGGCAGAATTCGAGTGGTACCTTAAACGCTTTTTCCTATAGAAGACTGATAAAAACATTCAATGGTCACGGCAGATTGATCTCGTAGGATCGACAAAATGATCGACTAGCGATAGTAATCCTAAATTAGATGAAATTGTATTTATAATAATTCTATTTATTTCTCTTTTTTTTAAACTCACAATGTTTTGGTTATAATTGTATCCTGTTAGTTATTTATCATGTTTAGTATACTAGTAGAGGATTGAAAATATATTTTAAAATTGCAATACAGACGTGAATAACAAGTTGTTAAGTCAGTTTCGTGTTAAATATAAACCGGAAAGTTTAATAAGTGGCGTGACAGGCGGAACAAGTCAATATGCCATCGCGTCGTAGCGAGTTCTTGGTGGGGCTTTCTGATAGATACATAGTGCTATCATAGCCGATAAAGTAGCCTACTTAGTTACGCTATCCTTTCAAAAGATTCTCCTCGCGATAAATAAATGATTAATCAGAACTAAATATTTGCATAGTATTTTATTACATAGAAACTGTATAATAAAAGGTCTAATCAGTAATTTATGAAACATATTATATAAAATATATTTAACATTTTGCGGAATCTATATTTGGCACGAGGTTAGCGGTTAAAACTCGCCAATTATGTCAGATTCCAAAACCATTGTCAGTGTCGATTTAAGGTTAAATGATATAAGTTACTGAAAAAACAATTTTTTAGTCAAACTTTTACTAATAATATTTACTTAGAGTTTAGAAAAATGTTAAGATAACTTTTTTTTTAAATAAAGAACAATTTTTTAAACTAACGTGACAGCTGTTATTTAAATGTTTTACATTCTATATGCAAATGCAAGTGTTATCTATCACGCAAATCAATCAAATTAAATCAACGTAAAGCGTTATAAATTGTTATAAACTGTTGTCAAATTAAACCAACGTAAATAAATTAAGTAATTTACTTAATTAAACCAATGGTATTAAATCAGGTAAGTAGGCCCACTCCTAACATCGCACGGGTCAACTAGTTATTACATACTTTAGTAATCAGAATATCTTCCATTTTAGACAAGTCAATACAAGAACTCTGCCAATACAAGAAATATTACAAGAAAATAACGCCAGCACTCAACTTGATCATCCCATCAAACAACTCTGGATATTTTAAACTGCGCTATATTTAATTTGATCAAACAACAGCATAAATTCTTTATCTACAGTATCTCGAATTGTCAAGTGACTAATAGCAATTTTAAAAAAATGTAAATTGTGTGCTTAAGACCACACGGGATAAGTGTAAACTTCTTAACACAACTTACGAAATGAGGAAGCATAATATCCATTGTTAACACAACTTTGCGAAATGAGGAAGCACAATGACCATTTCAGTGCTATTACCAATTAAACTATTCATTTTGTTAAGCCTATGACATAGGACAAACTGTTACACTTATATATCCAACTCAAATATACTAAACTAGCAATGCGTTCGTGGTCTAACCGGCTAAGGCGTTAGTCTATTGTGATGAACTCTACTGGTTCGAAACTCGACAAGACCAAAACTTTTTCAAACTACAAAATTGGACTAATAATCAAAGGTGACTAATAATAAAGGTATACATTTAGAGGTAATTACCAAGTAAACTAACACATGTGCACTACATATTATAGTAGAGTGTGAATGAATCAATAGAGTATGCAGAAAAATGAGTGATTGTAAAATTCGATTCACCGCCAGCAAAAAATGTTTGGACAAGGTGTGCCTAAAGAAGTTTTCACTTCAATATAATAACTTCCTCTTAAGTTAATAGTACCAGGAGACCGAGCTAAAGCTCGATTATAAGCAGGGCCTAGTTCGCTCACGTCAATAACTATTATTACAAATTTCCGTGAACATCGTTTAGGTTAGGCCTATAACATTAAACAAATAAATAAAGGGTATGTTTATTTAGCAGAAGTATTCGTTGCCATGGTAACTATAAATAGATACAACATTAGGCTTACCTCTAATAAAATACAGTTTAAAAGAAAACAGATGATTATTGTAATGGCATTGAAAACATTTGCATCAGCTGTGCTTCGTTTAAAAGAAAACAGATGATTATTGTAATGACATTGAAAACATTTGCATCAGCTGTGCTTTGTATTGTTTAAAATGGACAAATTTCACTTTTTAATTTAATAAAAAGACGTAGAAAACGAATTTTCCCAGACTGGTGACCATTTCCAATCGATTTCTCGTGGCCAAAAGCCCCATATAAAATCAAAAAATCAAAAATCCTTAGACGGAGATTCCAGATCCATTTAGCAGACAGACAATTATCTCTCGCTTTAGAAGATAAGATTTAGCTTCAGATCATGAAATGTTGTATTAAATTTCGTTCATTAAAATTGTTACTAATTTTCAGAAAATTCTCTTTCCAGTCATCCATTTTATTTTGGACAGAAATTCTAACTGATTCGAAAAGATTAATAAACGTTAAACATTTAAAGAAAAAAAGAAAATAAATACATTTTTAGTGGCAATAATAACTCTTGCGCGGTTTTAAATGCAATACACCAACATGATCAATGATAAAATGATTTAATTGGAAATGTAGACCAGTTAAAATTTACATATTGGTTCTTCCCATTACGAAATGTTATACTGTGAGGCGGAAATAATCGTGATAAATAAAATGTATTTCTATTACAGAATGAAGTACAACGAAGCTTGTTGTTTTAATTATAAATTCTGCAGTATTTCCAATCAAGTTTTTCGCTTTAAGAAAAACAAACCATTCATTATCACTTGAAAATTATTTAGTTCCAGAAGGAACCTCTCACTTTCCACAAACCGAAGGCTAGGCGTGAAACAACTGCAAAGTAGTCAATGAAAGCAGAATGCAAGTCTTTGCATGACAATGTCTCATCAAATGAAATAGGGCTGTAAAGCAGTTCCTGCCGCAAAGTGACCCCAATGTTTACCCTAAGACATCACAGTATTATTTGATAACCTAAAATTTACCGTATCATAATATTTATTGGTAGATGAAGAATAGTATTTAAATGATTCTGATAATAAACAGTTGAAAATGACTTCGGGTAATGCTATTACACAGAGAAAATAAAAACTAAGTTTACAGTTTATAGTTCCTTAGATTACTCAAAACAGTAGCATTAAGTTTACATATTTTTAATATTCATATAGTATAGATAACCTAACCTTTTATTATGTGTTGCTTCCTATAATATGCCTAACCTAACCTCTTACTGTGTGTTATTTCGTACAGTCTGCCTAACCTAACCTCTAACGGTGTGATGCTTCGTGTAGTTTGCCTAACCTCTAACTATGTATTGCTTCATATAGTATACATAACCTAAGCTCTTACTGTGTGTTACTTCGTATAGTCTATCTAACCTACTTCTTACTGTGTATTACTTATAGTTTGTATACAGTAACTTGGTCTGTACCCCTGGCTACCTGCTACAGCGGGAAGAGGTTTCCACTAGCGGCCGTCAAGCACCGTTTTTATTTGTAGAGTAACAGTGCTTGGCAGCCGCTAGTGGAAACCTCTTCCCACTCATTGAAAACAACTATTACGTGTCGCTAAAAAGTTTCAAGTTAGAAAATTGTATGAAACAAATCAAACATGTTAAACAATACTGTTGTTTATATTTAATTCCCTAACTAAGTTAAATAAGACTGAAGTAATAAATAAACGTGTGGTTACATAAACGGATTTTACAAACGTAATAACGTCATGTTTTATCATTTTTCTTATTTTTTTCGAACTTTATAAATATCCTTACAAAAATTTGAAATTGTGAGTCACAAAAAAAAGTATAATAGTGCAGTGGTTAAGCCAGTAGGTGACTAATCATTGACACAGATGCGTGATGAAGCGAGTAAGAAGGGACTGACCGGGTCTGTAGCAAATATCCAGGGGTACAGACGCCAAGTTACTGTATACAAACTATAGTATAGTCTATATAACCTAACCTCTTATTGTGTGTTACTTCGTATAGTCTGCATAACCTAACCTGTTACAGTGTGTTACTTAGTATAGTCTATATAACCTAACCTCTTATTGTGTGCTACTTCCTATAGTCTGCATAACCTAACTTCTTACAGTGTGTTACTTAGTTTAGTCTATAACCTAACCTCGTACTGTTTTACTTTCTCACTATAATATAGTATAGAGAAAGTATAGTGATCGCAAAAAAATCGATGTTGAGATTTTTGTGGAAATATCCGTTTTGGGACCCCCTGAGTCCAAAAAAGTGGTTTTTACAAAATGTCTGTCTGTATGTCTGTATGTCTGTATGTATGTATGTCTGTATGTCTGTATGTAGACAAAGCTAGAGAGAAAACTATTCGATCGATTTCAACCAAATTTGCACCAGACCTGTCCAGTACGCCTGTATAGATGCACGAAAAAGGGTTTTGAACAGTTTTGAAAAACAACCCCCTTTTTGGCCAAAAAACCCCCAAAAAATCAGTTATTATTTTTTTATAAAAAAACGGCTCTAACGATTTTGATAAAATTTGGCTTATTTGTAGCCTTTAATGAGCCCTACCATATACAAAAACCCGCATCTTTCTAAAAATTCTCGTTTAGCTAATAATAATAATATTAACTGATTTTTGGGGGTTTTTTGGCCATAAAGGGGGTTGTTTTTCAAAAATTTTCAAAACCTTTTTACGTGCATCTATAAAGACCTAATTTACGTGTTTGGTGCAAATTTGTTCGAAATCGATCGAATAGTTTTCTCTCTAGCTAATAATAATAATATTTATTAGTTATTCGCCTACTTTAATAAAAGTATACAAAGCTAGAGAGAAAACTATTCGATCGATTTCAACCAAATTTGCACCAGACATGTCCAGTACGCCTGTATAGATGCACGAAAAAGGGTTTGGAACAATTTTGAAAAACAACCCCCTTTTTGGCCAAAAAACCCCCAAAAAATCAGTTATTATTTTTTTATTAAAAAACGGCTATAACGATTTTGATAAAATTTGGCTTATTTGTAGCCTTTAATGTGCCCTACCATATACAAAAACCCGCATCTTTCTAAAAATTCTCGTTTAGCTAATAATAATAATAATAATAATAACTGATTTGTGGGGGTTTTTTGGCCATAAAGGGGGTTGTTTTTCAAAAATTTTCAA